>OY757187.1:109150453-109522953 GCA_963583895.1 Melanophora roralis | reverse complement strand
TAGCGTATCGAAAATTTCATACAAATCGTTAATTTGTATGGGAACTACCCCTTTTTTTGCCCCCACTCAAAAATATTTTTCTTTAAAGCGTAGGCCTTCTTGTCCAATTACTTTTTGTAGAACATTTCATTTCGATATCTTTTATAGTTTCCGAGATATAGCGTATCGAATATTTTATAATAATTGTCAATTTGTATGTGAGCTACCCCTTTTTTGCCCCCACTCAAAAAATTTTTTCTTTAAAGCGTAGGCATTCTTGCCCAATTTCTTTTTGTAAAACATTTCATTTCGATGTCTTTTATAGTTTCCGAGATATAGCGTATCGAATATTTTATAATAATTGTCAATTTCTATGTGAGCTACCCCTTTTTTTGCCCCCACTTAAAAAATTTTTTCTTTAAAGTGTAGATGTTTCCGTACAATCACTTTTTGTAGAACATTTTAAGTCGATATCTGTTATAGTTTCCGAGATATACGGTATCGAATATTTTATAACAATTGTCGATTTGTATGGGAGCTACCCCTTTTTTTGCCCCCACTCGAAAAATTTTTTCTTTAAAGTGTAGATCTTTGCGTACAATCACTTTTTTTAGAACATTTTAAGTCGATATCTGTTATAGTTTACGAGATATAGCGCATAAAATATTTTACCACATTTGTGCAATTGTAGGAAAAATACCCCTTCCCCTGGTCTTATCTGAAAAAATTTTTTCTATTATTTAGGTCCCTTCTTAAGTTTTGTGGCAAGAGTGACTATACTTACTGAGATATATAGGGAGATATGCACGGATTTTGTCCTAAAAAAAATGGGTTACTCTGGGTTTTCGCTTATATCTCGGTCAATAGTGAACCGATTTTGCTGATTTTAAATAGCGATTGTTAGCGGGATATTTCTGATCGTTTGACACCATTAACTGGTCTGTATCTTTTTATTTGACTCCGGAAACTTGATTTCAACAGACGGACAGACGGACAGATGGACAACGCTAAATCGGCTTTCCTATCTATAAGGATCCAGAATATATATACTTTATGGGGTCGCAAGTGAATAATAAAGAAATTACAAACGGAATGACAAAGTGATATATACCCTATCACTATGTGAAGGGTATAAAAATCACTTAATTTAGAGTACGGAAAAAAGGATTATTAAAGTTTTATTTGTTTTCGACAAAAACACATAGAATTACGTAATTTAGCGCTAGCCTAGGTAGGCTAGGAAGAGATAGGTTGGGTTAGGTTAGGTAAGGTAAGTTTATGTTAGGTTAGGTTAGGTTTGGTTAGGTTAGGTTAGGTTAGGTTAGGTTTGGTTAGGTTAGGTTAGGTTAGGTTAGGTTAGGTTAGGTTAGGTTAGGTTAGGTTAGGTTAGGTTAGGTTAGGTTAGGTTAGGTTAGGTAAGGTTAAGTTAGGTTAGGTTAGGTTAGGTTAGGTTAGGTTAGGTTAGGTTAGCTTAGGTTAGGTTAGGTTAGGTTAGGTTAGGTTAGGTTAGGTTAGGTTAGGTTAGGTTAGGTTAGGTTAGGTTAAGTATGGTAAAGTAGGTTGGGTAAAGTTAACGTTGTTAATATAGTGCCAACCCTGCATTATAGTATTTCACCATACATCATAGTAGAACATATATATATTGAATATAAATAAAGGAGTTCAGTTGTTAATCAAGAGTCGACCAATGTGTTTCAATTAAGTAATTATATGTTGTTACATGGCGACCGTGACACGTGGAAAAAAGAAGAAACCTTTAAAAGTTTTATACATATGTATGTTAGCGATTCCGCGTCAAATAGCTCAAAATGTGAAAAATCTAAACTTTTATAATGGGAAAAAGTGGATGAAACCTGTCAAAATTAAAGCTAATGCTTAAAATAAAACAAAAAAAACAAAACTGATTTTAATGACAAATAAATAAAATAATATAAGGAAATAAGACCGAATAATGAAAATGATCAAAATATAAATATATTGTTCCACAAAACAAAAAAAAAAAGATAAAACAAAAACCACAAAAACCAAAGTTTTTTTAATAAATTAAAATAACGGAATGTTGAAAACTGCATAGTAACAGACACAGAAGGAGAAAAAAAAAAAACGACCGATAAATAAGGAAACAGAAAATACTTAAATTTAAAACAAAAGAAAACGTGAATAAAACACAACAACAACGTTACGTTTAAAACAACAAAAAAAACCATATATGTACATAGATAGATAAAGTCAAAATCATAAAATAAACCAGAAATCAAAAAAAAAAACATGCCAAATCAATAAGCAATTTAATTAAATGTTTTAATAAATGGAGAAGTAATTACTTTGTTCTATATTTTAAAAATGTATTGTATATAATATTCCTATGAATTAACATAACAAGAAAAAACTAGAAAATAAAGAAAATAAGTAAAAGAAGAAACGAGAATAGTAGTTAAAAATGTAAAAAAAAAAAAAAAAAAAAAAAAAAAAAAGGCATAACTTCTTTTCTGGATATCGTAAATTAAAAAGAACGAATATAAATAAAAGCAGATAAGCAGAAAATTAAAGCAAAGAACAAGAAAAAGAGGGGAAAAAATCTCTCCACAGTCAATGTCAGCAGCAACGTCTTTATAGTCAACACCAGAAGCAGCATCTTCAATCAAAAACTCATTAACAACAAGAGCAGTGATCTAGTGGAAAAATATTTTTGGCAGATGTTAGTGCATAAGTTTTAATAAAGTCTGTGACAAAATTGTCCGCATCATTACATATAAAAAAAAAAAACATAACAAAAAAAATTTATTATAAATTGTTATTATTTCTACCATTTTTTTTTCATTAATTTGGAAAAAACAAGTTTGTACGTAAGTAATTATAAAAATATTATTCCATAAAATTATATATAAGTATTACTAAATTTACTAAATGAATACAAAAAAATTAATAACAAAAAAAAAATGAAACTCTTACCTAAACTTATCTTTTAAATTTTTTTTAAATAATACAAAAAAAAAACATATATACATGTATATATATAAATATATAGATAGTTACTACATACATGTATACATATATTAATGTTACAAATAACTTTTACTGGAATTTAAATTATTAACTAAAATACTTTTAAAAATAGAGTTATAAAAAAAATTGTAATTATATCAAATGCTGTAACAATTATAAAAAAAAAAAAAAGAAAAAATATAAAAGGAAAATAAATTACAATTATTGACAAAAACACGAAAATGTATATGATAATTGAAAACCTAAATAGAGATTGTTTTTTGCACTAAATACCAACATTTAAATAACACAAAGATTGTAAAGGTTACCATATGTCGCAATTTGACCAAGAAAAATTTATAGAGTTAATAAACAAATTTTATAATATAAAAAAAAGGATCCTACAGAATCGGCCAGTATCCAATAATAAAGCCAAAATAAATGAATATATAGAATTATTAATTAATAGTTATAACTCAATATTAAAGTATACAGAGACAAATTCTGGAAACATATCAATAATCCAAAATCCAGAAATTTTTTGTAAATTAAAACATTGTCGAGAACTTTTAGTAAGGTGTTTTGGTAAACTTAATTGCAAGATAAAAGTACCGGAAGACATACAAGTATTTGAACTTGTCGACAGAGACGTTCGGACGGATAGTGAAAGTGACTCGGAAAACTACGAGACAGAAATTGAAACAGATACCGATAGGAAGAAAAGGTCGGAAGATAACATTAAAATGGCCACGATAGAGCAAAGGAAATCCTATGTTAGTATGTGCGCATCTATCATCAGGGAAAATTATGATGGGAATCCGTTGGCCCTAGATTCTTTTTTGGATAAAATTGATTTAATAGAGGGATTAACCGAGGAAAATTTAACAAGTACTCTTTTGTGTTTCGTAAAGTCAAAATTGGAAGGCAAGGCTAGAGAAGCGTTACCAGAGAGTATCGATACAGTAAACGACATTAAACTAGCTTTGAAAAGTAGGATTAAACCAGATAGCTCGAAAGTTATTGCAGGTAAGATAGCAGCGTTAAGCGTTAAAAACGATGACTATGCAGAGTTTTCAAAAAAAGCTGAGGATCTCGCTGACGCATTGGAACGTTCACTTGTAATTGAGGGCATAACAAGAAAGAAAGCACACGAGATGGCAATTGAGCAGACTGTCAGTATGTGCCGTCTTAATGCCAGGTCTGATTTAGTAAAGTCAATACTTGCATCATCAGTTTTCTCTGATTCGAAGGAAGTAGTGGCAAAGCTAGTTGTTGAACAGGCGACTAAAAAAAAAGAGCAGCAAGTTCTTAGTTTTCAAACTAATAATAATAATAACTTTTCAACTAATTCGAATCAATTTAACCGCCCTCGTTATAATAGTAACTATCGCGGAGGTAATCGTGGACGCTTTCGAAATAACAATTTTTATTCGGAAAATAATCGTGGCAATGGAAGGTTCAACAACTTTCAAAACAATTACCGTGGCAATAACCGGGGGAACAATTCTCGGGGTTTTAGTGGCAACAGTGCATCTGTTAGGCCTTTAAACGTGGAGGCCCCTCAACAATCACTGTTGTTGGGGGAGGAAAACGCAGACTAAATAAACCCGAAATTTTTAATTCAGTTTATACTTTGAATCCAAACTACGCAGATTTTATAAAACTAAATTTTGTTGATAGACATGACTTATATACTTTTCTCGTAGATTCACAGGCTGATATTTCGTTGATTAAAGTTTCGTGTTTAAGCCCTAATATTAAATTAAATGTAAATGAAAAAATAAGTATCACTGGTATAACAACATCTGCTATATCGACCTTAGGTACAATTAACACACAATTATCTATTTCAAATTTTTCAGTTCCACAACTTTTTCATGTAGTCAACGATAATTTTAATATTCCTTCAAATGGTATACTGGGCAAAGATTTTTTGAAGAACAACAAATGTAACATTAATTACGAGAGTATGACAATATCAGTTTCTGTTCATGACATTAAAATTAGAATACCGATACTACAAGGGGCAGGTGATTATTCTTGCATAATTCCACCTAGATGTGAAGTTTACAGAATCTTTAAGCTAGAAAATGTTGCGGAACCAATGTTTGTTGACTCTCAGGAAGTTTCTAACGGGGTGTTCATAGGAAAAGGTATTGTTGATTCTAGTAACTCTATTTTACGTGTGGTTAATACGACTAATGAGACAAAGTGCATTAAGGATTACAATATAAAGACCGAAAGGTTGCGAGATTTTTATGTTTATTCAATTAACAAAAGTTCCACGGGTAGTGAACGGGTTTCAAGACTAAAATCTGTACTTGAGCAGCAAATGCCAAGTGAAGTAAGAGATGACTTATGGCCCATTTGTGAGCAATTTTCAGATATTTTTGCTCTGAAAGATGACAAAATGACTATTACAAATTGCTATGAACAGAAACTTCGTATGTCCGATCCTACTCCTGTTTATATAAAAAACTATCGACTTGCGCACACTCAAAGAGAGGAGATAAACAGACAAGTGAAAAACCTTCTTGACAACGATTTGATTGAACCAAGTAGTTCTAACTATAATAGCCCGTTAATATTAGTTCCCAAGAAAAGCTTGGAGGATAAAAAGTCTTATAGAATGTGCGTTGACTATCGAGCAGTAAACAAAAAGTTGATTGCCGATAAATTTCCGCTGCCGAGAATAGACGACATTTTAGACAACCTGGGACGTGCGAAATATTTTTCCATTATTGACTTATTTTCAGGGTTCCACCAGATTCCTCTGCACCCAGATTCACGTGACATTACGTCATTTAGCACCGACAGCGGAGCTTTTCGTTGGAAGGTTTTGCCTTTTGGACTCAACATTGCACCCAACTCTTTTTCAAGAATGATGTCCATCGCATTTGCGGGTCTTGCACCAAACAAAGCTTTTCTTTATATTGATGACGTCATTATTGTTGGTTGTAGTAGACAGCACCACATTCAGAATTTAATTGACGTATTTAAAGTTTTAAGGAAACATAACTTGAAGATAAATCCATACAAGTGTAACTTTTTTCGGCCCGAAGTCACATTTCTTGGTCACAAATGTACGGCTGAGGGTATCTTGCCAGATGACTCTAAAATAAATGTTATAGAAAATTATACTGTTCCTACAGACAAGGAAGCCGTTAGACGATTTGTAGCGTTTGCTAATTACTATAGGAAATTTATCCCAAATTTCGCTACTATAGCAGCTCCTTTAAATTTTATTACAAGGAAAAATATATTATTTAACTGGGATGAGCAGTGTCAAAGTTCTTTTGAAAAATTAAAATCAGCTTTATTATCTCCGAGAGTCCTACAATATCCTGATTTTACAAAGCCTTTCCTTATCACCGTTGATGCATCGAAAATTGGTTGTGGGGCAATACTGAGCCAGAACAAAAACGGGGACGATATGCCAATTTATTTTGCTTCAAAATCATTTAGCCACTCTGAGCAGAAAAAGCCAATTATTGAGCTTGAGCTTTTGGCAATTCACTTTGCAATTACTCATTTTCGACCATATATCTACGGCACCTCTTTTACGGTAAGATCGGATCACCGACCTTTAGTTTATCTATTCAATATAAAAGACCCATCGTCCAAACTAACAAGGATTCGGTTGGAATTATCCGAATACAATTTTACAGTTGAGTTCATCAAAGGTGAGGCAAACGTCGGAGCAGACGCTCTATCTAGAATTTCAATCACTGAGTTAAAAAATGACAGCAAGAATGTATTTGCTGTGACAACTCGGTCAGCCTCTATGGAAAGTACCGGCAGTAAAAGTAAGTTGGAAACCCCAAGGGAGTATACTCAATTGAAAATCTACGACAAATTTTCACATGATTTCGATAGGAAAGTTTCAAAAATCAAGACAGAATTATTTTATGCAAATAGAAAACTTAACAGAATGCGCATTAATATTTACAGAAAATTTAGAAAATTGCTTTATTTGGATATAGAGATTGTCAACGAAACATTTTGTTTAGACAATATGCTTTCGAGGCTGCAAACTGAGGCCAACAATCATAAAATTTTCAAGGCGGAATGGCCTAAAAGTGACTCATTTTTTTTGATTTGTCCAATCCAGAGCCTAAGGGATCATGGAATAAGAATTTTAAGGACTTTAGAAATTGTTTTGACAGAACCCACTGAGACTATTACTGACGAAAATGACAAACTTAAATTAATGCAAATATACCATAATGACCCTATCGTAGGTGGACATTGTGGACAGAAAAAGCTATATGCTAAAATAAGAACAAAATATTATTGGAATCGAATGACCAAAGATATTTCAAAATTCGTAAAAGAGTGCAGAGAATGTAACTTGAATAAAGTCAAACCTGGAAATGTTGAGAAATTAGTTCTAACTCCTACTCCAATCAGCGCATTCGATGTAGTGGTTCTAGATACTATAGGCCCACTACCTCAATCCACTTATGGCAATAGATATGCCTTGACGTTAATGTGTGATTTGACAAAATATCTCGTTACTGTATCAATACCAAATAAAACGGCACAAACTGTTGCACGTGCAATATTTGAAAATTTTATTTTGACTTATGGGAAAATGAATGTCATTAAAACTGATCAGGGAACTGAATTTAAAAATGAAATATTTACCGAACTTTGTAAACTGCTAAAAATTGAACTAAGTTTTTCAAGTGCATACCATCATGAGAGCATAGGTACAGTGGAACGAAATCATCGAGTTTTTAACGAGTACATTCGGGCTTATTTGAAAGAGAACATAACTGATTGGGACACGTATTTGAAATATTTTACTTTCTTCCACAATACAACTCCGAACACAGTTTTTGACAATAAATTTACGCCATTCGAATTGGTTTTTGGTAGGAATGTGGTAATGCCGAACGAAGTAAAGACCAACCTGGACCCACTGTATAACTTGGATAATTACAGCAAAGAGGTTAGGTTTAGACTACAGAAAACACATATCCTTGCGAAGAATTTAGTGGATAAACATAAAGAGAGGAACAAAAAATTTTATGACAAGCTTGCAAACCCCATTACAGTAAAAGTCCAGGACAATGTTTTCTTACAAAAAGAGCCTTACGAGAAACATAAAAGTATTTACGAGGGGCCGTATATTGTTAAAAATATAAATGGTGTCAATGTGACAATATATAATAATTTAACTAAAAAGGAAAAAACGGTTCATAAAAACCGAATTAGAAAAGCTTAAAGATGTATTGTATCTTTTATTTCTAAACAAAACTAAGAAAAAAAAAAATAAATAAATTTGAGAGATATTTACAATTTCATCAAAGAAATAATTTTTACAGTTCCAAATAAATATATAAAAATATCTTTAACAATCACTAGAGTGGAAAACTTTTTATAAATATGTATTCACCACTTTTTTTGTACATAAACTATGTATATATGCATACGCATGTACGTATTTGTATGCCTTTAAAAAACCTTTTTTTATATATATTTTTTTATTGAAACAAAAAAGCTAGGAAAAATAAATATTTTATTGAGTTTTTTTGTTTTACATACTTTTTTTCTAATTACGACATTTATCAATGAAGTTTCTAAACACTGTTTTAAATAAATATTTAGCGTTAAAAATAAATCTGTTTTGTTTTCCAAACAATAAAATGAAAATATTTTACTTAAAAATATTTAGTTTTGAAAAAAAAAAACATTTTCCGATTACTAGTTGTAAGTTTTTATAAAAATGGGAGGTATAGTGCCAACCCTGCATTATAATATTTGCCCATACATCACTTTTCGAAAATTTATAAATATGTAGTATTTAGTTGTAAGTTTTTATAAAAAAGGGAGGTATAGTGCCAACCCTGCATTATAGTATTTCACCATACATCATAGTAGAACATATATATATTGAATATAAATAAAGGAGTTCAGTTGTTAATCAAGAGTCGACCAATGTGTTTCAATTAAGTAATTATATGTTGTTACATTAACAAAAAATCTTTAACAATACACTGGATATTTTGGAGAAATTTGCTAAGTTAAAAATATCTCTCTTTGGTATATGAAGCTTAAACAACTTTTGAGAATCTTAAACGGGATAAAGCTGTGATGAATGACATAACATAAGTGTGAGTAACTTATTTGGGAAAATTAAAAGAAAGTCTTTTAGAACATAAATCAAAAAAAAATCTAATTAATGGTGTTAGCTATTTGGCTGGGATTTGGGTTTTCCAAGACAATTGATTATGCTACCTAATATACAGATATCGGCTTGTTAAACAGCATTAGAAATGAAAAAAAAACATTTGAAAGGAATTCACGGGAATATGGTTTAAAAGAATAATTTACGCTTGACCTATTTTATTTTTTTACTTTTATTAGTTAAGTGCTTGAAATCTTTATACACAATCTCCTTTGAAACGTAATAGTAAAAAACATAATGCAGCAAACCTTTTAATATTTTTTATAATTGAAAATATAATCCACACACTGTACCTTCCATTATTATTTGTCTGGTGTTTAAAAATAAAACATCTTTTTCATTCCAAATACAAAATCTTCTAGTTGGCATAAATAAACCTATCTGGCTAAGGGAAGTAAATTAATATTGAATCAAAATCCTTTTTGAATGATGTGAAAAAAATAAAATTTACAATACACTATAAGACCAAATAAATTGTGTCACGTATGTCCTTTATATAATTTGTACAATTATCCCTAATTGCAATTACTTTGTAAATTTTTATATAAGAAAATTCATCCCTTTGGAGGCCTTTAAATTAAGCTTAGTTTGGTGTTATTTAGTTATTTCAGGAAATTGAAAAAGGTATTGTCAGAGTTAAGCACAAGGTATAATCTCAACCTCTTTATAATATTTTATTTTAATCACGAACGGCCTTTCTTAATGTTAAATAACCCGGATATCTTGTTAGAAAATGTGCAAATAAGAAAAAAAATTGAAGAACAAAAACAGGTTTTTATTAAATCATCTGGTTCTTTTATACGGTTTATTTTCATTTAAAAGAAGTTTTTAGTTTATCATGATCGCAGTGATATACTTTTGTAAGTTATGTAATTTGTTTCCCATTCTAGTGATGAGCAAAAGTGCCAGGTCATATTTTGCCATTAAGAAAGCTGTAAGTCTTTATAAAAAATACAGTTAAACCATTCGTGTAAAATTGTTCAATTATATCGCACTTGATTAACAAGAGGTATTAACTTAACACTTTTTAAATTAAATTTTTTGCAAGAAATTAATTTACCACATTAAAAATATCTGCTGTAAAAATTTGAACATATTCAAATTACACTATCGTCATAATTGAGACCATATCATTGATGATGTAGCGACTATCCTTATATAACAATAAGGGACTACTTTGAATTAATACGAAAGTTTAAAAAAAATTTTTGTGTATAGTTTTCCATAAAAAATTTGATATTTTGCCTAAGTACTTTATTTTAGTTAAATACTATCAAACTTGGCTATTTAAATATGGTTGTATTTTGAATTTAAACAGTTTTGTTGACATAATTAGGTAGTCACAGTTTGACCATTGTGCAGACTTTTTAATTAAAAAAAATGCTCTGATTTTCAAAGATGGTCTGATTTTGGAAGACAAATAGTAGGGTGACACTGTAAGAAAATGATATTGGCTCACAATTATAACATAAAGACTGTTACGGGTGTGGCCCTTCAAATGTAAATATAAGAGAGTATTGACTTTTTGAACGAGAAAACAGAAAAACGGGTTTAATTTTTTGGTTTCTATCGTAGCTTAAATGAGTTTTAATTGTACTAATATCATTATTTCTACAAATAACTATTTTTTTCAAGAATAAACTTGTTATAAATCAAATCGTAAGAATGAAAGAGTCTATTATTTAGTACGTGGTCATTTTTAGCTCTTGCAAGAGAAATTAAATTTATATATTAAACAATTTTTTATATATTTCGATCGTCCTTGTTTTCCTTTAGACGTTTATTCATAAATTTTTTCAAGTTTGAGACATTGTACGTGGAATCGAAAATATTTTAAAATTATAAATTAAATTTTTAATGTGTCTTTTTTTAATAAGTTTATTCTCAGTTCTTTTAAAAAAATTATATTGACCCCAAAATTTAATTTTTTTGCATTCATTACAAAAGTTGAAAAAGAAAAATCAAGGGTGTTAATAAAATTCACATACCGTGATGTATTTGGACTTTAAAATTCTCCTAAAATAAGGCCAGAAACAGTGTGTATTTGTTCCTTTATTAATAAAAAGATAATGATTTTTATATAAAAAAATCTTATTAACCTTAAACCTTTCTTTTATTTAAAAAAAGGATTAAATGCAATAAGAAGATAATAAAAATTTGATAATTTTTATTTATTATTTATTCCCGTAGCACGCCCTCCCTATAAGGTTATGTGCGTATGGAAAAAGATATGTCTTTCTTTTTACAAGTATTTTCTTAATTAGCAAAGAAAAAATCCCAGAAAAGTTTTTTTGTAAACTTAGTTTAATACAAATGCATGTTTGTCTGTGTGTTTATTAGCATTTTCAAGAAAGCCGCAAGCAATAATTACACTGCTTTACAAATTTTTAATTTGGAAAAATACCAAGAAAGCTACATGCCTAGATAAGTTAATTGGGACCTCCTGAACACGAAAAACGCTGTAATTTTTTTTTTCTAAGTACCGTTTTTTAGATAACGGTACTTTTGTGTTTTTCGGTGTATGGTCCCACTCAAACCCTTGTGGAGCCCAACCAAAAAGTCCGATCGAGATAAATGGCGTATCGTTGGAAAGGTAATTAAATGTCTTTTCCGTCGATATGCTGCAAATTTCTATCTGATAAGAAATGGCTGAGTTATGGCACCTCAAAGTTCAAAAATTGCCTATTTTTTACGTTTTTTTCAAAATTTTTCATTTTTACTTCGTTTGTTTTCTACGTTATAGTAAAGATCTGGAATGTTTTATTTTTTTACCAAATAGCTTATTTAATTACCAACATTTTAAGCGTAATTTGAAAAGAATCGGATGAAAAATAAAGTTTTTATTAAGGATTTTGTGGAACGACAATATTTTCATCTTCATTGCTCACACACTATATTCGGCGTAAATTAAAAAAATTAAATTAAAATGACGAGCGACTTGAACTGTTGCGTTTTTTTTCGGATGGATCTTCGCGAATGAGGAACCAACAATAGTCCGCCATCATTTGTTCATCCCACCAGCCTTTGTAACGTCTCTCGATTTCTTCCATTTCCTGGTGAAATCTTTCACCTTGTTCATCACTTTCGGAGCCCAAGTTCGTGGGGAAAATATCCAAATGACTGAATAAGAAGTGTAATTTAGGTGTCATATTTGAACCTGAAGGTTAAAAAGAATAAATTTTAAAATGATAACGGCCTTTTTGATATACATGTTTTCACTCAACGCTTACCAATGGCATTGAATTTTTGCAGTAATGTATCGATCTTCTCTGCGTAATCAGGACTTCTGTAGTTTCCCAGAAAGTTGTGAACGATGTCCTGGAATGCTTCCCATGCCTCCAAATGAGCTGGACCTAAACGCTCATTAAATGCTTGGTCACCGTACAGAGCCCGAATTTGAGGTCCATCAAATATACCAGCTTCAATTTTGCTCGCTGTGGCTCTAGGAAATTTTTGTTTAAGGTAATTCATGGCAAGACTGTCTTTTGGCAACTTTTTCACAATATTTGTAAATAACCCAAGCTTAATATGTAATGGAGGAAGTATTATCTTCTCCTGAGGAATGAGTGGGTCATTTTTGATATTGTACACTCCTTGCGTACGTCCACTTCGCTTGGGCCAAACTTTTCGGGTGTAGTGATTCTGACGGTCACGGCTGTCCCATAGACATAGAAAACAGGGAAACTTCGTATTGCCCCCTTGCAATCCAGATAGTATAGCAACTAATTTAAAATCAGAGCAAACTTTCCATTGATGTTGGTCATAATGTATGAGATCGAGAAGTTCTTTCATTGCTTCATATGTTTCCTTTATGTATTTTCCATATCCGATTGGAATTGATGGTTTCGTATTCCCTTTATGAAGTAAGACTGCCTTCAAACTATCCTTGCCTCCATCCAGAAAAAGACGCCATTCCTCTGGGTCATAATTTTGTTGGAGAGCATAGAAAAGACCACATATGTTGGCACAAAAACAAAAGTTTGTCGTTTTTGCGAAGAAAAGTGCAAGTTGTTTGCTGCGATCACGGTAATATGTAACACGTGTCTCAGGAGCACAATATCCCCACTGTTGCAATCGTGATGCAAGTAATTCAGATTTCTGTTTCGGCAAATACAAATCTCGGCACAAATCATTGAGCTCGGCCTGAGTAAGTAAATGGGGTTTCTTATTTGATTGCATTTCTGATTCACTGCACTCATCTGATGAATCATTTTTTATCGTTCTTTTTCGTATTTCTGTGGGGCCCGCTACAATCAGCTGTGGTTTGGGGCACGATACTGAGTGCGGCACTGGTAACGTCACCGAGCTAACAACTGGATAAACTGGTTCAATTCTACGTCCGATAGCCTTTTCCGTTAAACAGAAATAACAATCTGTTGTATGGTTGATCTGGTTTCTCCATTGCATTGGCTTTCCAAATGTGAAGAAACACTCTTGACCCTTACCAATTTTATTTAATATTGTTCGGCAGTTGTTACATGCACTATTCGGTGTCCACGGTTTGTCGAGAGACGCAGGTCGAAAGCCGAAATACTTCTTATACGCTTCAGATAAATTTTTCGTATTCATTTTTCGCATCAAATGTTGTGATTTCTTTTTCACAAGAACACCACAAACATAACAAAATTCGTTGGGATCGATTGAACACATCTTGTTTTTTGCACGTACAAAGCCAAACTGACATGTTTTTACAAAATGTGTTTTTTTTATATGCCTGAAAGAATTATTTAAAAAATTTATTTTCATGGAAAACTGTTAAAAAAAAAACACATCTTTATGATGGTGTTTCGCGCGTTTTGTTACCTGTAAAAAACACGCACGCTTATTAAACAGTAAAGGACCATAAAATTTTGGAAAAACCTTAATTGCTTAAAAATCCGATGCAATATAATAGACCTGCCTGTTTTTTAAAATTAAAATGTAAATCCGGGAACTTGTATTGAAAACAAAAACAAATTTTATTTTTTTATGGTCGTTTCAATGTAAATTCCCAAACGTAAATTCCCAAATTCCAAAACTGATGGACGCCGAATATAGTGTGTGAGCAATGAAGATGAAAATATTGTCGTTCCACAAAATCCTTAATAAAAACTTTATTTTTCATCCGATTTTTTTCAAATTACGCTTAAAATGTTGGTAATTAAATAAGCTATTTGGTAAATAAAACATTCCAGATCTTTACTATAACGTAGAAAACAAACGAAGTAAAAATGAAAAATTTTGAAAAAAACGTAAAAAATAGGCAATTTTTGAACTTTGAGGTGCCATAACTCAGCCATTTCTTATCAGATAGAAATTTGCAGCATATCGACGGAAAAGACATTTAATTACCTTTCCAACGATATGCCATTTATCTCGATCGGACTTTTTGGTTGGGCTCCACAAGGGTTTGAGTGGGACCATACACCGAAAAACACAAAAGTACCGTTATCTAAAAAACGGTACTTAGAAAAAAAAAATTACAGCGTTTTTCGTGTTCAGGAGGTCCCAATTAGTTTATCTAGGCATGTGGCGTTCTTGGTATTTTTTGGCTGTAAACCAGTGTTATTTATCTATGTTATAACTGCCATTTAAAGTTTATTTGTCTTTTCAGACTAATAAACAAATTCTGTTGCCAAAAACTTACAACATTACCCCATTTTTCTTGTCCTATTTACTTGTCCTTGATATTAAGTGCTATAAGTTTGTAACAGATGGTGGGAGTTTAAGTTTCGGACAATCGCTTAAAGTCAATGATAAGTACTTATATACATGGCATAGACATACATATGTATATGAAGATATTATATTAAATAATATTTTAAGCAGCAAAAAATGAAAAATCCCCTTAAGCTTAGAGGAAAAATTCTTAATGAATATGCAATCAATATGAGTGGCAAACATAAACTTAAGCAGTTGGATATATAAGACAAATATATTGTTTAATGTTTATATAGGGAATAGAGGAAAATAAAAGTAAAAAATTTTCTGTTTTAAATATTTAAGGCCATATTAAAAAAAATTAAATAAAAAATAGATTTTAAGACAAACTTTTTATACAAAATCTGTATTTGTAATCTATTTTAAATTTAAAAATTTTTTAAAAATCTGACTCTTATTATGTTGCTAAGGTGTAGATTTTTTTTTTTGTTGCATCGATATTAATTATAGGATTTTGGGTATAAATATTTGTTGGTTTTAATCAAATCGCTTAAACGTCTAAACAACCTCAATTGTTTTGATTTTTGATACGTAAGTATCCCGAAGGAAACCTATGGACCAGTGTCCCTATGTCAGCACTTTTGTCGACAACTATGGTACCTCTTTGGCAACATTGTCAACAATACGTCTACAGTTTTAAATTTACCATTGATAAAAAAAAAGAAAACTATCAGTAAAAAATTAAAGCTTCAGGTCACCATCAAACGCAAAAGTGTATCAGCGACCTAATGGTCTTGATTAATTGGTAATTTTTTTAGTTGTGCTTAAAATGTAATTTACATGTATACCAAATTCATTATTATTTTCAATGACAGACAAATGTGTAATATCTATTGCAAAAGCAGATTGCTAGGAATATAACTAGTCAGTAGAACTGTAGACTAAAATTGCTTAAAGGTACTAGTAAATAATGTCTACATATGACCGCAAAAGAACTACCTTCTTAATAGTACCAATGCAAGCAGTAGATTTTTAATTACACGCAAATGTTAAATGTCTACAGCAAAAAGCATTGCATGAGGTAAAACTTGTCAGTAGTACTGGTAAGAGTGTCAATAGTGTATCACTAGAAAATCGATAGAAATTCACTATTGACATTTCCTGCAGGGTAATGACATGGAATATTTTACTTGCATATAATATGTGGAAAAAAAATGCTGACATTAAAGATGTATTAAAGTAAGTTTTTGGCACATATTATAAATTGTGGCGATCAAAGCAGAATAATCTTCTAAAAAATAAAGCCATATATATCTGCCTGACAGATGGGTCTTCATATACAAATTACAGGATACAGTTTCTGATTCAAAATAAAGCTTAAGGTAATAACGGTCATTGGTTATAATAATATCTAAAAATTTTGCCCCTAAAATTTTTTAAATATTAAAAGAAATATATTAAATTTACATAAAGATGAGAAGTGGATGGGGACATAAAGTGAGCCAAACAGTCTAAATAGATTGGTTAATCAAAAAGAAGAACGTTTAATTGCCTTAAGTTTTGCAGATACTACACTATCGCTAGTGATTGGCCCTTGCGCGCTTGTTGTAATAAAAACAGTTGGGAAGGAGAAAATATAAAACAAAAATATGCAAACTCTTAGATTTCAATTGTGTTAAGTAATGCGTTTGAACATTATACATATTTCCCATTTTACAATTGTTTAGTATGTTGGAGCTGGTATAATGACAGTCATCAAATAGGCAAAAAGGCTTCGATTTAGTGCTCTATTTCCATGACAAGTTTTTTTTGTCATATCCTCATCTAGGCCCTCCAAAAAATGTTTGTCCTTTAAGCAACTTATTTATTCTTCCCCTAAGTCCTTTAGGCAATCTTTTCCCGCTCTTTCAGTTTTACGTTCGCTGATAAAAAAATATCAGATTTCTAAGCCTAAGCCCTTAAAGTTATTTAACTTGAAATTATTTATTTAATTTTTAATGACTACCTTGTATTGCTTTATTTCTAGTCCCAGGCTAGTTAACAAAAATTCTGCTGCATCAAATCGCCCACCCATTAAAAGTCGGTATCAACATTTGTGCTTGCCAAGAATTAAATCAAATTATGTCTGTTGTCAAAAACAATATATCTTTGGTGGCATCACACTTTTAGTCTAAAAATGGCTAGTTATTGGTGGCTCCTTGTACTTTATTTTAATCCAAAAGTCCTTGTTTCCAAAGAAAACGGGAATGGTTGGGGATGTCAATAAATTACGATGCGTCTTTTGTTCTGTAGAGTAATTTTTCTCTGAGAGTTAGTGCCAAAACTGTTAGTTTTTTTTGGATTAAGTCAAAATAATTGAAATTTATCGAACAAGAACCCGCCAGACCATAAAAGTAGGCAGCAATAATTTAAGGTAGCTTGTCTATTTTTACAGATCGTTTCATCTGATAAAGCTTATTATGCCCTGAGCCAGGGTAAACATATCTTGATTAATGGGACCGCAGGAAGAACTTCCACTTATAGGACTGTGTTTTTGTCTGCAAGGCAAAAATCTATCTCGATGATTTTAATATCTTTCCCAAAACCTCGTTCAACTAACCTTATAATTTATTATTTCTTAAGGCATACTTTTTTTCAATTGTAACCATAAAAGTTTAAGTTATAATTGACAAACATCTTGATTCGGATGTTAGTAAAAAAATATTTCGAAAATAATAAATGCTTTTTAAACTTTAATGGTAAATTCACAACAACAGAACTCAAATTTAAATGAAAAAAAACTGAAATTTGTTTTCTAAATTTTGGTAAATTTCCTTGGCATAAATAACAGAAAATTTTTTATTTATAATTAAATATTTAATTCGCTAAAGTTATCTTTGCCATAAAAATATTAAATTTTGTTTTCACGTAGATAATTTAATCTTTAGATTCGAAAAATATTGGTTTTTGATAAGATAAACGTTTTCATCAGTGATAATGCTGTAACTCTTAATTTTTTTTGCAAATTTAAAAATGTAGTTTTTTGCATATCCTTGATTAAATATGTTAAGATGAGTTCCCTACACAAGCTCGCATGCATGCGGATGTTCTCTAAGAATTAAAACGGATAAACAAAAATAGGTCCTGTAGCCTCTTGCGACAGATAATCAGTGTGACCAACTAAGATTTTCAAAATGTTTAGTGAACAAATTTTTTTCATGTTTGATTTAACTTTCATTAAAAAAATATAAGTTAATGTATATTAGTAATATCGCGTTTGTCATGTAATTTATTTAAAAAGAACTTACAAATAAAAATTTCAAAAGAAAATGTTTCCGCACAATTTAAACACGTTTGAATAAAAAAAATCAAACAAAACATTTTCATCCATTTTTCTATGTCATACATTTAAGCTTAATGCAAAACATCATTAATTTAATTAAATTCCATTACCAATTCAACATTGTGTTTAAATAGCTAAGCACTTCTAGTGAGTCCTTGTTTTTTTTCTATGGCCATTGTTGTGTTTAATGCGAAAAGATGCTATCGACGCTAAAGCAAAACGACACGCAAAGGATATTTTTTTATACAAGGCCAGACATATTATGGAATATTAAAAGTTAAATCAAAATGGCTTTAAAATAAATAATTATGGTTTATTTAAATGGTTTCATTTGGTTTTGTTAATAGAAGTTTTTGTAATCACGTATTATAAAGAATTTAAATGATTTTAAAAACAAATGAAAAGTTATTTATTTGGTTTAAATAGGAAATCTTTAAAGATTTAAGGGATTTAGTTGACGAATTGTTAGAATTTGAATTGATTATTGTAAAAAACTTAAATCATTCGGCCTTAGTTACAATGGTCAACAAAAGTGTGTCCATCAATCTAGTTGTCCATTTGGCTTATTTCCTCTGCCTGTCAGTCTGTATGCTTAGAATTTTTTTGTCATAATTTAGGTTGAAATTGTAAAAATTTTTAAACTAAATTAGTCACACAAAGCTTTACTTTCTTGAACAGGTTTCCTGTTAAAAAAATGAAAAATATTTTTTTCGTCGCCAAATTATATACGAAAAAATTTTACGAACCTTTGCTTTTGCTAACGATAAGTTCCCTGTCGGTTTATTTTAGATTTAGCGATGTAACTGTTTTAATGACGTTGCGCTATCTAAAGGTCTTTAAATTATTTTAATACTTAAAGCTAAATGAAATCGGTTGGATAAAATATGTTTAATGATTTTTTATACACAGTTTTTGATTTGCATTTTTACACTCGATAAAATAAGGTTTTAACTACAGACTGTACCATTCGACTTGTTATTTATTTCACCAAGTTATTAAAATAAACAACCATTACTTAAGCCAAATAAAAACTGGCCACAAAAATAAATCATTTTATAAATTTAAATTTATTAAACCTAACTTATCCTCTTAAATAATTTTTATAGTTGTTTTTTATTATTAATAAAAATTACATTTTGCGTTACTATGATTTAACGATATTTAATATTGCCATTAGACATGAGATATGCCTTTTGGTGCTACATTGGGATATTTGAAATAAAATTTTTTTTTGATCCTTTAACGTTGGTCAGCATAAAAATTTACCCGCACTTAAGTATTATTATTAAATTTAACCTATAACATTTTAATGTCCTTGCTATTGGACATTTTTTTATGCTTCTTTAATGTACTTAACCATTAAGAACAATGTAATATGTTGAAAGAGGAGGATATTATAAATGTTTTTCCTTTTGATGAGGGTAGGGATATTAAGTAATTATTCTAACCAAATAATAATTTCGTTTTAAATTAAATATTTTATTTCATCATATTTTTTAATACACAATTTGTTTTCTTTAACGTATTTCAAAATTTTCTTTTTGGTAAAATTTTAATATTCTTTCTGATTTGACGCAAAATATGTGTTAAAATAAATGTCAAAATAAATTTAAAAAATTCTAAAATGTTACAAAATAATGTAACGTGTTTCAAGTTTTCTTATTTAAGTTATTTCACATTAAAATACAATTTTAATATATACGAAAATAATTTTTAATCATTTGCAAAATGACAACTTTGTTTTATGAACAAAATATAATTTGTGTCATGACATTGTCAAATCATGTACAAAACACATGACATCATTCGTTATCTTACAGGAACACCCAATGAAATATCCTTCAATCTCTTTTACGATTTTTGTAAATATTTGAATCTCAAGTTGACAAATGAAGTTATAGCTCTTCAAATCTAATCCATAATTTCAAGCTGTCAAAATATCTGTCAAAAAATTTAACAAGAATGATTTTTGATTATTTTCCTTACAAGTGTTATTTTTCCAATTCCTTGACATTTCTAAAAGGTCCTTTTTATCACCATACGAAAAAATGTTTTATATTATGTTTCTTGGACATAAGCATTTGTGTTAATAAAAAACATTTTATGACTGGTCTTTACTATATACTTTATTGAAAACTCTTCTTATAAACTGCGCCAATCTGTTAGTTTGGCGGATGGTAACGTGTTGTCGTCTAAAACCAAACTGGTCATTGGGAACAAAGAAAAAAATTTACCTCTATCTTATTTAATTAGCAAATTAATTAAAAATCAAAAAGCTTTTTAGTTAATAATCTAATTGTTATAAAATTAAATAAATAAAAATTTATGTATAAAAATATAAGCAAATAATTTTTTTTTGAATTTATCATAATTTAAATCAATTAAAATATTGATCAATAGTTAAATGAAGCGCACAATTTGAAAACTAGCTTTTAGCAGTCTTTGATAATGAAAACTCAACAAAAAGTTTATTTCATTTAAAATAATTATAGCTACATGAAAAGCAAAAAAAAAAATATTTGTTAAATTAATAATTTATAGTTTCCTGTTAAAGTGAATTCGTTAGGCATAACATTTGCGTCACTTTAAATTTTATTAAGTGCATATATGCAACATTGCTAAGCTGTTAAGCCTGGCCTATCATGGTTGATCTCAACTATGTTTTAGTACGGCAAAGGTGGAAAATGACTTTTCAGCCGTATCATTACTGACAGGCATTGAAAAAAAACGATGCATTAAAAAAAAACGATGCATATTTTTTGCAAGATTTAGTAGAAATCTGGGACATACCTGGCTTAAACATCCATTATATTCTCTGGGCGGTTTTATAAATTATCCATTTTTGTTTTCAATTTAAAATTTCAGCCTTTAACTTCTAAACAAGCAATTTTTTTATAAAATTTTTTAAGTTTGCAAGTTGCGGAATTAATTAATTTCTAAATCCGTAAGTGTAGTAATATTCTAAGGCAGATGTTAAAGGATGTTAAGCAATTAAAGGACGTCCTTTGAGAAACTTGTCTTTAGGCCTTGCAAAACAGATTCAATTAAGAGTATGCAGGCTTGGATGCAGTAGTATATTTTGATATCTTCAAAAGGATATTTTCTTTTAAATCTAGGCCTTTGAACTAAAATTCCCATACCAACGCAAACATTTGCTGCCTCTTCAAAAAAAGTTTTAACTTGTTTATGAGCTTTATTCCTTATAGTCTCTAGACATAATATGAAGGATTTTATAAGAGATAATCCTTTTTGTATATCTCTATTCTGCTTTTGTAGAATATCACTAAGCGACTGTAAGACAGTAAGTATATCATTTAGAATATGTTATTCGCAAATATATTCGAAAGTGCTCAGAGAAGTTTTTAATAATAAAACTTTTAAAAACGTATCCCTATTTTTCCACTCGGGTATCTTTTCAAATGCCTCTATTATGTACTTTATTATTACTGCAAATTTCAAAATTGAATCATGTGGATCGTCATCAATCGTGCTTCGCATAAAAGGAACAACTTTGTACCTGAATATTTTAGAAAAACTTTATTACGCTCAGGATGATGTATATTTAAAAAATTTTTGGTTTCTTTAACAAACGATATGTTTTTTGTATAACGTATTGTTACCTTGCAAATTGTAAAACTGAATCGATCGTGTTTAATAGAGACCACATTGTACCTGGATATTTCAGAAAACCTGCACTATGCTTATAATAATGTTTTTTAAAAATTAAATTTGTGGGTTTCTTTAACAAACGATATAGTTTTTTGTATTATTGGTACCTGCTTGCCTATCGATATTGAGTGTTTAAGTCTAAGGGAATAGCAAAGCATTTGTTTTGGATTTTTTGCGGTTTCTTGTATTTCTTTTACTGCTCCATTTTCTGCTTATATTTAAAAACACCCATCAGCTAAAATCTGTACATAATTCTTCAAATCAAGACCAACGTTTTTCAAAGCTCTTAAAACTACTGATAATAGCTTATTCAAATTAATTGACACTTCTACGTCACCGCCAATATCTTTTAAAGCCTATTTAAATACGTCGACAAAGTCGATTGATTCTTCTTTTACTAACTTTTTGTTAACGTTAAAATATCTTAAAGCTATAGAAATTTGGCTTTTTCCTGTGTCAGTAAGGCGGGAAGTGTTCAACACCTAATTAGGGAATTCACATGGTAGTCATAAAGTCATATGTCTTAAAAAAATTAACCGAAAAAATGCTACTGTTGTGAGCATCCGCTCATAATTAAGTGTGCTATTTGAAATTTGAATCAGTTGCTGGAGAAAACAGAAAAATAAGTAATTTCAAAAATATTTTTAAATTAATGACTGCGACTTGTTAATTGTATCAACGGCTTCACTAAAGAGTTTCGGCCGCCCGGCTCAGGTTTCTACTGTTTATGACAAAACAATAAACCCAGTTCAAAAAGTCTTATTATTATAGAACTTTTTTCTTTTTAACACAACAAAAACTTTTTTAAACTATTGTAAAATATTAAAACTCTAAGACAATATGACTTGATAGCATACTGTTTGAATACACCAAATATGATTTTAAAAATAAAACTAATTTTACTTTTTGTGTGAAAGATAGCTCCAGAATTTTTTTTATTAATTTCATACCATAAAGTTTTGAGGCTTTAAGATAATAAAAAATCTCTTCAACATCTAGAAATTAGATTCGTAGTTCAAAAGGTTGTCTAGCAAGAGGAGTCAGTAGTTAATTCATACCTGTACATGTTCTGGGAGTAAACACGTTCTTTAAAGGATTTGCCAAAAGGCCACATTTTTGTTTGTTATTTCTTAAAAAAAATTCTTAAGTTATTTTTTTTATATATTTTTTAATAAAATTAAAGTTGTTAGCAAAACTTGAAATTTAGTGTTAATTCACATCACTGATTTCACAATATTAAATTGGATATTTTGAAGGAAAAAACGTTAAAACAAATGAGCTAAACCACAATTGTTTTATTCCAAATTATAGCCGATAGTTAATCTCTGCGAGACATTTGTGGGCTACATTGTGGAATACAATGACAAAAATACTTCTAAGTTAATTCTTAATGATTATTTAAGTACTAAATGTATAAATTCAGCTTGTGGTATGTTATATTTAGTAGATAGATTTATCACTGCCTTTTTGTTTGAACATTTTGAGTACAAATAGGATCTAGAGTTAATTCATGTCATTAAGCTGACATGAGTTTATCTTACATTTTTCTTCTTTAATTTTCTTTAATTTTTAAGTACATGGTATTTACGTTATATGTAAAAAGTTGCTGCAAATTCAAAAGAAGGAAGAAATTTAACATGCTTAGTAGAACTTTAATAATTTCTAAGTTTTTTTTTTGTGTTGTTCGTTCAGGAAGCCTGACTATAAAGTGAAAAAGTAAAAAAGTTCTGTTAGCAGAAGTTTAAAACTCTATCAGATTTATAGCTAAAATTTTAATCCTTTGGTTAGAACGAAATTTGCTGCCTTTCATTAGATTTTCTAATGGCAACACTTTTTATTTTATTAATTCTTCTTATCATAATTTTTTTGCCTGATTCATCACTGATTTAGATGAGTATAAAGGCAGCATGATTTTTATAATCTTAAGACAAACTTAAAGCTTGGTTCAATTACGCTGTTCCTATTATTACTTATTTTTTTCAACATAAAAATGTATGAACATTTTTATCTCAACCCAGTTTTATTTAATTTTAATATTTCTTAAAGAAAAGCGGTGAAGCAAATATAATTTTTCTCAAAACACGTGATATCTGCAAATGACAATCAAAGGTGGCAGTTACAAAAAGAAATAAGACAAAAGAGATTAAAAACACCCCAAACAGACAACATAAAAGTTTTAAATAGTTAAAACATTTCAATAAAATTAATACGCTGGCATTACAAACAAGACAATCCACGCTCTGCGTAGTGTCCAATTTGATTTTTTTATGTCTTAAAGTTTTTTTTTAAATAATTTAATAAAAAAAAGACATTTGTCTTTACTAAATTTTCATGAGAAAATAGACAAGTTTTTTTTGCTTTTGTTTCTCGTGCCTGTTTTAAAACATATTTTTTTCCAAACACTTGCAAACAATTTGCCACCCATTGTCTTGTTAAAGAGAACAAAAAGAAAAAAAAAAATAAATAATATTAAATAAGAAAAATATTTAAGATGTGTTTTAGGCCAATATTATAATAAAGTTTTCTCATATCATCATTTTAGACTTTCTATTTGTTTCTTTTTTCTAATTTTTCTTGTTGATAAATTAAGACATTTCTTAGTTAAATTCCGCGTAAGAATAATTTAATGAAATCAACCAAAAAATATGATTACATCATACATTTAATATTTCTTTTAAAATTATTATTGTTATTAACTTGAATTAAAACTTGAACTTAAAACAAGACAAATTTTGTGTGTTTTTTTCTGTCTTTTTTTTGTGAGGCCAGTGTTATATATTTAATTGAAAAACTTTTACAATGCCAAGTATGGGTAAAGTTTTACAGCACATTTGCTGTGCCTTGTTAGAAATTTAAATCTTTAATATAAGATACTTTTTATACTTATATTAAAACCAATTTCCTAATTTAAAAGCTCATGAAGTCTTTCTAAGTCAGTTGGTTTATAGTAGTTATAGGTGAGAGTAAGGAGTCAATAAGAAAACAATATTGTCATAATACCGCGTTCAAAATTTTTTTCATTACTATAGTTTTTTTCAGTTGATTTTAATTTTTGTAAGTCATATTTAATGCAATAAAAATTGCAAATGTAGTTAAGTGTTTTGCAGACGTGTATAGTTCTTCATGAGCATCTGCCGTGTCGGCATCAATCTCATGGTGACTTAGCGCCTTAACAAAATTGCCTATGACATGACACTCCAGATGGTTTGCTAGACCACCTAGGTAGTGATTCCCCATCATGGCCCCGTGGTAACTATTAACAGACCCCTTGCTGAGGAGTTGGGTTTTCTAAGCCCGAATTGCATCTCTTGTTATGACTTTATCATTTTTAATCAAAACAGAGACGCGCCTACAAAGACACATCTTCACACGCCGGTGAAACTGCTTGCAACCCTAAGCGAAAACGATTATGATTTTATCATGCCGTATCTCCACAATGCGACATCCAGCTCATTTCGTAGAATCTTTTCATTCGGTTTCAATTATTCTACCGCATAATCAACGCTTTATAATCTTCTTAGTCTCAGCCACTATCAAATCACTCACATGCTTCAATATGCCAATGCCGGCCATTTCTTTATCTGCTACTACTTTAACGGGGTCTCATTTCACATCACAGGGTCCCCAGCCGAGGCCAGTTTCCCTACTCACTATAAAGCACACTCACACCTTTTCAGCTATTAGCCTACTCTATCAGATGCTTATATGCTCGGACAGTCCCGCCAAAGACCTAGAGACTATTTTTTGTGAACTCTAAGTTCATATAAGATTGCTTACGCGATCACTCTGGAGCCCGCAAGTCATACGGTGTATCATACCGTGCATTACAGGTACACAGGGACTTTTGGATTCTCGTCGTACCAGATAGGACTCTTATCAGCCTCGTTAATCGACTTCCCTCCAATTCCTACCAATATTAGTCTGCACAGAAAACGTATTGGTACCCTTTAAACCTTGAATTGCTGTGTAATCTTTGGTAAGCATGCCACAGCATCAACAAGGACAACTTGCCCCAAGCTAGACCAGTAGCTAACCACATAGTGACATAAAGCCTAAGAAAAATTTTTTTAAATAAGAAAAGTCTGTAAGCCTTCCAGTAAACTAAAAGTTGCCCGTTTGATATCATGAGGAGGTACACATATGCTCTTGCCTCAATGGAAGTTAAGCCCGAGGACCTTGCCTTCCACCAGTAGTTTTTTAACCAGTTAAGTGTTTCACAATCAAAAAGATTTTTACTAAAAAAGTAATTTCAAGTTTCTTTTTTATTTGTATCACAAGCAAAAAATTTCTACTCACTTATATAGGCTGCCATTGTATAAATTTATTTACCTTAAATGCACATTGATGATGGTACAATGAAGTGGTAAATCCCCCAACTCATAACTTTTTTTTCCAGACAGCTGCCCCTAATGGCCTACCAACTAATGTATTTATTTCTTTATAAAGAACTTAACAATATATGAAAGTGGCACAGTGGTTTTCTTTTGTGCCCAAGGAACAACAATGAAAAATACAATTAAATGATTTATTATGTTTTTAGCTCAAAGTGATGGAGCTTAAGCCAAACAAGGAAACACTTTTTAACTAAGTTGTTATTTGTTCATGTACTCCTAATTTAATTATTGTAAAGTTTTTTATTTAATTTTCTTAATTTAATTTTTTTCTTTTTCCACAAATAACATTGTTACTTAACATTAGAATTGAATAAGACATAATGATAAAATATTATTAGCGTTTTTGTCTTAAGCAACTTGTGTAATCGGAACTTATAGTGTGCGTTTGGCCTTAAACCGTTTTAACAAAAAACTAGTAAAAAAGTACTTTTGCAGCAGAAGAAAAAACAGGCCAGAAAATGTTTCTTAGAGTGTGCTTGGCTGAGAGAATCCTCTTAACGAAAAAATCTTCTTTGATTAAGACGCATTCATAATTATTGTAATTTATAGTCCTTTTGTCTTGGGACACAATATATCTTTGCAATTAATATATGTTTCCACTCTCTATGTTCTAGCAAGAGGCCTTTAAATTTGTAAAGACACCACCCCTGTAGAAATATAAACTATTTTACTAGAAAGTCGTAAACTGACGAAAAGTCTTAGTTTCTCAAAATACTTGTAATAAGATTTATATGGAATTCCCTTACAAAGGAAATAAAATTTCATGTGAATGAACTTCATAGCGTTTTTTGTAGCAAAAATTTTACTATTATTATCTTATGTTATTTCGCAATAAAAATGCTCTTAAAATAATCACTTAAGCACACAATTGGCGGTATATTTAAACCTTGCGTGAACTAGAGTTATAAATAAATTTATTAACAATTTTCCAAAAAACAAAACTAAGAGCTACTTTTTATTTTTTATTGGTATTTTATTTTATTTGCGAACTAAAGTTTTAGTGGTATTTTAGTTTTCGAAATATATTATACGAAAATCAAAATATGTGATGTGTGTTGAAGAGACACATAATACTAATCGATACTGTTATCATCCATAGAACAGCATTGTTTTTGAGCAACATTTTATACGCTATGGCATATGCACCAAACGGTAATGCAATGCATTATCTACCATATTTTCAGTAGTAAAAGTGTTAATTTCTATCAGTAATATAGGCAATCATACAGACAAGGCTAAAAAAAAGACACAATTGTTAAGTTGATGAGATGTAAACGCTTTTTTTCAAAAAAAAAAATACTTTTATTATATTTTTTTTACGGTAATGGGCATCCTTAACATTCAAATAGATTTTTATTTACATACTAAATACTTGCAGCGGACGCAAAAAAAAAATTTTTTGATTTTTAGAGACGAAGCGCTAACGAAGGAAAACGTTTTAGTGGCTCCACTCATAAAAGAGCTTTTTAAGTGTTGCACTCAACTAAAAAGTGATGCTGACAAGTACAAACAAGAAACACTAAAATATTAATTCTTTCCTACCAGATGCCAAAATAAATCACCAACTTTTTGTACAGATTCTTATTTTAACGATTATCTGTAGTCAGCATCTTATAAATAAGCAAGGAAATGACAATTTTAATGTTTCGCATATGTGTGCTTACAAGTGCAAATAAATTATCAAATAATTGTGTATGTAAGCGTGTTTAAGAACATAAAACTAGTTTCAAAAAATAAATAAAAAGTTTTTAAACAAAATAGATTTTAGGAAAAATTTTTGGTCTTCTATTTTGTCCGTCTGGTACAAAGCAAACGAAAAAAAAGGTCCCTCTCAAAAGGCTGGAAAGGTGAAACAATAACTGAAAAGCATTTTAAGCAGAATATTTTGCGATAAATAATGCAGGCATTATCTTTAAATAATATCGGGGAAAACAACTGTTATTTAACGAACCGTTAAATTAAATATAATACTCAGAAACAAATAATTAAAAGTAGTTTTATTTATTTATTCAGTCATTGGGTAACAAAAATCCTTACAGACTATGATTCTAAAGTAAGTATTTATAGAAAAATTAATGTTCAATTAAAATATATAATATAATATCGTTTCAAAGCATCCAAAAGAAATAATTTAAAATTATCTTTTGTTGTGCTAAACTCAATAGAATTATTACCTTCCCTTCTTAAGCTGAAATTAATTTAATTAAACTTTATTAGCGCCCGAGTTAGCGTACCATAAAGTGCATAATTAGTACGATGTAAGAGAATATTAAATAAATTGAAAAATCTTAGGGAAATAGTTGGTACATTAAATGGAATTAAAGCCAACAAGTCAGAACAATCAATGTTACTATTAATTATGTCGAAAACAAATGCAGCCGTATGCAAGGGTCTACGGTACTCGAAAGTACGTAGTCCAACAAAAAGGTATTTTGAGTCGTATGAAACGGAAACTAAATAACGTAGCGACCTGGTCGCATTTTTTATGAAAATACGTTAAAGCCTCTCTATACGAGAGACATAAATAGAAATGTGAGGACTCCATACAACAGAGGCATATTCTAACTTCGACCGAACAAAAGAAGTAAAAATGTACTTAAGTGTATAAGGATTATCAAATTCCGTGCAATTTCTCTTTATAAAAGCCAGAATTCTATAAGCTCTAGGAAGAGTATAATCAATATCAGGAATAAATATAATGGCCTTGTCAAAAACAACACCTAAGTCAAGCTTTGTGTCCGATTTAGTTAAGTCAATGCCATCGATATTAAATGATGTCATAATAGGATTTCTTGATCTGTAAAATTAAACAAGCATACATTTCTTTATATTTAATAGCAAGTTGTTAGATTTACACCACTTGCTCAGCTTGTTGAGTTCACACTGCCTAATTTGATGAAGATTTTCAAACCATCATATAACAGCATATAACAAAAATTTAGCCGGTTCGCAACAGGAAGCAATTCATTTATGAAAATATTAGAAAGCAATGGACCCAGTATACTACCTTGGGGTATGTCAGAAGTTTGCATATACGAATCAGAGATATAGCCCTCAAGCTGAACTTTACACGCTCTATTTGATTTGTAGGATTTGAGCCAATCCAGAAAATTAGAGTGAAAGCCATAATGCTCCAATTTTGAAAAAAGTGTGAGATGGGATACTTTATCAAAAGCTTTGGAAAAATCAGTATAAATCACTTCAACTTGCTTACCATGCTCTAAAGCATCTAAGCAATATTTACTTATCAATGTCAGATTAGTGACAGTAGACTTGCCAGCAAAAAAAACCATGCTGAGATGTGCTTATTAATAACTTCGTCAATAAAAATTATTTTTTAAAAATGATCTGTTCAAAAATTTTAAAGATGCATGATAACTTTGAAATAGGTCTATAACATGTAACATCATCTTTACTGCCATCCTTAAAAACTGGGGTTATTACTGCATTCTTCCACCTGCTAATAAATATACCCTTTTTGAGGGATAAATTGAAAAATAGAAGTTAAAACTGGGATTAACGCGGAACGATTTTTTAATAAATGGGTACAAATACCATCTATATCAGATTTAATTTGTATTTAATTATTTTTTGCTGATTTTGATTTAATCAATTGAGAAAAGAAAGAGCTCTATATTTGGCTGTACCTCTACATTGGTTTTTTTGTTTACCCGGTGGTGGACTCTTAAAATACATAGCTGTCAGAGTTTTCAAAGCATAAAACTCTGCCAAGAGGTCTGTAGGTCCATTGTAAATTCCTATAGGAAAGTTGAGTGTCGATTTACGGTAAGGCCCACATTCACCATACACGTTTGCTTAAAAATCATGTCATTGTTTTACTGAGCTTTAAACATTTATTAAGCAAGCACTAACAAGCCATCAACACTTACAAAAATATGTTAAAAGATGAAATGCTGGTGCAGTTTCCTGTCGGAAAAACAGTATGAAAGTTACTAAATATTTTTTACATTTAATTAAGGGGGCTTTATTATTGAGAGATATTACAAAGCCCACATTTAAAATAGCATATTCCTAAAGGAAATTTCAGCAAGAAGCACACTATAGTTTCTGACCCATAATAGACATATCAAAATTTTTTTAATCAGTTTATTTGCACAACAGGTCCACAAAGTGTCAGTAATACTGTTTAATTACAAGTTTCGCGTACCAAAGCTTGCCCCCCTCCCACCTAAAACTAGCTTCTAACTATAATCAGAAACCGGAAATAATATTTATTTTAGTCTTTTGTTCAATAGTGCTAATTTTTGGCAACACTTGTTGGTATCTACTGTATTTTTTTATTAAATGTTTATATATTTACAGGGATATATTTTTAAAGCTTTTTACTTTTCACATACTTTAAAATAATACAACTTTCATTTTAAGGTAAAATGTGGGTGGCGGTGTTAGTACGTGAACATTCATCATATTTGCTTACTTAAATCCGTGTCTGCATACTTAAATGACATTAATTTTACTCAAATGTCAAAGAATTATTATGACGACAATCAAAAAGGCAGTTTAACCCTTTTCCCTTTCTACTGCGCTGTTAGCAGAATATTTGCACAACCAAAACATTTAAATAAAAACACAACATAACGAAAATGATTCAATTATTTTCTTTCCTGCGGAAGTCTATGTTTTATTTTATTTATTTTTTTGATGATTATAAAACAAAAAATATGCTAATAAGCAGCCAAGAAACGCTTAAAGAAATCAAAATGAAATACAATGCTTTAGAAGGAATTGTAGTAAAAATGGAAGAAGATTAAATTTTAAGATTCTTGTGTGGTAGATTCCACCGCTTTTTTAAGAAGAGAGTTGATTTAAGACTTATTTGCATATATTTTTGTTACGAATATTGTTAATTTATTTGATTTCTTTAATGTGTAAATGTTTTGTTTCAGAAAATTCCCTTCTTATAAAAATTATTGCTAACAGAATTAAGGTAAAGATTTGCAAATTTAATAGATATCCTTCAGCAAAGCCATTTCATTAGAAGGCCTAATTAAGGTCAGCCTCCGTTTAAACTGTAACTTTTCTTATTAAATACTGAAGGGTTAGGCGCTCCTGTTGTAAAAAATTTCTAAATGTCTTTTGGAATACCAATTTTTGATTTTAAGTTTGGCTTAAGTTCATAAAATTTCTCTTTTTTAGAAGAAATTATTATTTTCCGTTAATTTTGAAAGAAACTTTTAATTTGAAAAAAAAGCAGATTTTTCTACCGACACTAGCCGAGTAGAATGCATTTTCGAAAACAGCTACGCAATCTCATCATCAGTACTCTTTGAACGGTAGTAGTGTATTTGGTTGTAAACAACACCTATTTAACTTACACGTAACAGTGAAAGGGATACGTCATGACTGTTTTCTTTCATTTTTACTTTGTAAGTTAGGACGAAGTTTACTTTTCATATAAACTATGCTTTTTTCCATTAAAAGTCTCTTCGCCAACACTTGCCTAACGGTCGAGCATCATCCATCTCTCAGATGGAATGGAACGCTTTTTATAATTGTATATTATATAGGTATACAAGGGGGGTAAATCATTTTTTAATTTCTTTTTGTCAATAACAAATGGACAGAAATTATTAAAAATCATTTTGCACCGTGCCATGTGTGAGTTATATGCTAATTTTTATTTATTGTTGTACTAATTGTTTTTAATACAAATTTTTGATTTTTAGTTTAGCTTAAGTTCATATAATTTCTTTTTATTAGAAAAAATTATTATTTTCCGTTAATGTTGAAATTGTTTTGACCATATTTGCAACACAGCTACTAAGTATATAAAAGTAAAGTTTAAATTCATTATCCTTTATCTGAAAGATTCTTGGTATTTGCTTAAAGAGTCGCAATGTAGAGAAACGTCAGCAAGTAACCTGAAAATCCTAATATTTTTCCAAAGTTATATATTGCAAATTTCAAGCAACACAGCTTATAGTAAACTGCAACCTCGAGAGTCTCAATGTAATTCATTATCGTACTTGTGCAATGAATATATCACCTCCAATACCAGTTCTCCTCTTAGATGCATTATATACCTCTAGTTCTATCAGATCTAATTGGGTTGATTTAACCTCTTCCATCTAAGGGACAATTAAAAAATAGTGGTGTGCAATAGTCGGTCAGATTGAAAACAAGATTAAGCGCCAGCTTCCTAGCAATGAGGTCTACTATGAGCCAGTTTATTCAAGTTAAAAAAGCCAAGTTGAAGTATAAACCTTCGCATTAGTAATTATAATAATAATTATAGGTATCTGTATTTAATAGGTGAATGATTAACAGCAGAGTCTACAGCTTTCCCCCAGACTGCAATTTCGTAGAAAATAACTGGGTTTCTTTAATGCAAAAAAAAAATTTTTTTTTGAGGTGCAAGACATTTGATTTTTCAAGGAACAGGCTGACATATATAATGTCGTCATCGCTTTGATCAGTTTTCCTTCTGTGTAAGGATTCTAGGATAATTTTTTATCCAGAATAACTTCAAGGTACCTTGCACTCTTCGATTAGGTTAATGCCACTTTCTGTTTTTTTGCGGAGGGTTAAACGAAGGACGCCTATTTCCAATTTTAAAGATTTTTATATAAACCTAAGCTCCACCTGCTTAAGGTCTTTATTCAGTCAGTTTTATCTCATCAGAGAAAGTAATTTGGTGGTCACAAGCTATAACCACTAATGCATTACCGAGTAGGCTATACATTTTTTAACTATTGAGTCTAAAACTTGTAAGAAAATATAAATAAAAATATTATTGCTAAAACAAAAGGAAATATCCTTTTTATGTTTTTAGAGTGTTCAACAGGAACATGGCTGACAATTGCCTTTCTAAGTCCCAACGTATAGTTCAACAATGGGGTTGGGCTATTTTTGTACATGGGCTTCTGCAGTGTTCTTTTACTTTAGTCTTAAAGTGAAAAATTTTTAAACATGAAGAAATTAACCTGTCGCTGCAGGGTAGATGGCCAATATTTATATGGGATCTAAGATTTTTAAAAATTTTTTGTTTTTTATAATTTTATCAAGAATTCTATTAAAAAATTAGAATTTAGTTTCTTATTTAAAAAAAAAAGAAAAAGGCCAAAATAATTATAAACAAAACGAATAAAAAATTATATATGATATAAATCCAAACAGAATAATTATGACATTTTTCTGTATTAAAACGTAAATTTCCTCTTTACTTTAATTTCCTTCAAAACTTTTATTAATTAAATTTATAAATTAAGTCAACGATACAAAATAGCAATTATCAGCTTAAAATTTGTTAAGAACCTCTCAACGAAAAAAACTTTTAAACATATCACTCAAACTTTATTTGTTAATTTTTTAGTTTAGGTGTCACTTTTCGTAAATGGTCCTTAGCAAACAATTATTAAGAGGCACCTGCGTTATTATAATTTGCCCAAGCAACGTTAGTGTAAAAAATTTAAAAAATCATATTTAATTTAATTAAATTTTGTAGAAAACGTGACTGAGAATACTAATAGTTAAACTTAAGGAAATTGTTTATGAAAAATTATAAATAAATAAAAAACAAAAACTGCTATTTGCGTTATTAGTTTTTTAATTTCCTAACGATATTGTTTATATCGGGGGTGTAAAAATAAGGTTAAATATTATTTTTTATTTCCTTGAAAACAAGATTATATTAAAACCACTAATGCTTATAATTTCATAGAAAAAAATCAAAGTCAGATATAGAGAAGACAGACTTTTGAAACTTCATATGAGTAAGTAGTTGTAAACGAGGGAATAACCAGACAGTTATTAGAAAAATGTATTAAAATTATAACGATTTATTGATGTCAAGGCACTTTTAATTTCCTTAAAAGATGTTGACTAAAAAAAAGTAAAAATAATTATAGTTCTTAAATACAAAAGCCAAGATAAAAATTTCTTTAAATTTGCTGCATCAGCAAAAAAGACGATTTTTTACTTAAAGGTTTGACTTAGCGGATTTGCAGTTAAACTTGCCTCAACTTTTAAATATTTTTGTTAAACACACCTTCTATGAAACCAGAAAAAAATGTCTAAGTGGATGTGCTGTAAAGACGTTTTAATATAGCAATTAATTGTGCTTTTAGTCGTTACTTAAATCTGGGCTTTTGTGCATGATATGCGTTCTCTAAGAAGAGCACACCCATTTGCAATAATGTGACTGTTGAATCACACTACGCTTAGCAGGCAAAATTTATCTTTAGTCTCGCAATTCATATATGAAATAATATTTAAAATATATAGTTTTCAGTATCCTTTAAATGATAGTAGCGGTTTTGACTGTAAACCTCACCTTTTTAACTTACATGCTGTCTAGGAAGGTAAACGAAAATATTTTTATTTTGTTAGTTAGAACGAAGTTAAAATTTTTCCAACTAAACTTTGTTTTTTGTATAAAAGTGTTTTTGACAACACCTAGCTAACAGGTTAGCTTTGTTAATTTAATAGATAGACGAAGCTTAACAGTCTTTTTACACTTGCTGCATCTGATAGTAGCACCGATGAAGATACCGCAAAACCAATCCCAGAAATTGGTATTGAGTGAAATCCACATAGCTAGAATAACATCAAGATAGCAATTAGCCGGCTTAATAAAAACAACGCACCAATAGCTAATGGGCTGCCTGCTGAACTACTTAAGATCGGAGGTAAGCTGATAAGGCGTATGCATCAGTTTGTTTATACCAAATGGCCAGAGAAATGTATACCTGAAAATCGGAACATCAGTGTTTTATTTCCTGCGTGAGCAGGAAGAGAAACCAGTACGCGCCAACTACAGAGGAACAAGTCCTCTTTTATGGGAAATATTGAAATAAAAAGTTGGAAGTTGGGTCATATCAATGTGGTTTTAGACCTAGAAAATCCACCATTAATCAGATATACACACTGTGCCAAGTCCGGGATTGTTACAAAGAGAGACAGTTCAACACACGCCATCTAGTTTTTGCTTATAAGGTCACTTTCGATAGTCCTATACGTATAAAGTGTTCCAGGTTATGCCTGAGCTTGGTATCCCTGCGAAACTGGTACGACTCTCCAGGATGGTCCTAACTGGCACACAAACCTCAGTTAAGATAAACAGTAATGTTTCTAAGCTTTTCCGTTGCAAACGAGGTTTCAGACAAGGAGACAGACTTTTTGTGTGAGCTTTGGAGCATACTCTTAGAAAATTTTATACGAGATGCAAATGTGAATAGAACTGGCACAATATATTTAGAGAACAACACATGTTACTCGTTTATGACAACAATATCAACATCCTGTGGCAAGTATTGCGACCAGTAACTTCTAACTTTGAAAAAGTCAAGAAAGAATAATTTAAAGTGGATCTGACAGTAAATGCAGATAAAATCAATTTGATGGTATTAGCACATAAAGCGCCCAGTAGACGTCAATGGAAGATGGACTCTACAGTTTTGAAATAGTCAGCGATTTTTTTTACCCGGCAGCGCCATTAATAAAAGACACAACATCAGTTTTGATATAAAAGAAGAACAATATTGAATACTAGATGCTACTTTGGACTAAGCTAGCCGTTAAAGGTCAAAACCAGCTCGCTACAAACAAAAATCATTCTCTACACAGTACTAATACCTCCCGCGTGGGTACTTTCGGAAGCAGATGAGGAAGTGCTTGGTGTTTTTTTAACAGAAAAAAATTCTTCGACAAATCTGTATTGCTCCAGAGTACCAGTGTTGCATGAACCGTGGGCTATATTAGCCGTTAGACAACATTGACATAGTTACGCGTATCAAAATTCAACGTCTAAGTTGCTCGCTCATGTGGAACGAGTAAATAAAGATGCTTCAGCTGGAAAATTACTTGAATGCAAATATGGTAACGAACCACGCAAATGTGGAAAACCGAACCTGCTATAGACGGAACAAGTAGAGAAACAGATCTCGAAAACTGGTTTCAGGAATTGAAGAAGAATCGCAAAAGATCTAAGCGCCTGGAAATCGGCTGATGGAACAAATGTTTTGTAACAGTCATTTAAGTAAGTTAGTAAATAAGACAAATTAAGAGGAAAAATCTTGTCTCAAATATAAATTTTTTTTAAGAAAAATTATTGTTTAAGTCTCAAAGAAGATACAAAAATAATACGTTAGATTTTTTTGCGACTTAAACGTTTGGTTTCAGCTTCATACTGGCAAGTTTTTTGTACTGGTTTTGACCATTTTGCTCACATTTTTCTTTATAACTCAAACAAAAAATTTAAATTTGAAAATTAGCTACGATTTGTAAGGGTAACTTATGTGTTTTAAAGCAATTAAGAGTAATTAGACACTGAAAGAATAAAACCTTCTGCTTACAATTTCTGTTTGAAGACTGTGATAGGTGTGACCTTACAGTTTTGAAATTTTGAATTTTGAATTTTTTTTTTTATATTATTATTATTGAATCTTCGCCTTTGGCGAACTTATAATAAGTATTCAAATCTCAAAACTATTTCATTTTTATTAGACCAGCCATTGTCAGACTAAAATTCAAGTTCTCATAATAAAATTAATTATTTCAGTAGTTTCATTTAAGTGCATAGTATCACTACTTTTCAGACGAGTGTGTCCACTATGTTGCAAAATGTTTCGAGCGAGTGAATTTGGATGTGTGTCAAATTTGTTTAAAATTAAGAGAACTTTAACTTTAGGATTATGTTGTGTACAGTAATTTTAATAACTGACTTAATTTTTGAGTTTTATGGTAGCTTGAAGCGTTTTTAAATGTATTTGATACATTATTCTTACAAAAAATTGTTTTATAATAAGAATCCCTTTTTTAGAAATCATGAAGAGTGTGACAATTGCATTAAAACGTAAAAAAGTGAAGAGCCTAGTTTTAAGTATAATTTTAAACTTTTGCGAAATAGAAAAAAAAATTAAATATGTATCAATTATAGTTTTCCTTCTCTTTAAGAGGAAAATTCATCGATTTTTAAAAATAGATAAAACAGTTTTTCTAAATTTTGAGCCGTTTTGCGTGGAATTGAACGTATATTAAGCAAACGTCTGGTACCAATATTTTGCAACTGAAATAAACCAAAGAAATCAAAAAATAATATCAAATTATTTAAGTTTGTACATGAATAAATATTTTCCGTTTTCTTTTTATTTACATTCACATTTTTTATTAACATTATTTAAACAGAAAAAATCTTTAAGTGCCCTTTTGTTATCAATCACTTGTGCCTTTTAAACTTTAAATCTAGTTAAATGGACATAATTTGAAGGGGCTTATTATGAAAATTAATTTTAAATTTTGACTAAAAGGAAAAAATAAACATTTTTCCTAACTGTCACAATGAAAATTTCTTACTCAAGGTCGAAAAATTAATGTCGTACACGTGCACAAAAAAAAGGTGAAAAATGTTAAATTGACATTTCTTGTATTTGTTTATTATTTTACATTAGACATTCCTTAAAAACCACTTGTAACATTGTTTTTTTTTTGTTATTCTTGACAAAAGAAAAAATTGCCCTGACATTTATTATTCAGTCCAGTCACATTCGTCACACACTCTTTTACGTTGCGTGTAGGCTTTTCTTTATTCTTCTTAAAGGTTTTCGTAGCAAAATCTATTCATCAAATTTCATTGTCATCCATTATTCCTTAGGCGTTGATTAGCTTAAGGTTGTTGTGTTAATTTGTTTAATTGTTATTTAATGCATTAAACAGAAAAAAATTGAATATTAGTTTTGATTCTTTTTTTTCCTAAAATTTAAATTTGTTTTACTTTAATTTTAATAATTCAGTTGTGCGTGAGAAATAAATAAGTTTTAAGATACTTAGTAAATTGTTGTTTTAAAAAGTTGTTGGCAGTTCTTTTTTATTAAAATATTTTTTGAATCCAAACGAAGCATGACTCAGCGGAATTTCTTAATTCTTTAAATTATTTTAAATAATAGTTAAACTAAATTTTTTTAATATCTTATGCCTTAGATTGAGGTTTTAGTAGAGTTGTTTGTACAAAAATTTTTTTTATTATTTTTTTAAAAATTCTGTTATAACATGGTTATAAATCGTTGTGGGTATCTTTTGTTTGTTTAAAAGCCTGTCATTTACACAACTTAAAACATATCAACCCTTTACTTACACCGATTAAATGAGATTGTGTATTCACGCATAAATGTAAATATGTTGTACAAATTGGTTTTTCAAATAAGTTTCTCCTATTTTACCTTCGTGCTAACAAAGTATATAGAAGTAGGACCAAGGCATTACGTTAGGACTTTATTTAATTCTTACGAAGTTTTAATAAAAAAAACTTTATAAATCCTCATTTTAACTTTTTCTAAATTTTTTATAATTAACTTTTTCTTTAGTTTCTATTGATAAATTTTAAAATTCTCTACCTTCACTTTTTTCCCCTCCTTTTCAAAAACATTCTGCACATGACACCTTTTCATATTAAAAGTTTATTTTTAAGTTACCCTGAACAACTTAGGCAATATTTCATTTAAAGACAACGTCCAGGAAATTTAATAAATACAGGGTGCGGCAAAAGTAACTATATATTGTGAAATAATTTAAACATCTTTTGTTGTGCATGTATTATATTTTTTCATATATCAGATTTAACTGATATTATTTTTTAAACGAAATGCAAAAATCATAAAATAAAAATTATTTTAAACAAATAGTTTTTTTTTAATTTTTCCCAATATCTATGTAAAAACCAATTATTATAGTTACTCTTGCCACACCCTGTATAAACAGGGGTTCTGGTGGCATATTTATATTTTTAAACTTAAACAAAAACGTAATAATCTACACAAAAATTAATTGAGAGCGTTTAACGACAGAATGGAAATATGGATTTTATTTTTTAAAGAACATGTCATCTGGATGTATTTCGTTGCGTCAAACACAAAGTTCAAAACAGAACGTTGTGTTTACCGCCACAGGCTGCAGTAAACTTGGTTCAATTGAGCTGATTTCTTGACAAATATTTTCCTTTAAAACCAAAAAAGATAAACGATTCTCATTTTAAGCCCGCTTCTTTAGGTAGCCCATAAAAAAATCCATGGGAGTTAGATCGGGCGACTTCGCTGACCATGCAATGTCCCCAAAACGACTGATCAGTTTTTGGAGGACATTTTTCCGAAGCAAATTCGTCGAAGCTCTGTTGTATGTGCAGTTGCTCAATCCTGTTGGTACAACGTGTCTAAGAAGTAAAATGGATGATCTCATAGGGTTGGCAAAGAGAATTTTATAATCATGCGTCGAAAATTTTTTCTGTTGACATTCGTCGCCAGCCTTAGGTTAGGTTAGGTAGAACAGGTGGCTGAGAAAGTGATGAAGAGAAAAATAGGGCAGCTTACGTGGGCCCATTTCCTCAGTCCCTTTTGATCGTCGCCTGCTTTGAAAATTTTTAAAAAAAATTGTCCGATTGTTGCGTGCGTGGATAAGGAACATCAAACAGTTACCCTGGGTTTTTATGTTTCAGTCGAGGTTTTTATGTTTCAGTCGACGGTTGCGGGGTTTTGGAAACTATTAACGGCGGTTTTAATTATTGATGTGGCCGTTTTAGTGGAAATGAGCCTCGTTGCTCCAAAAAATGGGATTCACAGTGCGAAAATGCTTCAACATCATTTAAAAAATGTTTGCGTAAATTCAAGTCATTCTCTCACAGTTCTTCAAAAACTTGAATTTTAAAAAGAAGAAATTTCAGTTCATTTTTAAAAGTTCACAAATAAAAGTTCCTGAAAGTCCAACTGTGGCTGCCTTTTTCCGTTTTTGCTGATTTTTGCGTAAATTGCTTTCCACCAGTTTAATGTTTTCGGGTGTTTTTAAAGACCGACTGAGCCCTGGCCGTGAGGCATTCATAGCCAAAAAGGTTACGCAAAATCACCAATGAATAAACTTAATTTATATTTGGTCCATCATATATTCGCTGAATACTTTAAACAAAATTGTCGACGAGCAACTACTTAAGAATCATTACTCCTTAAAAATGTCTCCCCAGAGAACTTACCATGCTCACTCGACCCCTGCGACATCATGACTGACGAATTCCCACAATCGCTAATCCTCACAATGTTACTCTCCTTCCGCACCCTTCATTACTTTTTGAAATAATCGCATTTAAAAATAAATTTACTTTTTCCCATTTAAATAAAATCTAAATAATTCTAGTCACATACAAAATCAAACATTTACAAATTTCCTCTAATCCCTAGAAATTCATACAACATTAATACAAATTCTTTAAATAAAAGACATTTTGGCTTTAAATATAGTACTTCATCAATTTTACCTTTTGACAAGATGTCTTGATGTCAATATATTTAACCAAAACCATTCATTTCTATAACAAGGCAAGTACAACAAAAATAAAAATTTAACATAAAAAGACGACATGAAACGTTTAATGTTATAAATAATGACACAAATATTTGTCTTTAAACTGTCTGCATGTACGTGCTGAAACGTGCTGGTACTTTTTTTTATTTCTTGATTGACTCAAAACCATCTTAAAAAATATTTTCTAAGAGAAGGCAAAAAAAAAAATTTAGTGCAAATTTGTGATTGTTGTGTATTTTTTATGTAATTGTAATTGAATGTCAAGTGTTGAAGAAAACAAAAAATATAAATTTTAGTAGAAGTAAAAAACTGTAAATATAGAAATATAGTACTTAGATCTTCTACTATATACCAAATGTTTTTATATTTAAATAAATATAATTATTAAAAAATTTTACACGGAAAGAAAAAAACATTATATATAGTATCCCTTCTTTTAAGACGACTTTGTGCATTATGTCGTTGTTTAAAGAGTTGTCCACATAATTAGGGATTTCGCATTTAACTAGTGGAACTTCTAGATCCTTGTGGATGTTGCTGTTTTTAACATACCAAGGAGCACCAGTTATCATTCTTAGGATTTTATTTTGACGGCATTGAATTTTTTCTAAGTTGGATGCGGAAGCAGTGCCCCATAATTGTATCCAGTAGCACCAAATTAGTTTCAAAATTGAGTTGTAAAGTAAAAGTTTACAATCAAGACGTAGCACAGAGTCTCTATCGATTAGCCAGTGGATTTGGCAAGTTTGAAGTTTCATCTGTGTCAACTTTGCATCTATATGTGACTTCCACGTGAGGCGGCGATCCAGGTGAATGCCAAGATATTTAGTCTTAATTCGTTAAAGCATCATGTGGCTGTTAATAAGAACTGGGGACACGTCGCCTTGCGTAAAGTAAAAGTAGCATGGGTGCATTTTTGTTCATTTATTTTAATACCCCATAACTTTGCCCATTTTTCTACTTGGGATACGTGATGCTTAAGTTATTTAAAGGCCTCTTTTGGGTCTTTATGATTACTGAAAAAGGCACATTTTAAAGTATGAGTAAGATTGTTTGTCGGCAAATCTTCTGTGTAAAGAAATAGAGAATTGGACATAATACACTCCCTTGAGGTATCCCAACCCCTATTGGTTTATGACAGCTTAAGCAGTTTCCTTCTTTTATCATAAATTCTCGGCCAGTTTTGTACTTTTTCAAAAGGTTAAAGATATTCAGTGGTGAGTTCAGCTTTAACTTGTTTAACAGAACTTCCTGCCAAATTTTGTCAAAGGCTTGAGAGACATTAATAAAGAGCGCGGAACAGTATTTTCTTATAACCTGTACTAATCTGTGGGTTTGTTCGATGGTACTATGTTGATTTCTAAATCGAAATTGGTGATCTGGAATGCAGTTGTTTTCATTCAGGATCAGGGTCAGCTTGTTTTTAAGAAATTTTTCTAACAATTTGGACATAGCTGGTAGCAGAATTTTAGACCTGTAAGATTCCACCTTCGAAGGATCTATTCCCGGCTTAGAAATCATCTTTACCAAGACAACTTTCCATGCTGGCTGGAAATGTTCGAGCCGTAATATGGCGTTAAAAATAAAAAGAACTATTCTTTTTGCTGTGCAAGGCAGCTCCAAAAGCATTTTGTTGCTAACTTCATCAAAGCCAGGAGCTTTTTTAGCATATAAATTATTGATAGCCTCTACGACATCTAACAGTTGAAAACATATTTCTAAAGGATATTTAGCAACAGCAGGCGGTAGTTTACTCATGTCAGTGCAAGAATTTGGAGTGCAAACATTTGTTAAATGATTTGCGAGCAAAAACTTGTTGCTTATTTTAATTTTGGTTGAGTGAAATATTTGTTCTTAATACAAGTTTTTGCTTTTTTCTGGCTTAAGTTCATTTTATAAATTCCTTTTATTAGAAAAAAATATTATTTTTCGTTAATTTTGAAAGAAACTTTAATTAAAAACAAGCAGAGTTTCTACTGATACTAGCCGAGTAGAATGCATTTCAGAAAGCAGCAACGCAATTTCATCATCAGTACTCTTTGAACGGTAGTAGTGTCTTTTGGCTGTAAACATTACCTTTTTAACTAACAAGTTAATGTTATTTAAAACTAAATTTAAGTTTTTAACTTAATATAACACATATGCTTAGTTGATATATTTTAGCGCAAATACCCTTGAATGTTGCTTTTGACGTAAGAGGTAAATTCGGGAAATGGCGATATCTCAAACGTTAGTTGTCTGATTCCACTTTAGCATTAAAATATTGTTAAAAACTTTCCTAAAAAAATTATGATAAGCTTTAAAATTGCACATGTTTAAAGCAGCCTTTAATAAGTGATACTTATTATTTAGCTTTCAAATAATAAACCTGTTGCAAAATGTATGCTTATGTTGCTTTAACCTTCACTTTCATATTTTAAAATAAAAAAATGCGTTTTTTTCTGTTTAACAAAAAAACTTCTTTCACAATTAGTATTACAACAGATTTCACATTGGCCGCCACGTGAAAAAAAATAAGAGCATATTTTAATAGGGTGATTTATTTTGGCCCACCTTGTATATTCTGGATTTTTTTTTATTTGCTTTTAACTTGTACTTCTGCTTCTCTTGTGTAAATAATAAATATGATGCAATCTATTATGCTGATGGATATAAAAAGGTATTTTATACTTGACTGTCTTTAAGGTAAAAATACTAAAAATAATTAATTACAATTTGTAAATCTTTAAAAAAGAAATTTTACCTGAAATATCGTAATTATCCTGTACGTTTTGGCTTTATTTTTCTTTGATAATTACAACCCAGCAAAAAAAGACTTGCAAAAGATGTAGTAAATGCATGAGTTTTACTGATAATAAACCGATTCATATTAGAGCGAAACATGCATAAAATTAACAGAAGCGATTAGTTGCCGATTTAAGGTTCGCATTTAGAGAATTGAATCCTTAATAAAATTAAAGGTTGTAAGCAATGAATTTTCGATTTAAGCCCAATTAAAATTCAAATATAATCTGATATAAGCCCGTAAATTACTACAGTTCGTTCCTGAAATCATAAAATATGATTTTTTTTGAACTGCTTTAATTTGTTTTTGCTGGGAAGTAATAAATGTTTGTTTGGAGATTAATTGTTTTTCTTGTATTTTAGTTTACCTTAAAGGACAATGAAGACAAAATGTAAAAACAAGAAGTAAACGAATTGATATAAAAAATTTTTTGTTTTTAAATCTAATGTGGCAAATAAATACAAGGTGGGAAAAAAGAAGTCTTTCAACGTTGTTTGCGATGCGTTTGGCGGTTGACATGCAGCAGCTGACGAACGGACTGGACCTTGTGCAGAAACATGCGCAGGTTTTTAAGCAAAATTCCCCCTTGGAAGCATCTCGTACGGTTCCATCCTCTTCAAGGTTGGTGCCAGTGTTTGCACTGTCAGTGCTGGGTGACCGGGGAATCGGCGATGGAGTTTGCGCAGCGCCACTAACACAGACGATCTGTTACGCAAAAAAATTGAAACGAATAATCCGAGTGTATCCCTAGTTCGCTTGTATTTCACATCTAACTAGTTCACAAATGTCAAAACAGATTTGACATTAGCAGCCATTTGAAAAATAAAAGAATCTTTTAGTAGAGTAATTTCTTTTGCCCCACCTTGTATTTGTTTTATCTTTCCTTGTACACCTTTAGTCAACCCTTCTTGCGGTTGTATTGTTTTACTAAAAGAAAAAAGTGTTTCTTTGATTCTTTTTATTCAGCTCTTATCACTAGTCTTAAGAATACTTAATGTTAGATTAAAAGTCGCCTAACGTTCATTAGAACCCCTTTCACAAATGGGGAAAAATTAATTTTTTTTAAGATACAAGACCAAAATCAGCCAAACATATATAAATAAAGGCAACGGTATGTTTACACCCTTCAGATAGTGATAAGGTTATATAAAAGGTTGTTATTCCATTTGTAATTTATTTATTATCCATTTGCGACCCCATAAAATATATAAATTTTGGATCCTTATAGAAAGGAAAGTCGATATAGCTATGTGAATCTGCCCGTGTATCCACCCGTGTGTCAAGAAAACGTTGTTATACCAAACATTCAGAATTATCCCTGAAAAAACCGCTGTTTGTTTTCCTATTGACTGAGATGTAAGCGAAAACCAAAAATCTCCTATTTTTTAAGGACTAAATCCGTGCATAAATCCCTATATATTTCAGTAAATATAATCACTCTTGCCATTAAGCTTGAAACATATACTAAATTAGAGAAAAATTCTTTTCAGGTATGATCAGGGGAAATTGTATTGTTCCTCCAATTGCCCAAATTTTGTATAATATATATCATGCGCTAAATAAAATTGTTCTACAAGAAGTAGTTGGACAAAAACACGTACATTTTGAAAAAAAATTATTTTAATAGGAGCAGGGGAAAGGGCAACTCCCATACAAACTAACAATTTTTAGGAAATTTTCCATACGATATATTTTAAAAATAATAACAGCTTTCGACTTCAAATGATCTGCAGGAAGTAGTTGTACAATAAGACCTACATTCTGGGAAATAGATTATTTGAATAGGAGCAGGAGGAAAGTTAACAATTTCTATTAAACTTTTGATATGATGCAAGGGCACCACTACTTATCCTAAAGTAAGCTGTAAATTTATTACTTACATTGCCATTTTAATATAATTTTAAAAGGATTTTTTAGAGCGAAACATTTATTTTAAATCAGAGCAATATATAACACAATATATGCTTCCAGTTATATTTTAAGCATAACTTGCTTAAGGCAAACATCTTCTACTTTCGTGGTTTTGATTTTTCTTGTTCATCGCAGCTTACTTACCTATTCAGATATTTAAATTTAGCTTAAAATTAAGAAATGTTTTGATTATTTTCATTTTCTCTAAAAAATGTAGATGGAAACAAGAACAGTAAGTTTTCCTTTGCTAAATTTACACAAAATAAAAGGGGACTATTTTTATTCTGATGTTTCCTAACAAGTAAAATTACAAAAAAAAACAACATGTGTAAGATAATAACTCAAATGGTTGCATGACGTAATTAAATGCTACGACACTAAGCTTTCTAACAAGTCGATGTTGTTTACTATTTTCTTTTCAACTAAAAATATTATTTTTCAATTGCGTGGGTTGCTGGTTTTTCTACCAAGAAAATGAAAACAATTTTCAATTCTTTGGAAAAATAAAAGGGAATTTCATTTATTGATGTTTTAAAAAAAATTGAGCAACGCTGTTGATATGGTTGCATTTAAATTGTATATTATTTTGAAAATTCCATTTTTGTTGCAAAATTATTTGAGGCACATGGTATGTGGCATAATGGGGAAAAGTAAATGTGAGTTTGTATGAATACTTGCATCTACGTACACATGTGCATTTAGTGATTCTCAGACTTGAAGAACTTTAAATTGAATAAATAATATAATAAAATTTTTATATGCAAATTCAATAACATAAAGTATAAAAAAATAAGTTATTTTTGTAAAAAAAGTTCATAAAAGCTTAAACGTATATTTTGGGATATATTATTGGAAGAAAAACTAGCCGTTTTGAGGAAAAATGTTTTTCGATAAACGTTTCCTTAAGAAAGTGAAAAATTTAAGGGCTCCTTCAAGCAAGTTTTTTTATAATGTTTTCTTTTCTTATACATTTGCTTCTAACTTATAACTAAGTTACAAAAGTAATTTTCTTTGAAGTCTTGATTCTTTAAGAAAAAATGTATTTCAAAACACTAAGCAATTTTTTTCAAAATTATAAGAAGGTTTTTTATCAAAAAACTAATGAAAAAACTTGTTTAAACCAATCATGAAATACAAAAGTTTTTCAGTAAATCATATTAAGAACAAGTAAAATTTATTACTTACTTTCTGCTTAAGAAAAAATTTAGCAGAAGTTATTGAATTTATTTCCGTGTTGGAGTCTTTAAGTCTGTTTTTACTCCCATCGGACGCGTCCCCAGGTGGCGGATAGGGGGGGCTTAATATAAGGTAAGGGTTTCTGACTAAACTCTTAGAGGGCAGGTTCCCGTACTTTATGTCTAGCCCTAGAGTAATCTCTCGCGGACCAAATAAAAACAGACAGCACTTTTAAGGTCAAGGTGGATGGTAGCAGTGCCGAGGACCTGGATGGCTAGTTAGTGTTGAAAGAAACTAGTCGATAACAGCTCCCCTCTGGCGCTAGGGCACGGGTCGGTTGTAAGTTCTAGTTGCCTAGTCCGCGTACGCCGTCACTGCGCGCGACGGTCCGATTTTTTACGAGCTTACTCGTGGGATCAAAATTGAGGAAATAATTAAAACTAAGGATGTTGAGAGGGTAGGGGAAACGGACGCTTCTCTGGGCGTAGCCCCAGGACGGTTCATAGTTGGGAACGAACGTTTAGCGGACGTAACGGACAGAACTGACACAGAAGTAGGTGTGAGGACAGCGACGAACACTGTGACTACTGACGAACCTATTAGGACAGTACGGAATGACTTGGAAGTGCTGCACTCTGCTCTATTGGAGCAGCAGGACGAACTGCAGCAGCAGTTATCTGCCCTGACAGTGAAGAGTCCACATCAAAGTCTCAGTCAGGGTAGCACTCCGTATCTTTCTGAGGAACTGTTGTTGTCCGATGAGGAACTTAACGTCACTATGACGCTACACTCATTGGATAATGATAGTACTTTGGATGAGACGGATGGAGCGGCTATCCTGATTGGCACCACGGATGTAAACGCAAAGGTGTCAGGACAGTGCGAATCGGCCACTGCCGATTCCGTAGTCCTTATCCGACAAAAGGCAGTAGAGGTGACTGAGGATTCCAGCGAAGTTGTTGGTGAAGGCTGCAGCGGAAGGGGCGCCGGTATAGCTGTTAATCAGCCAATTCCGGACAAACCGGAAGCGAAGGCAACACCAGCAGCAACCAAAGGAACCCTGGTCGGCTGCATTGAGTCGGCAAAGGACCCCAAAATAAAAACGAAAGAGCAGAAGGCCAAAGATGGTTACAAAAGAGCCTGTTCTTTCCTGCGAAAGTTCGAAGGAAAGGACTCCTCTCTGCTCTCGGAAAGAGAAATGGGGTGGATAAAGAGCAACTTTAAAACGGTTGCTCGCTTCGAACGGGATCACCCGGAATTTTCTAAGAAGCGAGACTTTATCGACTCCATTCCTCTAATGAAAGAGCTCAAAAGTGCCACGGCTACATCAGTAGTCACAGCAGGAGCCAAGGAGGATAAAGCGGTCACAGCTCCTAAAAAGGGCAACACCGATTTATCCGCCAAGCCGAATAAAGCAGGAGAATCTGGGAAGCGAGTAGCGCCAAATCAGTAGCGATCCTCAACTTCGCATCAGGCAAAAGGGAAATCGAAAACCCCCTCCAAATCCACGTCATGTGTTAAAAGAGGGCGGTCAAACGAGGAACCACAGCCTGCTGCGAAAAGGCATGATGCTGGGACCACCACTGGTTTGGCGAAACCCGACTCCTCAGGCTCCCACCTGGTTTCGCAGAAAGGCAAAGCTGTCCCCACTGGAAATAATCTCAAAAGGAAGATCTCTGGTGACTCGGCCAAGTCAACTACGAAGGCAGCTGAGAGGAAAAGCAACGCAGGGGGCTTCGGCGACCATAAGGTTGCAATCGTTGACAGGGCTGATGCCGATGGTAAAATCAGCCCGGAGAGATGGCTGCAACTGGAAGAGAAGCTGATGGAGGCGATGCTCTCAGACAGATGGAGTGGCAGCGATGTGCTCTTCGACGGGGCGGCCTGGCAGAGAGGTGTCAAAATCATTGGCTGCGCAAATAAGGAGTCCTTGAATTTCCTTAACTGTGCAGTCAGTGAGATTGGCGAGGCTTGGCCAGGAGCTCAGTTGGAGATTGTACCAATGTCTGCTATTCCTCTGAGGCCGATGGTTTCAGTATGGATTCCACCTCCAATAAAGGATACGGATAAAATACTGAAGCTCATCGGAAAACAGAACGCCGGTCTTCGCACAGACAGCTGGGTGGTAGTATCATCCTCTGTGTGTACGGAAAACGGCGGACTGAATCTGAGGGTGAGACTGTGCGCCGAATCTGATAAATTCTTGAGGAACTGTGGGGGACGGGTAAGGTTAGGGTTCGGAACCATTCGGTTCCGCCTTCCCAATCCTGACGATAGGAGGAACTCAGAAGAAGCTGCGCATAGTGCAAATTAATTTGCACCACTGCAAAGCAGCTTCTGACGAACTCCTACTCTCCCTCACAAAAGCCCGAGTAGACATTGCTCTAGTCCAGGAGCCTTATATCTTTAGGAATAAGGTTGCTGGGCTAAGCAATGTCAACTTCCGTTTGTACGCATCCTCTAATGGGGACAAGGTGAGAACTTGTGTAATTGGTAGAAAAGATTTAAACTTAATCCACCTCTCTAATTACAGTAGTGGTGATATGACGGCAGTATGCCTGGAGAATGTTGCTGGTCGACCACTAATCCTGGCATCTGTCTATATGCCGTATGATGAGCCCGATCCTCCAAATATTAATGTCCGGAATCTGGTGAATAATGCCTTGCACGGCAGGGATATTGTCCTTGGATGCGATGCCAATGCTCACCACTCGCAATGGGGTAGCAAGGACATTAATAAAAGAGGTGAGTTAACCTTTGATTTCATATTACGCTCAGGTCTTCGTATTTGTAATAGGGGTAATACCCCCACCTTTCAAATTAGAGATAGGGCTGAGGTGATAGACATAACGTTAACTAACCTGGACGAATCGCGCATAAGAAATTGGAGAGTGTCCAACGAGTGCACCTTTTCGGATCACAGAAAGATACTCTTTGAGTTAGACTTTGGGAAAAACCGGCAAAAACCTTTTAGGAACCCTAGAAGGGCGAATTGGTCGAGGTTTTCGGAACTAGTTACCTCTCGTCTTGAGTCGAATCCGGTCAACGCCTGCACGACGAGAGCGGAGGTTGAACTAGCGGTTGATAGACTCTCTGGCTACCTTACAGAGAGCTTTGAGGAATCCTGTCCCTTGTCATACCCAGGTAGAAGATCACAGCCAGTATGGTGGAATCGAGAACTGGGTTTTTTGAGGAAGGATTCGAGGAGATTATATAATAGGGCCAACAAGACCAAGCAAAGATCGGATTGGGACGACTATAAGGTCAGTTTCAATCGCTATAAGAGCGAAGTCAGAAGGGCGAAACGAGCCTCCTGGCTAAGATTCTGTGAATCGATAGAAGGAGTAAATGAGGCGGCGAGATTCCGCAGGCTGCTCTCTAGGGACCCGAAGACCCTGGACAGCATCCAACGCGAAGACGGCTCATGGACCGAGACGAGCTCGGAAACATTGGATCTACTTGCTGCAACTCACTTTCCTGGATGCATGGAAATGGATGAGGCACAAACCATGACGGAGGACGTTTTCATGGTCGACCCGAGCATGGAGGTGCCTCTAGTTGACTGTATAGTGGATGATGAGAAGATTGCGTGGGCGCTGGATTCCTTCCAACCCTTCAAATCACCTGGGCCGGATGGTATCATCCCAGCAATGCTGCAAATGGCAGGGCCAATGCTGTTACCATCACTGGCAAAAATTTTTAGGGCCTGCCTGCAACTATCGTGCATTCCCTTGGCCTGGCGAGAGGTCAGCGTTGTCTTCATTCCGAAGGCAGGGAAGACGTCTCACTTCAAGCCGAAGGACTTTAGACCTATCAGCCTGTCTTCCTTTCTGCTGAAGACGGTGGAGAGACTCATAGATCTGCATATCAGGAGTTCGATGAACACTACGTCACTAAGCGCCTGTCAGCATGCATACCGTAAGGGTAGATCGGTGGAGAGTGCGCTTCACGATGTAGTTGGGACTATCGAGCACAATATGGCGAATTCCAACTTTACGATTGCGGCCTTTCTGGACATTGAGGGGGCTTTCAATAATGTGAAGCTGGAATCGATACATGAATCCCTCGTTTCGACTGGTGTTTCCCCTTTCCTGATAGGCTGGATTGATAAGATGCTAAAGGGCCGAATTATCAGTGCGCGAATGGGAGAAGGCTCCATACGGAGAATTGTTACCAGGGGCACACCACAGGGCGGGGTCCTTTCACCTCTATTGTGGCTTCTGGTGATAAATGGAATACTGGAAAAATTCGAGAGGGATGGAACGAAAGTCGTGGCATACGCAGATGATGTGGTCATACTTATTGGAGGGAAGTTCTTGTCTACATTAACTGATTTGATGCAAGGGGCATTGAGATCACTGTCTGACTGGGCCAAGTCCAATGGACTCGGAGTAAATCCTACGAAGACCGAATTAGTTCTCTTTACTCGCAAGCGGAAGATCGGGGATTTCTGTGGACCGGTACTTGATGGAGTAGAGCTACAACTGTCTCCGGAAGCTAAATACCTTGGCGTTATCCTGGACCAGAAACTCAACTGGAAAAGGAACATCGAGGAAAGAGCTAAGAAGGGGCTGAATGCTCTATATGCGTGCAGGAACTCAATAGGGAAGAGTTGGGGACTAAGGCCGGGTACTGTCCATTGGTTGTACACGGCAATTGTCCGACCGATTGTCACCTATGGTTGTCTGGTTTGGCAAACCGCCACAACGAAAACCTCTCTCCTCAAAGCGCTGAACAAGGTGCAAAGGGCTGCTTCTATTTGCATCACGGGAGCGCGTGGGAGCACCCCACAGGCTGCACTGGATACAATGCTGAATCTTTTACCTTTGGAACTTTTTGTGAAGCGGTTTGCGGTTAAAGGAGCTTTGAGACTTCGAGAATCAGGAACTTGGCGCGACTCTCAGTCGGGACATGCCAGCATTTTGATCGAGATGGGGAGGCTTGAGCAGCTAAGAGACTTAGTCGGGAGTACGGATTACTTGCCATCCTACCTGGACTTCAACTCTGCCGCTGTGATAACCATTCCTGAAAGGTCGGTATGGGATGATGGCCACGTTCCGTACGGAGGAGTAGTCGTTTATACTGATGGATCGAAGACTGATCATGGTACTGGAGCTGGTATTTTTAGCGAAGCACTCGACATTGCGGAGTCGTTTAGGCTAGGCGGTCACTGCAGTGTCTTCCAAACGGAAATATTTGCGATACAGGAGGCCGCAAGATTGATTGGACGCACTAATCAAGGCCATAATGAATGGGTCACCATTTACGTGGACAGTCAAGCCGCCCTAAAGGCTTTGGGTTCGTACTCTGTAAGGTCAAAGGCGGTAAGAGATTGCAGGAAGGCGCTTAGGGAGCTTGGTGGGGCCGTAAGGCTGTGCTGGGTTCCCGGTCACTCCGAGATACCCGGTAACGAATATGCCGACGAATTGGCACGGAAAGGAAGCGAACTACCGGCCACTGGGGCGGTCACATCGATCCTTCCCCCTCTGTGCGAACTCTACGGAATAATCGATGGGCACTTTAGAGTCCTGGCGAACCAGAAATGGACGAATACTGCTGGATGTTGGGTATCAAAATCCCTATGGAAAGCAGCTTCGGAAAACCGGACGAAAACCCTATTATCTTTGGGTAAGAGGGACCTTAAGCTGATCACCGGTCTTCTGACCGGTCACTGCAGTATAAGATCGCTGGAGGCACACTGGAAGCCAAACTCGGTCGACTTCTGTCGACTATGCGAAGACGAAGAGGAGATCGAGACTGTGGAACACCTGTTGTGTCGATGCCCGGCGATCGCTAGGAGGAGGAACCGGTACTTTGGTGTACCCTACCATGACCACCTCTCTGCGCTCGCCGACTGTGACCCAATGGTCTTACTGGGATTCGCGAGAGGGATGACATGGCTGGCGAGAGGTTGCGACTAGTGCCAAATGGACAACCGGCAACGACTCGTGACGGACACTGCCACTCTCTCACGTACTTACTCTACCACTACTACTCTAACCTCTGTCCTTTCTACCTTTATTTTTCATGTTCCGAATCTGAGCACACCTTTTTCTATTTTACTCTTTCCTTATTTTTCCTTCTCATAGGACAATCACAATGGGCAAATTGCCTCTGGGTGATGCGGTGAGCTTTCTCACTGCATGTCCTTCTAACCTAACCTAACCTATTGAATTTATTATTGTAGCTATACAGTGTGCAATGAGGTTGCTACTGAAATTTTTCTTTAGATAATAATATTTTTTTTTATAAATTTTTGTCTAAATAAAGAAATAAACAAAATAAAATTTAAAAAATATTTAAGAAACGTTTTTAATGGGCTAAAACTTCAAACAGTTGTATAATATTTTCTATGCATTTTATAACTTTGTACGTTATTAAAAAATATTAGTTATTATTTATTTAAACTCATTCGTAATGTTAGAATAAATTATGTTTTTATTTTTAAAATTGTGATAGCTTAAAATGGAAATTTTTATTAAAAACTAAGTAATTACCAAATTAGCCAAGCATCTGTAGAAAACAGATTAACATTCAACCTATAGTAGCAACGAATAAAGAGATTGACGAGAAATTGTAGCTGGTTTCAAGAATATATCAAACAAAACTAGTATGAGGATTTAATTTATTTTTAAATTTTCAATTCTTAACTGTAACCAGGAGACACTAATGCAGGTAGCATCAAGGCGAACTCAAAAAATGTACCTCCTGCATTTCTTTTTTGTTTTCGAGAAAGTGACTTTAAAAAAAAGTTTCAATTTCATACAAATTTAGAAAATCTGACAATCAAATTCACCAAATTTGAAGCCAAATTTGTTACCAGCTGTGTTCTGAACACTACCTGTATAAGTGTACCCTAGCTGTTACCGTTTCAATAATTTACTTAAGTCATAAATTATTATTAAGTTTTTAGCCTGAGCATGGAATTTTTTTTTATATGAAAATATTATTAAACGTATTCTCATTGGTTTTCCTAAAGTAAAAACAGTGTTAAATTTTATTTATCAAGAGTTACAAAATAAAATAAATTTTCCTCACGAATTATTGTGAGATTAAAGAGATACAAATTTTTTTACCCTTTTTTGTATATAATAGAGTAAGCAAATCAAAATCAAGATAAAAACTTTCTTAGCACGCTCACACTTAAACAATTAATTTAAGTTTCTTTTCGCTCTTAAATTGTTTCATTTCTAATTTGCTTATAATACTGCTTCATTATAAGTGCTTTATTTTTAAGACATATCATCCATAGCTTTTCCCTCCTTTTGATTTTTTTGCCAGAAAATTAATCATGTAATCATGTTTGTTGTATTAACTGTCAGCAGTGCCTGAATCCAATTTAATTATTTATATCCATTCTGTATGTTGTGAATTTTTGATGCCTGAAATTGATGACTAAAATTTTTTTTTATATTCAAAATATTTTTCCTAATCTTACAACCAGCGAAGAAACGTCTGAAACTCTGCAGAATATTTTCTCCCCCAAAAAAATTTTGAAATAATTTTCTGATATGTAAAAATATATATATTTTTTGAGTTTTTGTTTGGAAACAGGAGCAAAGGTCTTTAAAATATATCATTCCCACAAATATCTGATATTTGGAACGCTAATTTTGTAGACACTGTCCGGCAGGAACGCTTTTTTGTATTCAGCCATGGATTTGATATTATGTTTGGCTTACATATATATAAAATTTACTTAAGTCAGACGTACTTTCCATTTTTATTTATTGCCATTGCTGGTCAGACTAGATATTTCCGTTCATTTGTACAGATGTATATGTGTAAGTGTATCCAGAAATCTTTAATGCTTTGTCTATGAAATAAAACAATTGTGTTATTTTTATTCAATCGATATGTATGTCGTCTTAATCTGTCAATTGTCTTAACTTGATGTCAGTATTGGAATGATTTATTTTTATTTAATATCGTAGTCCAACTTTGCAGATTTCCAAAACAAGCAATAAAACTATTTGGGAGTTAATCTTTTAAAACTTTTTGTATGTTGTAGAAACTAATTACCACACAAAGAGAGTTCCGACAAAAACTTTTATAATTGAATGAAAAATTATTCTAGGAACTAAAAAAAGATTGATTGTTCTTAGAATTATTTGGTAAAATAAATATACAACATTAAAGAAATAATTAGTCAAAATAGGCAGAAGCGAAAATTTAATTAAAGATTGATGATGTTATAAATATAAAACTTTAAGCACTTTTGATAGATTTTTTTCCCCTCATTTTAATAACATAAGCCTAAGCAAATGAATAATCACAGGTAGTTTAAATATATTTCATTAATTTATATTTTGTGATTATTAAATTTAAAACACTATTGCGTAGTGGAATGATTTTCATAAAGAATTTCAAATAACACTGTTTTACATTCTCACTATAATTTAAGAAACATGTTTTATTTATCCTCATATATCTTAATTTTTATTACAAAGAAAATAATAAAAAATAAGTAATAAACTTTGCTAACGTACCTTAGGGTGTCCTTTAGTTTGGTTAAGGTTTGAATTTTTTTGGTCCAAGGCCTAATGCAAAAACTAAACTCCCAATCAAGCAATCACCTGGGACCACGAACTCTATTGCGGCCTAAGTGTTTTAAAGTTTACAGTTGTTTCGAGATAAAGTATATCATAAATTTATAAAAAATCGGGTGTTGTGGGGTCTACTTCCTTTCTTACGCTTTCCTACCTATTTTTTTCAGAATGTGATGTCGTAAGCGGTTTGATATTGATAGTTGTTTGAGTTTCTAAATAAAACTGATTGAAATATTTTACAAAAGGTGCATTTGTGAAGTGTTTTACACTTGGAATAATATTTTTCCTAAAATTTTGTCTTTAAATTTCTTTTCATAGGTGCAGTGGCCACAGATATGGAGGATTTAAAAGCTTTATGCAAATATTTACATCTCCGGTCCTTCTAGTTTAATATTTCTCATTCTCTTCAGTGTACCTGTAATTTTTGGAGAGTTGCATTCCTCATCACCGACAGATACAAATGTTTTCTCTATAATTTCCTGCGTTTATCTGCTTGCAGGCCGATAGGTATCATTCCAATTATGAATTGAACCGCTGCTTTCAATACTTTGAGCTGTTCTTAGTGGCTTTCAGTGGTAAAAGGAGTCTTACTGTAGATGCAAACAAGAAATAAAGAAATATAGACTCAGAACAGTAGATACAGCAACGGACAGGAAGCAAAGGAACCAAACAAATCCAGGTTTTGGAAGCTGAAAATAAATTGGAATATTAAAAGAAACATTTGAATAAAAAAATAAAATTCATGTTATTTAGTTATTATTTTTTTTATTGTTTTTGATTTTCATTTAATCTAATCCTTTTTGCGTTGTAATATCCTATTTTTTAAAAAATTTTTTTCGTATTTTTAAATAATTTTTTTATTATAATATGTTTTAAATAAATACTTATATGAACTAAAATGATTTTGTTTAAGTAAAGATCGACTTAGGAAAATTGAACGGGTAAGTCAATTGTAGGTGTCAACAGCTCTGCCAGAGAAGAATCTGAGACCTGCAGCAACTGCTGTCATGAAAAAACCGACATGAATTTCAGTTGGAAGGCCAAGCGTAGATATGACATTCGCCAGCCAACCGAGTGCAGGACGCAGCATATGCTGTTAGGCGATGGTAAAAGTCACGATTTCTTTGATTTAGTTTTGCTTGTCGCGAATTTATCTATCGTCGGGCTTCATACATACCACTTTCGATTTTTGCATTTTTTATAGCTAGCAGGATTTTTTTTGTAGCTGCTATATAAAATCCGGTGTGTTGGCAAGAACTACCCCAAAGCGGCGATCCGTAGCCAAAATTTTGCTTCTTTCTTTCTAATTAAAAAACTTGAAGAATTATTGTAAAGAGACCTAAAATAAAAAAAGCATTTAATTGAATTTTGTAACATTAAATTTTGTAATCAAAAAAGTTTTGTAAAAATTAAAAATCCGTATAATTTGGTACTACGTTATACAATTATGGGGCACTGCTTCCTCCTTGAACATAGAAAAAATACAACGTAATCAAAACAAAATTCTGGGAATGATAACTGGTGCTCCTTGGTATATTAAAAACAGCAACATCCACAAGGATCTAGAAGTTCCAATAGTAAAATTCGAAATCCTAAACTATGTGGACAAGTATTTAAATAAGCTGGAAACACATCCAAATCTGCTTGCTTGAAGCATCTTGCAACATAGTGGGCACACCCGCCTAAAAAGAAGGGATACACTTGCTCTTAGATGAAGTTTTTGAAATTAGTTATCCTTATTGTGAGAACTTAATTTTTAGTCTGGTACTGACTGGACTAGTATTATTTACTTAGTTTTAAGATTTGAATACTTATTGTTTTTTGATATAATTATTTAAGGAAAATTTTTATTATAATAACTACAAATAAACAAAATAATAGTATAATAGCATATAACTATACACTGTCCCATAAACGAGCTCTCTAGTATAATAAATATAGGTATGAATATATACAATAATACATATATTAAAACTAATTATATTTTTTATACAAAATATATACAAGGTTATATCTAGCCCAACTAGCACAGGCTAGAATGTATTTTAAAAATTTTTCTTTAGCTTTTTACAATTTTTAAAAATCAATTTTAGACGGCTGGTAACTTAGGTTGTATTTAAAACTTAGGTTGATAATGCCAATTTAAGAAAAAAATCATTGTTTTCAGAATTTGGTTGTCAATATGACAATTGGTTTTTGTTTTTTTTTCAGTGGCTGCATATTAAACATATGCCTTAATGCAAATAAAATTGCAAATTAAATATATTTTCACTGCTATTTCACTAATTTCATTTTGCTTGTAATAAACAAAGTGGGGGCGTATACTTGATAATTAATTATGCGCTCAACAGAAATAGTGCTCATACGCTCTAGGGTGTAATTGAATTAAAAGCTATAAGTTTGTGTAACACGTAATATTATTTATTAAACAATATATTAAAAACTACAGAATATTTCTAGTTTTAATTAAGACTTTCTACGTCTCTCTTGGTTTCAATGTTTAACAAGTGATGTAAATACGTTTATTTATTCCAACAAACACATGTTAAAAAAAATATTATATTAATTTTTATACAAGTCTATTCAAACTTATGTTGTCTTTATACAATATTCACACTAGAAAGATTTGTCTTAAGGTAAAAATATTGTTACTTGCTTACATTTAAATTTGGCTAAGATAAATGCATAATCTTGTTAATTTATCTGTATTGTCAACAGCAGCTAGAAATAAGTAAAAATCAACAAAACAAATTACGCAAATCAGCTAACCTTAACCTTGAAAAAAATTTAGTACAAATGATAAGTTGTTTAAAAATAACATTGTAAAATAAAACCAGAAATCATTTGTCAACACAATAAATAAACGATTATTTTCTTTGCTGTCAATACTTAAGATGTAATATTAGAAGTAAAATTTGTTATCCTAAAAATGGTTTATGTACTTAGATATAAATGATAGAGAAGTGAAAAAAAATAATTAATTTGACTTTTTTTATTGGCGAAAGCTTTCTTTATATTTTTGGTATGCTTAAGTATTAATGTACAGTCGCTAAAGGTAAGAAAGACATTAAAAAAATATTCTCTAGAGTTTGACGTTATTAAGTTATAAAATTTTTTCTAAGCACCAATCAAAATTCTTTAAAAAATTTAATATCAATTTTGAAGTCCTGCAATAAAAATTAATATATTCATATTTAGTAAAAATAAATCAGTTGAATTATTTTGTTGTGTCACATTATTCTGCTTTCCGGACACTTGTGTAACTTCTTCTGCAAATCCTCTTACAAAAGTGTGTAATTTTACCTTTAATTAAATTTAAAAGAAAACCAGAGAAAAAGAAAAGAAAAGAAAAGAAAAGAAAAGAAAAGAAAAGAAAAGAAAAGAAAAGAAAAGAAAAGAAAAGGATCAAATTTAATTACGCGAAGAAGTACAAAAGGCAAACCACAGTTCATCAAACATATAGAGGGTATATCAAGCAACAAAAATAAAATTTAAAACACAAAAAAAAAAAAAAGGAAAAACCTGACCAAGTAAGTTGCACTTAATTCTTTTTTCCGACTTTACCTGTCGTACATATTTATATGTTTTTAAATTTTCTTAAATATTTTGAGTTCAGCATAATCAGACATCTTCAAAAGTTCACCCTTTCCCTTAAATATATAAAAAATTTATAAAAATAAATAAGTGATACCTTAATAAATAAGAAAAGATGGCAAAATGAGGTAAAAAGGTGAAAGCAGCATAAAAGTAAACTATAAACGTTTAATACAAATAAAAATATGCAAATTAATAATAAATAATGCTCACAAAAAAACTTTTTATTTTAAGTATAAGATGAGGACAATTTCCAAAAGGATTGTAAAAATTTTTTCAAAGGGCTAAACAAATCCTTAATTCCTAAGTAAAAAAGTAGTCGAAATTCAAAATTTTATTGATAATTTTTTTTTTATATTCAGACTTTTTAAAGATCGATTGAAACAAAGCTGGGGAAGAACTCATTCAATTTTTTAATACCATCAAAAAACTAACAATAAATTTATGTTTAATTTTAGTTAATTTATGTTAATATTAATTCAAAATTAGTGGACCCGCAATTATAATTAATAAAAATTTTTAGGAAAAAATTGGAAAATTTAATTTCTGAAAATGAATTAAATTAAAAATTACCAAGTTAAGCAGATTGCATTTCTTGCATCAAGTTAGTCATATTTTCCACTAATTGAGTCAACATTTTAACCATATCCCTTACTGCACCTTCCAGATAGCTAATATAGGACCCGGTGAGTTTTTTTATTTATATCTCTTCTACTGCTTTTGACTGGTTAGATTTTTATACCCTTCACATAGTGATAAGGGTATATATCAGTTTGTCATTCCGTTTGTAATTTCTTTATTATTCATTTGCGACCCCAAAAAGTATATATATTCTGGATCCTTATAGAAAGGGAAGCCGATTTAGCGTTGTCCGTCTGTCCGTCTGTTTAAATCAAGTTTCCGGAGTCAAATAAAAAGATACACACCAGCTAATGGTGTCAAACTATTAGAAATATCCCGGAGGCAATTGCTATTTAAAATCAGCAAAATCGGTTCACTATTGACCGAGATATAAGCAAAAACCCAAAGTAACCAATTTTTTTTAGGACAAAATCCATGCATATATCCCTATATATCTCAGTAAGTATAGTCACTCTTTCAACAAAACTTGGCACGGATACTCCTAAAGAAGGGACCTAAATAATGAAATTTTTTTTTTTAGATAGGACCAGGGGAAGGGGTATTTTTCCTACAATTGCACAAATTTGGTGAAATATTTTATGCGCTATATCTCGTAAACTATAACAGCTATCGACTTAAAGTGTTCTACAAAAAGTAATTGTATGCAAAGACCTACACGTTAAAGAAAAAATTTTTTGAGTGGTGGTAAAAAAAGGGGTAGCTCCCATAAAAATTAAAAATTTTTGTAAAATATTCGATACGCTATATCTCGGAAACCATAACAGATATCGAAATAAAATGTTCTACAAAAAGTATTTGGGCAACAAGGCCTACACTCTAAAGAAAAAAAATTTTGGGTGGGGGGTGAAGAAGGGGTAGCTCCCACACAAATTAATAATTTCTATAAAATTTTCGATACGCTACTTCTGGAAAACTATTACAGCTATCAACTTCAAATATTCTACGAAAAGTAATAATCAAATAATTCATACATTTTGGAGAAAAAGTTGGAGAAGAGCAGGGGGACAAGAACAGTTGACAAGTTTTGTTAACCTTTAAATATGAATAATGTCGAAAACTTTTAAAACTCTCGACCTCAACTCTTCTTCATCTATTTCTATTATTGATACGAACGTTAAAATTTTGTTATTTTTTCTATGGGCTTTAAAACTCGCACAAGGTTTTTTATTATATTATTTGCAGTACAAAATTACTCGGCTGGGTATATTAAAAGACCAATGTGAAGGGTATATAAGATTCGGCACAGCCGAATATAGCGCTCTTAATTGTTTGATTTGGCATAGAAAACTTGAATAGTAGTTGGTTGTGCTGACGATGGCGTATCCGTTGTAATAATATTATCTGGCTATTAAGGGGCAAAAATTTTATTGTTTTCTGCTTAAATGAATGCCCAACAAGATAAAAAAACCGGACAATATTTATAGTTAGCAGTAACTTTTCTTTTAGAATTGCTAAATTTTTTACCATGGACTCATTTTTTAGTTTATCACACTTGGTCTTGGTATACTATAAGCTCTTTATAATACAATTTTTAAAATCGATACAAAACCCACCTTTCATGGCTAGCTTGTGTCCTTCAAGTTTACGGCCCACACCTAAATTAAAAAAAAATGTTCTTAACATTTTGGATCGCAGGTTCAAAAATATCAGTAATAAGAACTGATCCCTGGAACTAATAGGCTAACCATAAGCGTAGCAAGACATTATTTTATTTTTAAGCAAGCAAATTAACTCAAAAAATTAATAAATAAATTAGTTAAAAGGTAACTACCAATCTTATTCTATACACGTGGATGTAAGAATATATGTTAAAGCCATACACCATTCCCATTTTTTTGGAATATTATGTTAATAAAAATGTGTCAACATTTATCATATATTTTATTTTTTTTTTGTTGCTACTAAGTGTCTAAATAAAACACACAACAAAACTTTCCACACGTTTTACAATTGTTTTTAAATCATTTTTAATATGTTTATTACTCAATATACATATTGATTTTTTTCTGTCACATTTTGAGTTCAAAACCATTTTAGCTTACGATTTTTTCCTTTCTTTTACTGAAAGGTATTATTTTGTCTTTCATATAAAAAAAATGAATTAAACATTTTTAAATTTATCTATTGGAAATCGATTTCCATTACTTTTTATGATCGTTCTTGGGGTCGTTTCTATGTGGGTGATGCTTAAGTTTTGTAATGGTTTCAGGTTATAGAAACTCTTTTGGATAAAATAATTTTTTTGAAGCAAAAAAATTTAGTATGTGTATATACATAACGTTACCATAATATAGAAAGGCTCTAGCACTTATTTTTTCAAGTCGAGATTTTTTGACTTATTGTGGCATTTAAGCAGTCTATTTTTTCGAAATAAATGAAAATCTGAACAAAATACAAAATGGGATCTTTCTGTTTAAGGCAACGATAAGCATATATATTTATACATTAAGACAGTTATGATTTCAATATGACAACACGTTTTACTAAATAGTAAAAAAAAAAGATGCTTAGTACTTGGAATGGAATGACATCTACTCCTTCATAGTTTTTTTGTTTGTAATAAATTTCAAAATGAAGTTTTGAATATGACTTACTTTTGGGAGCTTTACATAAGCTTAGCATTGAATTTATTTTTAAATAAAATAATTTTTTTTCGTTTTTTAGTGTATTTTTGCAAAAATTTAAAATAATTTTTTTTGATTTAAAATACGAAAATTTTGGTTTTAGATACAACTTGATCTTAGGTTAATTTATTTTTTTATTATAAGTTATATCTTAAACTTACTTAGTACAAAAAAAAATTGATTACATGATAAGATATCTAATATCTAATGTCTAAAAATATTTCTAAATATTTCTTAATAAATTTTTGGCTTTCAACACACAAGAAACCAATTTATCTTTGTTTTTATTTTAAGTAAACTTCAGTAATTCAACTTTGCCTTAAAACATCATAGTTCCTGGGTTAAACCAACTCAAATCTAATGCCCTTAAAAATTTTATATGTGTATATATCTGTGCTCTAAATGTTTCTTTTGGGCACAAATAGGTGTCAGTTGTTAAAAAGGTAATAAATCAATGACTGTGTAAAAAAACACACTTAAAATCATTGACTGAGGAAATGGTCTCTAAGGTAATATGTGTAGTCGTAAATTCATTTATGTATGTTACCTGTACTCTATGAAAAGAAAGTTTGCTAAAGTAAGTTCAGTGAACTTCACATTTTATGCGCATATGTGTGTACCTATTAAGGGAAATATCCAGTAATTTCTTATGTGGTATAACAAAAAGTTATTTCAGGCATTTGCGTGGGCATAAGTTGAGCTCATTATCATCAAAATATTTACTATTGAAAAGTTTTCAATTTAATTTTTTTGCAAGTACACGTGTTTATTTGTTAATAATAAACGTGCAAGTAACGCACATATTATATAAGTTTCAACAACCTCAAAGTCAACAAACACACGTTTAAAAAAAATCGAATAAAAATTAAAAATAATAAACAAGGTTTTAATATTAAGGGAAAAGCTTATAAAACCATTTTTATTCTTATCACAATCGTTCTTGCTTCAGATATAATTCATTTGCGGGAAGGTTTAAAATTACGTCTTCAGTCAATAAAACGTTAATCGTCCTTTCGTCATTCTGGTTGCTTATTCTTGTATCTAAGGTAAGGGTTGCAAAAAAAGAGATATATTTGGGCTATTTATAGGCCAAAATGCTTATTTCGGAAGGAAATTTGCATCCCTTAAAACGTACTAGGGCCAAAAAACCAAGCTGTAAAAAACTTCAAAAAACAATTTTTAAAATTTCGTCTTGTAGGGTGCTTACAAGAATACTTGGCCCACCCAGCCAGGTGGACCATTCTCAGAAAGTGATTCTCAGTCGATCGTCCATTGTTAACAAACATCTAAGCAAAGGCATAATACCCCTACCAAGTGTGTATGTGGAGTGGAAATAACTTTTAGTAACAGGCAGAGGAATAAAAGTAAAAAATTAAGCTTTTGTTTTGAGTGTGTAAGATATTGACTTTTTAAATATGTCCGTAGTTACATATTGGTTTTAAACAAATAGAATAGATAAACACTTTTTTATAAATTTTTGTTAAAATTGGTTGACAGGCAGGTAAATAATATCGGTTGCTATAAATTTAGTTTTATTTAAAATATTGCTGCTTATCAATTTTATTATTGTTTGTTGAAAAAAGTAAGTACCAAGCGACAAATCAAATAGTGACAATCAGCGTAAAATTGAAACAAAACCAAACAAAAAAACTTTGTTTTGATTACAAAAATGAAAACTTTTTTATGTTTTTACTTAACACAATGCAGTATTAATTAACAGCTAATTGAAATTTTATTTTAATTTGATTTTACTTGTTACTCTTTTTGATTGCAACAATCAAATTTCAATTGGAAACCTAATTACAAACATGTAAATTAAAAATTAATGATAATAAACGTGACAATTACAAATGATTTACAACAGTAATTAATTTGTATACTAAATAATAAAAAAAACTTATATGAAGTCAATTAAAGTGAAAATAGCACACGTATTCAACAGAATGCATACAAAGTGTATGATGATAAAATTATTTCTTACAAGTCAATTTATATTTGATTTTAAATCGAAAGCAAAATAAAAGAATTTTTAAAAAAATGTTTAAAGAAATGATAAATAGTTTTGTTTTAATGTTATTGAATATTTTCTTATATTTATAATGATAAGTGTAAGTTTATCAAGGGCTTATTTGATTGAAATCTTTGGAAAAGTTTTTAAATAAAGCCTAAGTAAACCAAAAATTATTAACGGGAATTCATCGTGGTAGGCGTAATCCTTAATTTTTGTTATAACTCAAACAGTTCAAATTTTTTATTTTTTTTTTTAATTTTTATTTATCATAATCTTTGATTTTCAGGAGTGAACGTTAAACAGTAAGTAGACACTAAATGATTACAATTTTTCACAATGACAACTTGAAGACTGTGAGGGATGTAACTTTTTAAATTGGATATTTTAACAATTTGGACTTTAAGATTGGGTTGTGTAAAATATTTAAAAATAAGTGCCTAAGTTTTTTTAATTAAAATTGTGTTTAAAAGTGTTTTAAGCGTTTTTGATATTTTTTTTTTTACAAAAAACTTTTTTTTTAGTAGACAACCCTTTATAAAATGTAACAGGTGTGTTATTTTCATCTTAATGTGAATGTAAAGCCAATTATTCAGTATGTTATCAATATAAATTTTGGCAAAATAATTAAAAATTAAATATAAATAAATTTATTTTTATTTGAATCATTTTTATTTAGTTTTAGACTTAAATTAATCGACTTTTTTGATTGATAAAAAAAAATTAATTCCCCCCCTCTTGGGCCGTTTTGCATTAAATTGTCTTTTTAAGAAAACTTAATTATACTAACAATTGAAATAATAAATGAGTATAAAGGCAATTTGGTTGCAGTGATATACGCAATTTTCTCATGGTTTTTGTTGTAATTCAGAAATAATAAATAAAAATTGTGGTTCTCAAGGAACATTTAGAATTTTTTAGTACGTTTTTACTGCAAAAGAATATGATTTCTGCTTTAATTTTCCTCTTAAAGGCTCTCACATTTGGGAAACTATAAACCAAACCTTCAATAAATTTGATTTTAGGATTAATAAATATTTTAATGGACGTGTAAATTTAATTATTTCCCTTAAAAAATTTTAATATGATCCTTCCTAAAAGGAAAGTTGATTGTTCTGTAAAAGACAATAAATCGTATGAAAAAATTTATGAACTTTCAAATTTTTAAATTTTTTTAATGGTAAACATATCGGTTTTAATAAAATTCATTCTGTGTAACTTTGTCTACTTAATGTGATTTTTAGTTGCATTTGAAATAGAAATTTTAATATTAAATATAGTAATAAGAACAGAGTTTAAACGACGCAAAAGCACTATTAAACATTACTTTTTATTGTGTTCAGAATTCGTCACAGGCTCCTTCACCTATTTAGTTTCTTACGCAAACTTTTAAACTGCTTGTCCTGATTAATTTAGTAATCAATCTAATATTAATTTACATTTTTGAGTACAAGCTTTATGTGCTTAGTGTGTTAAAATTTGTTAATATTTTGCAAAAAGAAATGTTTTTAAATAATTATTACCTAAATTTAAAAAAAATATTTTATTACGACTTTTGAAACTTTTTTTAAATAAACATCTCCTGCAGGTGTGTTAATTTCCACAGTTTTTAAATTAAAATTAAAGGAGAAAGGCAGAAAAACACTTGAAAAAACTAGAACTTGTTTAATATTAAATAATTTATGTTATTGTGCTGTTGAGTTCATATAAAAACAAGTAAGAGCGCTATGTTCGGCTGTGCCGAATCTTATATACCCTTCACATTGGTATTTAAATATACCCAGCCGAGTAATTTTGTACTGCAAATAATTTAATAAAAAACCTTGTGCGAGTTTTAAAGCCCATAGAAAAAATAACAAAATTTTAACGTTCGTATGAATAATATAAATAGATGAAGAAGATTTGAGGTCGAGAGTTTTAAAAGTTTTCGACATTATTCATATTTCAAGGTTAATAAAACTTGTTAAATGTTCTAGTCCCCCTGCTCTTCTCCAACTTTTTCGTCAAAATGTATGAATTATTTGATTATTACTTTTTGTAGAATATTCGAAGTCGATAGCTGTAATAGTTTTCCGGAAGTAGCGTATCGAAAATTTTATAAAATTTGTTAATTTGTATGGGAGCTACCCCTTCTTCACCCCCCATCCGAAAATTTTTTTCTTCAGAGCGTAGCCCTTGATGTCCAATCACTTTTTGTAGAACATTTGATTTCGATATCTGTTATAGTTTCCGAGATATAGCGTATCGAATATTTTATAGCAATTTTCGATTTTTATGGGAGCCTTTTTTGCCCCCACTCAAAAAATTTTTTCTTTAAAGTGTAGGTCTTTGCGTACAATTACTTTTTGTAGAACATTTTAAGTCGATAGCTGTTATAGTTTACGAGATATAGAATATCGAAAATTTAACAAAAATTGTTAATTTGTATGGGAGCTACCCCTTTTTTTGCCCCCACTCAAAAATATTTTTCTTTAAAGCGTAGGCCTTCTTGACCAATTACTTTTTGTAAAACATTTCATTTCGATATCTTTTATAGTTTCCGAGATATAGCGTATCGAATATTTTATAAAAATTGTTAATTTGTATGGGAGCTACCCCTTTTTTTGTCCCCACTCAAAAATATTTTTCTTTAAAGCGTAGGCCTTATTTCCCAATTACTCTTTGTAAAACATTTCATTTCGATATCTTTTATAGTTTCCGAAATATAGCGTATCGAATATTTTATAGTAATTGTCGATTTGTATGGGAGCTACCCCATTTTTTGCCCCCACTCAAAAAATTTTTTCTTTAAAGTGTAGGTCTTTGCGTACAATTACTTTTTGTTGAACATTTTAAGTCGATAGCTGTTATAGTTTACGAGATATAGAATATCGAAAATTTAACAAAAATTGTTAATTTGTATGGGAGCTACCCCTTTTTTTGCCCCCACTCAAAAATATTTTTCTTTAAAGCGTAGGCCTTCTTGACCAATTACTTTTTGTAAAACATTTCATTTCGATATCTTTTATAGTTTCCGAGATATAGCGTATCGAATATTTTATAAAAATTGTTAATTTGTATGGGAGCTACCCCTTTTTTTGTCCCCACTCAAAAATATTTTTCTTTAAAGCGTAGGCCTTATTTCCCAATTACTCTTTGTAAAACATTTCATTTCGATATCTTTTATAGTTTCCGAGATATAGCGTATCGAATATCTTATAACAATTGTCGATTTGTATGGGAGCTACCCCATTTTTTGCCCCCACTCAAAAAATTTTTTCTTTGAAGTGTAGATGTTTGCGTACAATCACTTTTTGTAGAACATTTTAAGTCGATAGCTGTTATAGTTTACGAGATATAGCGTATCGAATATTTTATAACAATTGTCGATTTGTATGGGAGCTACCCCATTTTTTGCCCCAACTCAAAAAATTTTTTCTTTGAAGTGTAGATCTTTGCGTACAATCACTTTTTGTAAAACATTTTATGTCGATAGCTATTATAGTTTCCGAGATATAGCGTATCGAATATCTTATAACAATTGTCGATTTGTATGGGAGCTACCCCATTTTTTGCCCCCACTCAAAAAATTTTTTCTTTGAAGTGTAGATCTTTGCGTACAATCACTTTTTGTAGAACATTTTAAGTCGATAGCTGTTATAGTTTACGAGATATAGCGTATCGAATATTTTATAACAATTGTCGATTTGTATGGGAGCTACCCCATTTTTTGCCCCAACTCAAAAAATTTTTTCTTTGAAGTGTAGATCTTTGCGTACAATCACTTTTTGTAAAACATTTTATGTCGATAGCTATTATAGTTTCCGAGATATATCGTATCGAATATCTTATAACAATTGTCGATTTGTATGGGAGCTACCCCATTTTTTGCCCCCACTCAAAAAATTTTTTCTTTGAAGTTTAGATCTTTGCGTACAATCACTTTTTGTAAAACATTTTATGTCGATAGCTATTATAGTTTCCGAGATATAGCGTATCGAATATCTTATAACAATTGTCGATTTGTATGGGAGCTACCCCATTTTTTGCCCCCACTCAAAAAATTTTTTCTTTGAAATGTAGATCTTTGCGTACAATCACTTTTTGTAAAACATTTTATGTCGATAGCTGTTATAGTTTCCGAGATATAGCGTATCGAATATTTTATAGCAATTGTCGATTTGTATGGGAGCTACCCCATTTTTTGCCCCCACTCAAAAAATTTTTCTTTGAAGTGTAGATCTTTGCGTACAATCACTTTTTGTAAAACATTTTATGTCGATAGCTGTTATAGTTTCCGAGATATAGCGTATCGAAAATTTAACAAAAATTGTTAATTTGTATGGGAGCTACCCCATTTTTTGCCCCCACTCAAAAAATTTTTTCTTTGAAGTGTAGATCTTTGCGTACAATCACTTTTTGTAGAACATTTTATGTCGATAGCTGTTATAGTTTCCGAGATATAGCGCATAAAATATTTCACCAAATTTGTGCAATTGTGGGAAAAATACCCCTTCCCCTGGTCCTATCTGAAAAAAAATTTTCCATTATTTAGGTCCCTTCTTTAGGAGTATCCGTGCTAAGTTTTGTGGCAAGAGTGAATATACTTACTGAGATATATAGGGATATATGCACGGATTTTGTCCTAAAAAAAATGGGTTACTCTGTGAACCGATTTTGCTGATTTTAAATAGCGATTGTTAGCGGGATATTTGTGATCGTTTGACACCATTAACTGGTCTGTATCTTTTTATTTGACTCCGGAAACTTGATTTCAACAGATGGACAGACGGACAGACGGACAGACGGACAGACGGACATCGCTAAATCGGCTTCCCTATCTATAAGGATCCAGAATATATATACTTTATGGGGTCGCAAATGAATAATAAAGAAATTTCAAACGGAATGACAAAGTGATATATACCCTTATCACTATGTGAAGGGTATAAAAACAAATATGCCATTGATAACCTAAATTTAAGCTTTGTTGGTCTTAAAAAAAAAAAATCTGTCTGGCTTAAAAATGATAAACTAAGAATGGTTAAGTCCAAAATGTTGCTTTTCAATGCGTTCAATATAAAATGAGCCACGTAATACCTTTCACGTTATAAAGTTATCTTTAAAATAATATTCAAGTGATAAACAAACGAAGTGAATTTTAAAATGGCAACACTGTTTGACACAAGTAAATTTAACAAGTTTTAATTTTTTTACTACAAAACCATTCCATTTATATTAGTGCGCTTGTTAAAAATTAATCAAAACAAAGTCAAACAATTCATACATAATTAAGTCACATTGTTCTGAATGTACTTCAATTTTTCAATTAACAAAAAACACATTCAAATACAATTCAGTTGAAGAGGGGAGTAACTCAAAACTTACGAATAATTTTGCAAAAGAAAGTTAAGGAAAAATAACTTTAATATTTAAAGACCAAAAAAGATGCATTTCCTACCATGCTTACTAGAATTGATTTTATAAAAAAAGCATAATACACATTTATGTTTAGGCAAACCATCTGTGTTAAAAACATAAGCAAATAGTTATGATTTGATCGGTACATTTGAACCGTTTTTTACAGTTTCCTTCGTGATTAATTGGCTGCTCTAAGGAGCATTAAATTTGCTGTCCATGGAAGTGAGGTTTTAGGATAGCATAGCACCATGCCCGGCAATCTGTGGCAGGAGGCTCTGCTTTCTGCATGACAGTTGCTTGCCATCTACGAGATTTTGCAATTTATCTCCACAGAAAGTTGTAAAGCTTAACAAATAGCTCAGGCTGGTAGGCGATTCAAGTAGCTGTATAAAATATTTGTTTTTGGCAGCTGTGCATTGTGTCAATTTTATTTGCACGAGCGTTATGGGCATCTCTCCTCGTGATGCTTATTTTTCGACTTCGGGTTTTCTGTACTTTCTGAATAATACAAAGAACTAACACATTGGCTCCAAGTGTAATAATATAATACTATAAAAAGAGACAAAGCAAACTCCCAAGCCATTATATCTAACTTTTTAGCCAATAGATGTTTTGGGGATTAAGGCCTAAGGTTTTGCCAACAGAAAGTTTGTATACACACCCATATCACCTATATCGCCAACTGTTTTTTCATCGGCCTCCTTTTTGTTTTGTACTTACAATTCAATTAACTATCCAGATTTACCCAAAGAAAATTTTGCGCTATTCAAAAAGTCAGTGCCACTTCGCTAAGCAACAGGTGTTTGAAAGTAGAAGCCTTTTATTTTGTAGCGAATATAATCAGTTCCATTTTAGAAAAAAATGCCAATCGATAAGTATTTTTAGGATTTTTTTTTATTTTATCGTAGATATTATCAACCAAGACGTCACACCCTGCTTTTTTACGCTGCTAGCATAGGTGGCGGTCTTCAAACCTATTGAGGTTTTGACCCTACAATATATATCAAAATTAATATTTTACAGTCACATTGCTTAACGAAAGCTTTGCTTGGTGTTATCTTTTATTATTGTAGATTGTTATTTACTATCTTTAAGAAGTGTAAAAATTTAACAGATCCAAGAAGTGTCGACCCCCATCTCAAGTGATCTCCTTTAATAGACATTGGGTTAATATTTTAGAAGACATAATTTAAGTCCAGCGAATTTGTATTTATCTATGAGTTTTTAGTTTTTAAATAAGTTTAAACTAAATCATGAATCAATCTGTGGGTTAAGGTCAATTTTTTTCAAAAAAAAAAAAAAAAATAAATAAACCGTTTTCGAATTTAAAAAGAAAAAATATTTTCACAACAAATTTTTTTTTTTGTTTTTTTTTTATTTTCAAAAAGTTATTAAAAAATGTATTTATGCGGGTTATGATTTCTTTGCAAAAATTATATATAATACTTTTACTCAAAATTTGCAATTCATATGATGGACAACACTTAAGACTTCTTTGTTAAGTAGAAATAAAAAAAATCTTAAACTATAAATCAACATTTCCTCCCATACTTTTAACTTTTGGTTTTCTTTGTCAGACAACTTATTATTATTAATTCAAAAAGAATAAATGTGTTTAAACATTTCTTCTCTAAACATTAATAGTTTTTTGACATTTTTTTTATATCTCTCAAGAAATGTGAATTATAATTTACACAACATAAAAAGAACGAGACAAACATCACCGACATGCCATATGTTGGGAAAAAGTTTATTACTCTGCCCACATATAAACATGATTATGGCAATTCAAAAGTGGCCATGTGAAGTTCAAGGCTATAAAATATTTAACTTTCAACTTTTTTTTATAATCCTCACAGATGACATTTTGCTGTAGTGTTTGTTTTAGCTAGTGAATGCAAAGCATTTTGTGGCGAGAACAAGAGAACTAATTTTTTTGTTAAAAAAACTTTTTTGCGTTTATAATCTTGTTTTACATTTTTTAATGTTTTTTACTAAAATCAAATTTGTTTTTAATTTATATTAAATAAGACTCAAGTTTTACTTAAGGCCTACCTAGTATATGTGTGTTTTTTCAACTTTGACCTTAATAAAATCGTGTTTACCAGCTCTCTTATCCAAAGTATTTTTGAACACTTGTTGCCAAAAAAATTTTTTGTGCAAACAATGAAAAAGTATAAAAGAGAAACAAAAAAGTATCAAGCATAAAAATATCAAAATGTACATTCATGAAATTATTATCAGACCACAAGTCAATCTGTTAATACTACATTTTTCAATTATTAATATATCCCGCGACATGGATAGCCTTAAAATATGCAGGTTTACTGGCCTATAAGTCTTTAATCAAATGTGTTGAAAATGTTTAAAATCGAGCTGATTAACTACAGTCTTAAATAAAAACAACTGCTTCCCAATCACCAAATAAGCTTTAGAGGAAACATTGCAATAACACAAATAAACCCACAGATGGGTATTGGTCTGGGACAGAAAAATATCGCTCTGTTTTGACATAGTATAAAATGAGAGCCTTTTAAGCCAAATAAGGCTGAAATCGCTATTGAGTCTCCATAACTTTCTTGATATTCGGCCAAACCATTGCGATAAACAAAAAGAATTTGAACTAATGTTTACTGCTATTTAAGTGCATAATATTGCTCCGTAGTTTATATAAGTTCAATACCCTTTAACTTGTTATGTTTAGCTTACTTAAAAATATATGAGACCAAAACCTCCAATGTCCTTTTACTAAGATGCACTTATAAGAGTTAGGGAAAAAATACTTTTTACATATGTTGAAATATTAAATTAATAAAATGTTTATTTCATATAATAAACATGGGGCAGCAAAATCTATATTAAGGTATTACATATGTTATGGGTAGTAATGGGCCAATTTGCTATTACTAATACTACATGTGTTGAAGAAGGTGAACTAGACAGTGTAGGATATAAAAGAACAAGCTAGGGCGTGATACACTCCCCAAGAACGCTCATAATCGTGTCTATTTTTTTTGCGTAACAATTCGCCTGTGGTTTTGCCGCAGCGCGAATTCCGTTGCCGATTTCCCGGTCGCCCGGCACCGACTGCGTAAACACTGCGCCGTTTGGCCACTAACTTTGAGGAGTATGGAACCACATGAGATGCTGCCAGGAAAAGCCGGCCCAGAATTTCCCGGTCTGCCGAAAATATCGCCGCTGCATTGACCAGGCGCCATGCCTAGCAATTAGCCACCAGCCGGCCGTCCCTAAGGCGAGTTTTGGTCAAAACCCTGTACCTGTCCCCGTACAAATACCAGCTAATAAATACATCAGCTGTTGCCTGTTGACCGCCAAACGCGTCTAACCTACGCCCGAACCATCCTCAATCTTAAAACCAAAGTGGACAATTTTTCGACCAAAATCGTAATGTGGGATGAAGCTCATTTCCACCTCAGCGGGTAAGTGAACAAGCAAAACTATCGCTTTTGGAGCACTGAAAATTTACGGTTGATGCACGAGGAGCCATCACACCCGCTCCAAATTACTGCATGGTGCGCTGCTCATGCTGGAGGAGTCAATAGGCAATTTTTTTTTGAGGACGCTGCTGGTCAAACGACAACAGTGAACAGTGCGCGCTCTGGGGAAAGTTAGGCGAGTTTTTTCTGCCGCAATTGAACGAACTTGGACTGGAAGACATTTAGTTTTAACAGAATGGAGCAACGGCATATACTGTGCGAGCAAAAATCCATTCTCTGACGGCGGTGTTCCCTCATCTCTCCTTTTGGCAATGAACACTAGCCTGCAAGATCGCCCGATTTAGCAATCTAAGACGTATTTTTTTAAGTGATATGCTTTTATGAACAAAGACGAGACTCTGAAATGCCTCAAGGCAATATTCGATACAAGTGCGAGAATAAGTCAGCTGAAGTTGTCGCCGATGTGATAAAAAAATGCTATTAAACGAGCCCGTATAGCAATCTATTGTAGGCCCATTTGGCCGATATCATCTTCCCGACTGTAGCAATAAAATTTAAAAGGTTAAAATAAACTTAATCGAAAAAGAGGATCAAGGTTTTTTTTAGAAAAAAAATGAGAGCGAAACAATAGCGGATGACTTCTCTTGGCTCACCTTGTGCTAAAGCATTTTCTACCCATTTAACATACGTGGTAGTACTCCTACTCCTATTGTGTAGATCTTTGTAACACCCAAAGTTGACTAAGACATGTTCGTCCGTCCGACTGCGTCTTCATATTTTCTTGTAATCAAAAATATTTGAGGATATTTGGATGAAATTTTGCACAGATAGGTTTTTTGCCCTGACATAAAGCCAACTACTTGTGGTGACGATTGGTCTAATTTTTGACATGGGCCTTCAAATAACCGTCCAGAATGAGCATTTTGGGCCGTAAATGACTCTAATATTAATTTGTTTTGACAAAATTTGCTATATGATCGATATAATTTTAGGCATATCCCTCATACAAATGCCCTCTCAGTATTTTGAGCTAAAAGTGGCTCGAATATTATTATACCTTCGTAAAATTTGTCTTTATGGCACCAATAATTTTCTCGTAAAGCCCTTATTCAAATATGGTGTAGGTTATTATATCGTCGGGCTGGACCGACTATAACTTTTAAATTTGTTTTAATTTTTATTAAATAAACCTCATGTTTTGTTTAAAGCTTTAAGAAAAATTTTTTAAAACCTAACTAGAAACCACTTGAAAAATATTATTTTTTTCTTCCAGTGTTTGCACATTTTTTCTTTTGCGTTAAATTAAATTGTGTTTACTGATTCTCTTATCCAAAGTGTTTTTGAACACTTGTTAGCTAAGAAGCATTTGTGCAAAATGGTAAAGAAACACAGAAGAAAAACAGATAAATATATCAAAATATACAGTAATGCAAAAAAATATAAGAACATTTGTCAATCTGCTAATACTTTAATGCATTTTTCAATCATTTATTTTTCCCGCCACAAAATTAGCTTGGCTGGATAAAAACGACTCCCAGGCCTATAAGGGATCTTTACAATGTGCAGTTTTATAGGCCTTTAAGTCTAACTATGTTAAAAATATTGTTTAAAGTGGCGCCTATAACGGTTAATAAAACTCTGTTCTTTCGAACTTAATCGAGTTTGGCACCTGAATCTCAATTTTTAACCAGATATCCGGCTTAAAGCTTAGGGTAAAAAAGGAGAATATTTCAGATGTCCCCAGCTAAAATCCAAAAACTAAAGAGTTGTATATAAGTGCTATTTTATTACTCCTTACTATTCCTTAGTTCAAACAAGTTCAATAACCTTTAACTTGTTATGTTTAGCTCACTTAACAAAATAATATCCCGAAACCTTTAGTATCATTTAAAAAAGAAACATCAGTAAGAGTTTGATAAAATGGCTTTTAAACATGTGTTCAAATATAAAATTGATAAAATAGTTTTTTTAATAAAATAAAATACCCTTAAGACAGCTTTATCGAGATTTTAGTATTACATGTGTTGATTTGTTAAAGTATCTTTTAGTTTTGCTTAAAATAATATATTTTATTCCCAGTTAAGGACAACATAAAAATTGAGTCCTGCAAAAGATGAAAATGCAAAAAATAAAAAACAATTCCTTTTCCTTCAATGTTATTTTTAAATTAAAATCTAATCGAAAACGATTTTATGCCCGATTTTTGCTAGAAATTATTTTTTTATTGCATTAAAAATTTTTCCAACATACATACAAAAATAAATGAATAAAAACAAAGTTTTTTAATTTGACACTAGTGACACGCTTGGGAATGAGTTATAATTTCTTGGGTTTTTTTTGCTATGGGGTCATAAACACTGTTGCAGAACAAACAAATTCTGCATCAGTGTTTTATGTGACTCTTATAACAGTTATAATCTTTATTAAATAAAAATTAATCTTTTTGTTGATAACATCTTTAAAGTGCAAAACAGAGATTTAATCATTTGTTTAAACAAAAAAAAAACAAGAGAAAGAAGCACACTTTGCAAAAAACACATATATGTATAAACGTGCGTTTGTGGCAAAAAAGGACACAAATACCATTGAAAAGATTTAATTGAATTAAATGTTTATTTTGCTTTGTGAAGTTTTTGGTAGTTTTGCAATTGTATCTCTATATCGGTTGATAAGTGTATAACACAAGTGTCTAAGTCTACCTCCTAGCGGTATCAGCCGGGGAACTTCCAGTTACTGAAAGGCTAACAGACATTGCTGAGACGAAAACAATCTGTCTTAGGTAAATGTGTGATCAGTGATTCACTGTTTTGGCTTGAAGCAGGTTGTCCTTGTTGTGCTGTGTCATGTACATCGCCATTAAGTGGCACAGCAATACAGGGTTCTAAGGGTACCAATACTTTATCTGTGTTAAACAGAAATTGGTAGGAATTATACGGAAGTAGATTTCCGAGGCTGGCCAGAGTCCTATCTGGTACCACGGAAATCAGTTGGCCCCATGTGCTAACCAGTGCATGAACTGATTAATGGTGAGGTCTCCTTCAGAAGTTCACGTGGGGGCTGCGGTTATTCCCAAGCGAGGCAACTGAGAACGAAAGTTGATATTCTGGGGTCCGTCCTGTACGAGCCCCAGAGTAACCGCGTAAGTGGTCTTATATTAACTTAAGGCTCACAAGAAAGAGTTTCTAGTTTTGGCGGGTCTACTGAGGCAAATGAGCAACTGTGGAAGTCAGCTATTAGCTGAAAAGGTGTAAGTGTGTTTGGAAGTATGTGAATGCGGAAACTGGCTACGGCTGTGGACCCTAGGATCTAAAATAAGATCCCGTCAAAGTAGTAGCAAACAATGAAAAGGCTGGCATTGGCATGTTGAAGCATGTGCGTGACTCGGTCCTGACTGGCGGTGAGAAGATTATGAAGCATTGATGATGGTGGAGTAATTAATTTGTCTAAATAAGAAAAATATCCTTCTTACAGAGCTGGGTGTCGCATTCGTTGGGTGCGACATGATAATCATAATCTTCACAAGCGTGTAGAGAGGGCTCTTGTCGGCGCGAATCTGTTTTGATTATGAAGAAGCGAGATCAAATGTAGAAACGCACTTCTGGTCTAGATAGCCCAACTCCTCACCAAGGGGTCTGTTTTGGCTACACAGAGTCATGACAGAGAATTGGTACCTGGGTGGCAGGGTAGGTCATTCTGGGGGCGCTGGTGGACGCATTGTTTTCATCAAGTGTTGAGAAAACCGTGAATTGTTGCCAGTATGGCAGGTGTCACGTAAAACCCTTAACGTCTGTATCTCTATATCAAACAATTTCTTATTGTAAAGATATGGATAAAACGTCAACACCAATTTCGATTATCCCAAATAATGATTTATTGTCGGCAAGAATTTTTTTTTAGGTGTATCATGTTTATGTAAATATTAATAAATTGCAAAAGAGCAATAAAAAAGTGTGTCTTAAAATTGATTGACTATTATAAAAAGTCAATAAAAATTTTATTAAAACATATGTTCCCCCAGTATTTAATATTGATTTTAATTAATTTAATTTATTATATTTTTATGACTTCTCTTTACTTTTTATAATATTTTTAACAATTTCTTTATTACACTGATTTATGGTTACTTTAAACTGTGACTTTTTTAATTTTAATTTCACTTTTATATAACTTTCATAAAAAATCCTATTTCGTTTGACAATTATCTTTTCAAGCCACAAGAACATAGATAAAAACTTTATTTTAATTTTTTCTTTTAAACCACATGTTTAAATAGAAATATAAAAATTCGAGATATTTCATTTTTAACAAGTTTGATTATTTTTGTCTGGCATCAGTTGGCAACAAAAAAAGTAGACAAAATCATTTTAAATATTATTTTGCTCTTAAAAATATTTAAATGCATTTGGTGAGATTTTATAAAGTGGCAAGAATACTCAAAAAAGGGTATAAGAATAATATAAGTAAATAAAAATAAAAGAAAAGTATGACTATTTTTGTCATAATTAATAAGCCCAAGCTTTAACCAGGCATGTAACTTCCACTTGAACTGGTTTATAATTCAGACTGTTTTAATCAATTTAATAAACGAATTTTGTAACATATAAGCCGACATGCCAAAGATTTTTAAATTTTGTTAAATAATTTTTCTTCAGCTGAGGGCACAGCAGAGAACACTAAGCTAGTTAACATCAAGGTGAATTCGAAACATTCTCCCTCTGCACTTTTTTTTGTGTTTGAATTGAACAGAACATTTAAAGTCGATTTCGGTTACAGTTTCCGAGATATAGCGCATAAAATATTTTACCAAATTTGTGTAATTGTGGGAAAACTACCACTTCCCCATATCCTATCTGAAAAAAAGTTTTCCATTATTAAGTTCCCAACTTTAAAATTATCAGTGCCAAGTTTTTTGACAAGAATGACTATATTTACTAAGATACAGAGGGATATATGCACGGATTTTGTCCTGAAAAAATGGGTTATATTGGGTTTTCGCATATATCTCGGTCAATAGTGAACCGATTTTGCTGATTTTAAATACCTATTGTCTGCGGGATATTTGTAACAGTTTGCACCAATAGCTGGTCTGTATCTTTTTATTTAATCCCGGAAACTTGATTCCAACGGACGGACAGACGGACATGGCTGTATCAACTTTCCTATATATAAGGACCCAGAATATATATACTTTAAAATTTTTTTATTGTTACCTGGGCTCTTGATATTACCTGTTTGAGTGTAGCTTAGCTACAATGCAAGACAAATTTATACAGGTAATGCAAGGGCAAACTGCTACAAGAAAGCAACTTTTTTAGAGAGAATTACTTTTTTTAACTATTTAAGCATCTTAATAATAAGTTTATTATCAAAATAGCAAAAAAAACTTTGTTTACTTTTTGCAAAAAAAAAAGTATTTGCTTTTATTCAAGCCAAGTTACAATCAAAAAATGTTTAACAATTACTCTTGCTACAAAATTAATTTCTTCTTTTTTTTCACTGAACACATAATTTAACTATAAATACACAGTTACATTCTTGAAACCTGTGTTAACAATTTTTGCTACACATGTGAGTTCGAAAACTATGTAAGTAACAACAAATATAATTAATTATGTTTTTGTGATAATGATATTTCTCTAAGCATGTTTGAGAGATTTTTGTCAAAGGAACATGACATGTTGATGTTAATTGTGACACGTGGATACAAGAGAAAACAAAAGAAATGTAAAATCAAGAAAAAAATTGTCGACTACAAATTTTGTATAATTCTGATATTAATTTGTTTTATTTTAATTCATTTTTTTTTGATATATTCAAAACATGTTAAAAGAAGATTGCATGGCAACAGAAACATTTTTTTTGTCTTGTTTTAACTTAAAATTTATTTAGCAGTTTACAAAATTTATGTTTCCTATAACAAGGAATGTAAATACAGCAGTCAAAAAGGTTTTTATTTCAATCTGTGATAATGGTTTTAAAATTTATTTGTTCATTTAAGGACAGAACTGTATGAAAATAGTGTACACCCCCACAGTGTTTGCCACCTTCTTAAATTTTTCCTTAATTTTTGGCCCAATATCCTTAATTCCACATGCTTATATTTACATATATTAATTTATGTATACGTTAAGAGAGAGGAAGTAACAAATATACCAAAAGTAAGTATTTCCAAAATTTATTTATCGCCGTCCTCAAAGTGTACCAAAAAAATCTTTAACACCGCTGCTAGAGTGCTCCGGGGGGTTTATATGTATATGAACAATTTTAGGTAAAAAGGCCTAGAGTGGGGAAAATTTGTCTGTTTTTGTTAAAACAACGATAAATTTATATCGAAAAGAAAATAAAAATCATTTAAATATAATTATGTTGGTCCATACTTTATGGTTTCGCAATAGTTTTGAACAGCTACATACTGATAAATTGGATCTTCTTATTAGTGACGAAACTAAAATTTTTGTTTAAAATAATAAACCAAATACCACCTAAAACACTTAAAATTTTTTGAAATTTAAAAAGTTTTACCCGCCCTAAAGTATATTTTACACAAATTGATCTTAAAACCAAAATTCTATAAAATTTGAAATTACAAGGTCACACCTGCAATAGTCTTCAGGTGGTAATTGTAAGCAGAAATTATGTTCTTTTTATGCTTATTTACTAGTATCTTCTGTTACCTGTCACAATGGAATCACTCATAAGTGAACACTATTATTTCCTACTCCCAACATTTTTTCGGAACAAACCTCCTTCTAATATTTGCTCCCCCAGAGGTATTCTATACAAAATATTTTTTTTTTGAAAATAGAGAAGTCTTTACACATTTGTGAATATATTTATGTGTGTGCAAATGAACATTTGTAGGTATGCACATGTGCTTGTATTTATTAAAAAATATAAATATTTATAGGTTCGTTTGTTTATTTTTCCAGTAAAACAGAAAATCTTAAATGTTAAATGACTGTCACTTTACGCTCCCAATTTTTGTTAACACAATTTAGTAAAAAATTTTAAAAACTTTTAAAAAATGTTTAGTAAGTGAATGAACTACATATAATATTAAGTCTGCATTCAAAAATAAAAATATTCGTATAACAGAATAAAAAAAACTTTTAAAAAGTTTTCTTGAATATTAACTATTTAAAAGAATTTTTTGAATACATATTTTGTCTAATATTTTGTTGAATAAAATCTTTTTCACATTAAAGTTTATAATAAAAAAAGTTTTTTTTTTAACAAAACATTTTTAAATATTTAATAACATAAGTAAATTGCAATGTTTTAAATTTCATTTGAAATGTCCTCAATAAAACTATATTTAATATTATTTTGTTTAAAAGGTTTAAAGTTGAATATATTGTACCCAGACAAAATGAAAAAAAGAAATTTTTTAAACCCTTTTTTTAATAAAATAATGAAAGGCTTAATAAAGTTTTAGCAAAAAAATTATTTATTTATCATTTTATTTAAGACATAAAAAGAATTAAAAAAAAATTATTTTTTTATATTATTATGCAAAAAGGTTATAATACCTTTTTGATTTTTTTTTTTAACTTATCTTAGTAAAAATTTTTATTGAGAATTTATTGTTTTTTAAAACATTAAGCTTTGCCATCACATTAAATTTCGTGACAGAAAATAATTTTATTTTAAAAATTTTTTATGTAAATCTTGTGAGGTTAACAACTTGTTTCTTGTTATTTGCATATTTGTTTGTTTTTATGTCTGCGTATTTTATATTTTCAATGCAAGTCGCTTATTTTAAATTAAAACTTTTTGCAGTAGGTCTAAAATTTTTTATTTATTTATATATTCTGACTGTTGCTATGTAATGTAACCACTTAGTTTACAAAGTTGCCTAAATATTAAAAAGATTAATAAAACAATTTTTATACACATAATTTAGGCAAAAATATATGAATTTAAAATAATTAATTTTAAACTTTAACATATTTTTTTGGTAAAAATATACATTTGCTGCTGATTTTCCTCTCTCAGAAAGCCGTAGCGTATTAGTAATATTGAACTTTTGCTTTTGTAAATATTAATTATACGCATTAGTACAAAGTGTTATATTTTTATTTGTATTATAAATGTCTGGGTATTAGCATTAATTGTACTTTTTATTCTATTATATTGAACATTGCTAAATATTGGCCACTTTTAGTATTCAGTCTTATTGCATTTATGTATGTCAGTCTGGGTAACAAAAAAGTCACATTTTAAATGTAAAATATATTGAATTTGGAGTCTTAAAAGCTTTTATTTATGAATACAAGAGGCCATATATTTTAATTTCTTAAGTATACTAAATGTATCACAGCAAAATAAATCTTTCAAAATAATTTAAGCCAAAAACTTGTTTTGTTTTTGGTATATATGAGTTTTTTTAAATTAATAATTTCCAAATTTATTAAGAAAAAGATGTAAACTTTCAAACACAATGAAAGCAAACCCACTACGCAATTAAAAGGCTCTTGAACATGAAAAGCTGCTTAATGAGGCTTTAAGCTTATGAGGCATTAAACTAACACAATGCAAATATTCACTGAAACTTAATATTTTTTAATTAGAAGATATTTTATGGGGATTTAGTTAGGATATATTCTTAATATACTTTTGTATTATTATTTTTTTTTTAAATAAGCAAATTTCAGAATCTTAAAATTTCATAATCTCCAAAAATTTAAACAAGTGCAAAAAATGTAAAACAAAAATACTTCGCTTCCTTAGCTATTTTCCCTCCTCTATGTGAGTCAATACTCCTTAATTGTTTTTATATGCTCAAATAAAAAAATATTGGAAACATTTGTTTTGGTCTAAAAATTTTACAACCTCGGTTTTGCCAACATACAGTTTAAAACCTCAATTTGGTCCTACTGCTTTCGATTGAAATTTAAATAATGATTATATCTCAACTTTTTTAATTGCTCAAGGCTTAAAATTAAAAAAAAAACTATCAAACAAGTAGTATTGTTCGATATTTTTTGAAAATAGATTGGCTTACGTTTCCATCTTGATTTTATTGACTACAAAGCCCATTTTAACAAGTCGATAAAAAAAGTTGTTTGAAAATATGTATGCGCTTAGAATCGCACCAAAACTTTTGCACCTTTGTGGAATGTATCGGAGAAACAACTTTTTTGACATATTAATGGCGAAAATATTAGAAAAAACAGAGCTCTATAAAACAGGCTAATACAATAGGTTACAAGCCCTTTGCATATAAAGACTATACCCCATTTTGACAAAAGAAGAAATCATTGAACTACCCGTTGACTGTATGAGCTATAGCCCGGCACGTACGAACTCAAGTAAAATAAAATACAGCGACTACGCTGGGAGTGTGAGAGAAAACTCTATTCTTTAAAATAAACTTAATAAAATTGTCATTAAATTATAAATTATTTAGCTTAGTTGAAGTGTGAAAATTTTTATATTAAAATTATTCTTAAAAATTTGTTAAATAAATAATATAAAATTTTCACTTCTTATTTTAAGATAAAATTTTGATCAGTATTTCCGTTAAAAGGCAATAATATCAAGGAAAAAAGCATAAGTAGCTAAGGAAAATCAAACTGCAGTCCTTTAAGCAAGATTTTTTAAGAATTTGCATTTAGTTTTTTTTAATTCAAACTTGCACTAGCGTTTCTGTTTTTGACGTGTTGATTTGAAATATATTTATTTGTTTGTGTGATGGTTCCACTTCCTTTTCCTTTTTTCTCGCACACAATTTTATTTGTTTTTTTTTTTTAATAATCTTATAAATGCCTCACATCAAAAAGAATTATACCTTTCTCTTAAGCACTGAAGCTTTAAATCTTACTTTTTTTCAATTAATACTACATGTCTACAATCCGTAAATTTTTTTTAACCAAACGACTGCCGCAAAATTTGGTAAAGCCGTTTTCGTCTTTTACTTAAATAAATGTTGCGTGTAAAGCTCGATGAAAAAATTTGAAATTCTGAAACAACTTTAATTTAAAGAAGAAATTAAAGTCAACGTAATTGCTTTTGCGTTTGTTTAATACAATAAAGGCTTTGTTGTAAATATTATCTTTATTTTAAAGACGGCAACACTACTGAAGAGAATCTGGCATAGCTAAATATTCACATTGACATGAAGATGACTATTTTTACTAAAATACCTGCATAGCTAACTTTCTGGATATTAAGTATAGAACTAAAACAGCTGTTACAGAATTAGAAATCAAAGTTAAAGTATTTTGAAGCTAAAATTTATAAAATTACATTATTTAAAGTATTCTAGAAATCATTTCGAGTAGTTGTTATGTGTTTTGTTTGTTTATCAAATATATGATATCCTTATCACCCTTTTGGAATCATTAGTTAAGAAATTGTTGTTTAAAATATGAGTAGAATGAAGTGCAGTTAAAAAACGTCCAAATAAAATAAATTTTAATGAGATTTACACCAATAAAAAAACAACTCAAAAAACAATTGTAAGAAAAATAATAACTTCCAATGCATTGAATGTAATTTTATAATATTTAACTCCTAATTTGCATGAAAAAATTTGAAGAACTTTTATTTGAGAGTTACTTCACAGTACGGCTTAAATGCTCATACCTGTCTAAGACCCAATAAAATCTAGTGATAATGTTTTGTCTAAAAAAATGTCAAATGGAATTCAATTTTATATAGTAAATATATTTTAGAATACAAAATTGAATTTAATAAGGGTTGCGTGTACACGTATTTTAACAGGGCAAATTTCGAAAATATTTTTTTTTTAAATGGAAGCTAAGTATATTGATAATATTTGTTTTTTTTTCTCCTTTAAAAATATACTCCCGCAGTAATACCTATCGACTATAACTTCCGAAAATTGTACCCTATTTTTAAAAAAATGATCCACCTGTTGAACACGTTATGCTAACATTCGCTTTACAACAGCTTTCTTAGACAAAGTGCGCGATTTAATTTACACAATTCAAAAGATCACATACCTGAGTCGCAATGAAACACACACCAATCTCTATTCGTCATATCTTTTTTATTACTTATGTTTTTGCATTGATGTTTTAAAACAATTTGTTTTAAACCTTCTTTCAAAGGTAGTATTACCATAATTATTATATTAACCTAATCAAGATTTATATTTTTTTCAAAATCTTACATTTAAAAAATATAAAATAAATTTATTATCCCCACACAAATAAACATGCACATACTTACATATAAATAGGAATATAAAGGTGTAATGTTATAAATCCAAAAATCTTGCTGAGTTTGCTTTTTATTAAATTTATTACTGTTAGTAAGTGTATAATTTCCTGAAATACCATCAACAGCGTAACCTCATTTAAAGGTGTCATAAATCAATAAAAGTTCAACATTATAATTGCCCAATGACAACTAAAGAATCCAAAAGGTAAACAAATAAAAAACTCATAAAAATAAACTGAAATTCTTCATGATTGTTTGAAAATAAGCCACGCAGGAGCTTAAAAAATTTAGTTGGGTTTCTTTTTTTAACAAAAGCATTAACTTGGGGATGGGCTAAAATTTTACCTACTCAAATAAGGTTAAGCGTTATGTTTCTAATTTTAAAACAGCCAAAGGAAACCTATATTATTACACTTGCAATGGTATTTGTTCTGCTCAAGATCTTTTAAGAAATTATTTTTAGTATAAATAAAGCAAACAGCTATTGCACAATAATACTTTTTAAATCTCAAGCAAGACTAATTGAAGTTTTTTGATTATCGCGATTTGATTATCGATCACACGTACGTAAGATAGGAGAAAGCCTAAAGGAGCAGTGCCCAGCTTTTGCCTATAATGACTTTTGATCTAAAAAAAAATTGAAATAATAAAACCAATTGCGTTGCGAGCAAAACAAGCATGAAAACATCCTTTTATATTCAAAATTATTTTGTTTCCCTGCTTTCCTCATTAGACTTCCTGCTTTACAAACCTAACTTTTCTAACCTAGGAAAAATAAGGACAGTTAAAGGATGAACTATAAAAATAAAAATTTTTAAACTTAATTTGAAAATTTTAAGCATAAAAGGTTATAATGTTACTTAATTCGAATCAGAATTTTTCAAATTCTTATAAATCTAAACAAACTTTCAAAAATGTGTTTGTGATAGAAATCCAAATCAGACTCTTTCAGTGACTTAACTTACTATTAATTTATCCAATAAAACTCTGTGGACATTTGAGCTTTTTTTATTAATTTTTATATAAATAACATAAAATATTTTGTTACGCCATTTGATTTTAAAATTATTATTTTTAATATTTAACTGCAAAGTCAATACTTAATTAAATGACATTGAAAACTTTCCTTAAAAACTTTTTTTAAGTTTTGTGAGAAAACCTTAACTTAACACTGCATGGATTTTATTAAACATAATAATTTTACGAAAAAAATTTAATAATAAAAAAAATTTTAATTATCTGTATAAAAACATATGTTCAAAGGCTGAAGTATGTAATTTGTTATGTTTTACATAAGTATAAAATCTACGCTCCGAAACAGTTCCTCATTTTCACCAGCTTCTTTATTTTTCATATGACCACAAAAATACCAGGCTTCACTTTTGACCTACAAACAGATAACATTATCAAACTTCTAAAGCGTGTAGAGAATAACGGGTTTCAGTAAAAATATAAAAGAACAGAAAAGTACTTACGTAACGCTTAAATCGATTTTTGCTTCAAAATTGCAGGTTCAGCTGTAAGTTCAATTTAAGCAGCACCAAAAATCTTTTAAGCAATTCAAATACAACAGATACATCTCATTTTCATAAAAAAATTGCAAAGATTTCCAAATAATTTGTACGTACCTATGACGGCTTAAGTCAACTCAGTAGCTTCCGAATAACCACTGCTCTAATAAAAATAGTCAACAGCATATTCACCAGTTTTGATGGCAGCTGACTTGACCGTTTACTTTTCAGTATGAGTGTCATAAATAAAATTCGATTTAGCCAAGTTTGAAAGAATTTCTCAATTCACAGCCTCTGTTACTGTATCACCAGCCAGATATGGGTTACACTCTTCTATGAGTTTGAATTTTTGTTCTTTATGACTCATAAAAACTTTAGGATATAATATGTATATATGATTATGAATAACTATCATCAACAGCACCACCTTTAACACCACAGGTGGAACTTTATGAAGGCTTGCGCATGAAGGCAACTCCATTGAGAACATAATGGGCACAAAGTGAATGATAAAACTGAAAGAGTACAAAAAAAACATTGATACAAGTTTTTTATTTATAACTCTTCCAAAAAAAAAAAAACAATTGATGTGAAAGCTTACAAAAAAAATAGCTCTTAAAACTGTCATTTAACATGCTAAAGAAAATATTAAATTTTGTTTGTTTAAAGAGTTTTTAATTTGCAAGAGTTAAAATTTTTTTTACAATCTAAAATATTTGAGCTCTACGCCACACTACAATTTAATATAATTTCTTAATTCAAATTATTCAATATATTTAAAGTCATCATAAAAAATAAAAATTAACAATTAGAAACACAAATTATAATTATGTTCCCTTGCAATGTCAAGAAAATGTAGCGGCATTTGCATTGAGTTCCAAAATAAACAATTTAGGCTTATGCGTACAAAAGTTATTTAACTTTTTTTTGTTTTAAAAAGAAATAATATTAAAAAAAAAATTATTAAAAAACATATAAAAACCTTTTTTCTCGCGGCTAGAAGTGTTATAAATATCTCAAAAGAGATTTAAGCCCTTTAAGTTCATTTAGGTGTACTTCGTTCCTTATTGAATAAAAATTCTGGGAGCAAAAATATAAATATATTTAAACAATATACAATAAACCTTGGCAGTACCTCAATATTTTTTAAACCTTTTCAGCACTCGACGTACGATATATTTCAAACACACAGCCACTATCATGGAACAAGCACTACCGCGAACTGGAGCCACAACAGGTGTTTTCAATTTTGCACCTTCATTTAAAAAATCAGTGATGTCATTTTTGGTAGGATCTAAAAAAATAAATTGTTGGTATTAAAAAGGGGTAATGTTATGCGTTAAAAATATTTAGCGATGGTCCATTAGGAAATAATAAATTTTTTAATTGAAATTTTTTAAAAGTCTAAGTCTTAGATGTTGTTGTGTTTTTTATTATTATTATTTTTATTATTTTTATTATTTTTAAATTATAAACAAATTTTTTTCTTGATGTCTTGTTAGCAGCCCGATGTGCCCTCTTATATGCCGTTGTGCGAAAATACCTTACTGATACTCGTATGTATGTATAATCATATGTTAACAAACATATACATATATTTACCAAGTGTCAACGTTCATTAAAGCACACACTTACATGCATGTAACTACTTTTTTAGTCAGTAAATGCTTTTAACAAAAAAGTTGATGTAATTATTTTCCAGATGCACAAAAAGATAATACCTTGTAGAAAAAGACTAATAAAAATACAAAAATAGAAAATTAAGGGAGACATCAGCAGTTGTTGTAAGACATAATGTATCAAAAAATTTAACAAAAAATGGTGAGAGTTGGTCAAGTCTACTTATGAATGGTAAGTTTAATTTTTTATTTTAATTAAATTTAACCCCAAAGGTAGAATTTATATAAATTTGATCTTAAACGACTTAAGACTTAAATACTTTTTAGTCTTAAATTTTTTCAGTATTACATTTTTAATACTGAATCCCCTGGAAAGCTTTATTTTGGAACCTCCACAAGAATCTCTTTGGTCAAAAATTGTTTGTATAAAAACTATTACTAAATTAGTGGCCCCTGTACACAAGCCTAAGGACAGGCAGACTTGCAGACTTACTGTATGGGGTACCTTTTTGCACTGTTTGAGTATACAAACATAAAAAAGTGCTGTGGTCTCTGTTAAAAGTGAAAAGTCAACTAATTGTGTCAAGTCATATCCTTCAAATTTTTAAATAGTTTTTTTAAATTAAATAACCTACAATAACAAAAATAAGACTTTCGGCTAAGATTGAAGTCGAAAGTCTATTAAGTGCTCAGAAAGAAATTTTTTCATATTTCTGGTACTTCTTTTATGTATTGGGACTATGAGCCTGGATTTACATATAAAATTATTATTTTATATTATCACCCGGACAAACTGTCTTTATTAAAAGTTTTTGTAATTATACCCTTCACATAGTGATAGGGTATATATCACTTTGTCATTCCGTTTGTAATTTCTTTATTATTCATTTGCGACCCCATAAAGTATATATATTCTGGATCCTTATAGATAGGGAAGCCGATTTAGCGATGTCCGCCTGTCCGTCTGTCCGTCTGTTGAAATCAAGTTTCCGGAGTCAAATAAAAAGATACAGACCAGTTAATGGTGTCAAACTATTACAAATATCCTGGAGACAATCGCTATTTAAAATCAGCAAAATCGGTTTACTATTGACCGAGATATAAGCGAAAACCCAGAGCAACCCATTTTTTTTAGGACAAAATCCGTGCATATATCCCTATATATCTCAGTAAGTATAGTCACTCTTGCCACAAAACTTGGCACGGATACTCCTAAAGAAGGGACCTAAATAATAAAAAAAATTTTTTCAGATAGGACCAGGGGAAGGGGTATTTTTCCTACAATTGCACAAATTTGGTGAAATATTTTATGCGCTATATCTCGGAAACTATAACAGATATCGAAATGAAATGTTCCACAAAAAGTAATTGCACGCTAAGGGCTACGCCTTAAAGAAAAAAATTTTCGAGTGGGGGCAAAAAAAGGGGTAGCTCCCATACAAATCGACAATTATTATCAAATATTCGATACGCTCTATCTCGGAAACTATAAAAGATATCGAAATCAAATGTTCTACAAAAAGTAATTGGGCAAAAATGCCTACGCTTTAAAGAAAAAAATTTTTTAAGTGGGGGCAAAAAAAGGGGTAGCTCCCATACAAATTAACAATTATTATAAAATATTCTATTAGCTATATCTCGGAAACTATAACAGATATCGAAATGAAATTTTCTACAAAAAGTAATTGCACGCCAAGGGCTACGCTTTAAAGAAAAAAATTTTCGAGTGGGGGCAAAAAAAGGGGTGCTCCCATACAAATCGACAATTATTATCAAATATTTTATTAGCTATATCTCGGAAACTATAACAGATATCGAAATAAAATGTTCTACAAAAAGTAATTGCACGCTAAGAGCTACGCTTTAAAGAAAAAAATTTTCGAGTGAGGGCAAGAAAAGGGGTAGCTCCCATACAAATCGACAATTATTATAAAATACTCGATACGCTATATCTCGGAAACTATAACAGATATCGAAATGAAATGTTCTACAAAAGGTAAATGGGCAAGAAAGCCTACGCTTTAAAGAAAAATTTTATTGAGTGGGGGCAAAAAAAGGGGTAGCTCCCATACAAACTAACAATTTTTATGAAATATTCGATACGCTATATCTCGGAAACTATAACAGATATCCACATCAAATGTTCTACAAAAAGTAATTGGAACACAAGGCCTACGCTTTGAAGAAAAAAAATTTCGGATGGGGGGTGAAGAAGGGTAGCTCCCATACAAATTAACAATTTTTATAAAATTTTTCCATACGCTTCTTCTGGAAAACTATTACAGCTATCGACTTCGAATATTCTACAAAAAGTAATAATCAAATAATTCATACATTTTGGTGAAAAAGTTGGTGAAGAGCAGGGGGACTAGAACATTTAATAAATTTTATTAACCTTTAAATATGAATAATGTCAAAAACTCTCGACCTCAAATCTTCTTCATCTATTTCTATTATTCATACAAACGTTAAAATTTTGTTATTTTTTCTATGGGCTTTAAAACTCGCGCAAGGTTTTTTATTATATTATTTGCAGTACAAAATTACTCGGCTGGGTATATTTAAAGACCAATGTGAAGGGTATATAAGATTCGGCACAGCCGAATATAGCGCTCTTACTTGTTTTTATACTGCTTTGACATATTGATTCTAGAAATATAAAAAAGGATCTGAAGTAATTTTTCACTTTTCTGGTAGTTTTTTTATTGCTTTAAAATTTCGGTTCTTGAAATATAAAATGAGGATAAAAAAATATTATTAAAATATTCCTTCATATTTTTTATGTGCAAATTTTCATATTTGAAGAAAAAGGAAATTAAAGACTCTGGAGTAAGACTGTGAAAAAGGGACGCCCATGTTACTTTTTATGCTCTTAGCATGTTTTTCCTTAAGCACTTTTTTTTTGCCTATAATTAAAACGGCGCTTACGAGAAAGTGGCTTGCTTTCTAGTTATACTATAATATGTTAAAAAATGCAATTGTCAAAAATTTTTCTTTAAACGAGTTTTTACCCCAATTTTCTTACTATTTTTTTTACTGTTAAGCATGAATAAGCAAATTTTGTCTGCTTTTAAGTTTTGTCCGTTTAGTAGTGTTCAATATCTAATAAAATTAAATGCGTTGTCATAGATTTTATAGCACCTAAAAATATACTCTTGTATATACCTTAATACTAGAAATACGGTAAACAGCTTGTGTTTGTGTAAATGTTTAACCATTCCTTTTGCATAATGTGAGAATTAAATAAAACACAAATGCCGGATATTTGTGAATGGGTCTGGTAATATTTTTTTAACACAGATGTCTGTTTGTGTTTGGAATCAATTGCTAAATAATTAAATAAGTCACGAGTACTTCAGTTTTTTGTCTTTGGTATAATAGCATCATAAGGGTTAATAGTTTTATATAGACAAGTATTTTTTTAGTTTAGGATGAAATTAATAGGTTAGAATATTTTAAAATTTAAAGAAAAATAAATTTTAAAATGGCTAACACAGACTGTAGACTGCTTTTGGCAACAAAAGCTGCGCTTTAAGATTATTGCATTTTTTTTATAAGTAAGCAAAAAGAGCATAAAGGATGTTAAATGTAAGAAGAGATATAGAGGTTTTATTATTCTAAAACAACTAGTTGGGTACTACAGCCTAATGCACAGAATCAAAACATAATGTATTTTGGTAAAACTTAAGATGACTGCAAGCAAATCATAAACAGCGTCAGTGAAAGTTTTTATAAATTAAATTTTGCCATTTTTATATGCCCTTTTTTAAAGGGAAAAAGCAAGTTGATATTCTACAATGGTAAGGAGCAACAGCACAACGTTTTTTTAAAACACAATTTATTTTATAGCTTCGGTCTAAATAATGTCTCATACATGACCTAATTTTTCGTTACGTGACCAAATTAATTAACAGTATTTTAATTATAAATACGTGTCTTATTTTTTCTAAAAAACTCTGGATTTCTAGTTATTATTTGTTGACAAGAAAGCTTTTTTTATGGCCACTGGATAACGCTAAAACTTGGGTTGAACTAATTATAAAAATTTTAAATTGCGGTTTTCAAAATTTTTGTTATATGGGACAGGGAGTTGATACTGTGTTACATAAAATACAAATATATTATTTAATTAAAAATTTTATATAAAATAATGTTTTCAAAACGTCTTTAAAAAAATGATTAAAAAATTTACTTTGAAGTTAATATAAAATGTGCTAAAGCCTTTACCCAGGTAAAAAACTTTTGCTTCAAAGCTTAATGGAAATCATAGGTTTTATGTTGGGTTAGAGGTTATATTAAGGAAAGTGTTTGGTATCCACTAGGCTTCAACCTAGTCCCCCCAATCGCAGTCTATTTTTTAGAAAACTTGAAAAATACAAATGTTTGCTTTTTAGTTTGGCTAAAGTTTATATAAATCCTTTTTATTAGAAGAAATTAATAATTTCCGTTAATGTTGAAAGAAACTTTTATTTAAAAAAAGTGGTTTTTCTACCGGTACTAGCCGAGTAGAATGCATTTTCGAAAGCAGCTACGCAATTTCATCATCAATACCCTTTGAACGGTAGTAGTGTCTTTTGGTTGTAAACATCACCTATTTAACTCACATGTAAATTAAGCCCGATTGTGGCAAAATTTTGTAAAAAAAATCTTTATAGAAATTTTTTTTCCTAAAGTGGACCGTTGTAAAACTTATTTTGACTATTTTCGTTTTGCAGTGCAATGGAGTGCAGATGTGCAGGCAGAGGTGTCTAGTCTATCTAAAAGAACTATTATATTGAAAACCAGCTTCAGCCAAGTATAATTAGGCTTTGTGGCTTATTGGGGGTCAAGGATAACAGAAAAAGAAGAAAAATTTTTGCATGTATAATTATATTTTATAACCATTTTCTGTTTGCAGTTTTTATACTGAATTGGATGTTAGGAGGAATGTCTTATATAAAACAGTTAATTTAAAAAATTTTGCGTAACGATAAGTGATATAAGGCTTACAAGCTTAGAGTGAAAACCTGCTTAGTCCAAAAAAAAACAGATTTTTAGCTCTAGACTGAAAGTGACGAAAAATTTTTGATGTGTAAAATAGCTAAATCCATTAAATTCATATTTAACTGCTTACTTAAATTTTGCATTGCATTATCACAGTTAAATTATTAGCAGGTTTACACTTTAAACTGGCGATATGTTGTGTATTAAAATATTAATTTTTTCTTTTCTTTTTTAAAGCTTGTAACAAAATGTCGTCGTTTCCAAAACACAAAAATTACAAAACGTTGCAAATTGTACAAATAAGTTATATTTTAAAATAATTTTTTATAAAGTTTTTTAAGGCATTCCATATTCTGATTTATAATAAACATCTTCTCGAAGATCGAAGAAAAAAACAAATCATGACATCTTTAATTAAAAATAAATACTTCGGAAATACAAACTATTTATTACCAATTGTAAATGAAAAACAAAGAACGATTATGACTGTTATTTATGATAATTTAGCAAGAAGCGTGGGACAAACAACAAACAATAACAGTCAACTAATATAAGAGCAACAAACCAATAAGAAAAAAATAATGGGAAGACCAGGAAAACAATAAAGTATTTTTGTTTCATTACTTTCGTTGCTTGTATTTTTGTTTACGAAAACAAGAACTAAGGTAAGCATGGTAGGTAAATAGGTATATGTCAAAGATAAAATGCATAAAAAATATTTCCTATAAAACTTGTTTTCTATGTTGACACAGTTGATTGTAATGGGAATGCCTAGATGCAAGCATGGTGTTAAATTTCTAAACTAATTCAATGTATAGCAGTTTAAGCTACTTAAAAGTTAATTTTAAAATTTAATATATACCTATAATTTTAATACAAATACAAGCATTTGTTAAAAAAAAACACAAATGCTTAGGGTGAGGACATAAAATTCGTCACTGTTAAATGAAACATTCCGATTTGTTAATCCTGAAACTTTGGCCTTAGCAACCATAAATTGTAAGCCCCTTGTAACAGAAAGTTTGTTTTAAAAAATACGAGACACATTATTAAGTTTAACATTGCACACTGGTCCTAAATTATTTTTTTTTTTTTTTTTTTGCAAAAATTGAAGAAACTAAATTATTGAATATAGTAAAAATATTACGGTTTTAACAACCCTTTAGTCTATTAAGATTTGACAAAAGAAAATTTTTAATAACAACACTTCAGTGAGTTAAGCTTTCAAAGTTGGCGGCTTAATATAGTGCACTTCAAAAATAAAAAATTTCTAAGCATATTTCAAAATTTAGTATAACGAAAAAATAATCTAAAAGTTAGTTGTCCAAAATAATGAACTAAATTTTTTATTACAAATGATTGCTTTTTAATTTGGCTTAAGTTCATATAACTTCTTATTATTAGAAGCAGTTAATATTTTTCCGTGCCATGTGTGAGTTAATATGCTTATTTTTGTTTTTTCTTGAATGACAAATAGACTGAAATTATTAAAGATCTTTTTGCGAAAATGCATTCTACTCGGCTAGAATCGGTAGAAAAACCTGCTTCTTCAAATAAAAGTTTCTTTCAACAGTAACGGAAATATATTAGTTTTTTTTAATAAAAGGAAATTATATGAACTTAAGCCAAATTTAAAAGCAACAATTTGTATTTAAAACAATAAGTTCAACAATAAATAAAATTATAACCTAAACTTTTTATCCAAATAAAACAATAAAAGAGGAAGCATGATATTCAATTAAATAGCTGAGTCTAGATATTAGCCCTGAGGTACGAAACCATAATATTTTGCCTGTAATTCAAGTTTTTGGAGAAGTTTGGCAGATCTGAACAACAAATTCTTAGTAAACTGAAAAAAATTCCCTTTGTAAATGTGTTTTGACGCACAGGATTGTACAGGGTGTCTGGTGGCAAAATTAAATATTTAAATCCGTTTACTTCAAAAATTAATAAGCGGTGCGGAAGAAGAGTGGCGGCGTGTAAATTATCGGTTGTGCGGATTTGTCAGTCACGATTTAGTAGTGGTCGAGTGAGCATCGCATTTTCGCTATGGATACATTCTTTAAAAGCAAAGATTCTTACGTAATTGCTCCACGACAATTTTTTTCAGGTAAATTTAATTCGTTCGTTGGTGCAGAGATTCCGTGAAATGGCATCGGCTATGAATGTCCCACGTCCCGGGCCCAGTCAATCCTTAAAGACTTCCGAAAACATTAAAATCGTTGAAAGCAGTTTACTTGAAAATCCCCAACTTTCAGTACAGTAAAGAGCAGCCTCGCTGGGACTTCCAAAAGCCTTTTAAAATTCGTCTAAGAACAAAAAGAATGTGACTTTGATTCACGCAAAAATTTTTATGAAACGATGTTGCAGGGTTTTCGCATTTTTTGGAGCGAAAAGGCTAATTTTTACTTAAACAGCCACGTCAACAAGCAAAACTGCATTTACTGGTCCTTAAAAACTCGCAACCCTCGACTGAGACATTAAAAACCATTGCATTGCCCCAGGGTAACTCTTTGATGTGCTTTATCTACGCATAAGGTAATTGGACCATATTTTTCGAAAATTATTGAGCCCAGGCCACGCATGTCAACGGTAAAATTTTCGACTCATGATTACGGAATTCTTTTTACCAAAGCTTTAATCCGATCCATAGTACTCTTCAGACACATAGTTTCAACAGAATGGGGTGACTGCACACACTGCCAGCGTTTTGATGCATTTGCTTTGAGAAAATTTCCCCCAAAACTGACCAGTCGCTCTGGAGGCACCCAATGGCCACCGAGGTCGCCCGATATAACTCCAATAGATATTTTTATGAGGCTACTTCAAAGAGTGGGTTCATAATGACAATTTGTAATCACTTGAGGCTTTTAGGGAAAATATTTGTCGAGAAATCAGCTCAACTGAACCAAATTTACTGCAGCGTGTGGTGCAAGTACAATGCTCCGATTCAAACTGTGTGCTCAACTCGGGGAGAGACATATGGCTGACACTCTTTTTAAAAAATTACAAACCGCATTTTCATTTTATCATTCATTAACGCTAATAAAACTTTGTGTTAATTTTTACTTTTTTTATTTAATTTAAAAAATATAAATTTGCCACAATACAAATCTGCCACCTGCATAACCAGTAAATTTTGAATTAGATGCCCTCTACGTATATTAGAAAAACCGAAATTTCACGTTGCTATGATACATTCGTTTAATTATGAAGTGTTGCCTATATTTTTTAAATATAATATTGTTTATCGAATTTATGCCAAGAAAAATTGATTTGGCACCAGTGTGCATTGTTTTTGTTCAAAGAAAATAGAAAAGCCTTAGTTTGAATAAAATTAAATTAAAATTTTCTTTTCATTTAGACTTAATTAATGACTTACCGCGGCGAATTTACTAATCAGAAATTTTATTTGAATTGTTGCCTTTGACATTTCTATCAAAGTAATTGTTATTTTTGTTGCTGGTATTGAGAAATACAATAGATATTGTTTAAATAAACGGAAAGTAAAACAAAAAAGCCAAAAGAGCGAAACAAATCAAAAAACTGAACAAGATTTTGGTGCAAACAATAGCCGCAATGAATACAAATGCCATGATTTGTGAAGTGAAATATTCTTTTGTTTTATAATAAAAAAACAAATTCACTAAATTAAATATTTTTGAAAGGAAAGTGAATTTTAACAAAGGAAACCAATAATTTTGCCGAATTTAATAAAAGCGTATTTTAAGTGACATTTTCTGTAATTTATAAAACGTGCGTTGCTGCTATTTGTTTATAGAAAAAAAAAAGTTATTTTTAAGTTAAAAAATTTGAAAAAAATTTTGCCATCAAGCCTTAAAAATAATTTTAGTAGGAAAAGTTTGATGATGTTCGCTAGATGTTTTTTTGGGAAGCACCCATATGTTTTGTTACTATATATGTTTGTTCGTCTATAAATACTAAAATAATAACATTTTTGTTGTTTGTTTAACAGAAGTTTAGTTTATATTAACTCAAACTGGCTGGCCCTGAAAACGCCATAAAGACCCTTTGGGTCTTTGGTGTTACCAGGCAAGAATAAACGATATCCAGTTTCACCAGATCTTTGTTATCAGTAGTCAATTTGAGATGTAAATATAAAGAATCATAGTGTAGACATAAAGGGATACACATCAGCAAAATTTTGTATGTGCTTATTCCAGGACCAATTACCACAACAAACAAGGCTTCATTTTAATGCCAAACACGTATCTACGTCAAAGTTCATCAACATAACTTCAAAATTGCGACCTCTTTATTGATTATAAAAATACAAGGACACCCAGCTTAAATCAACTCAGGAAGCGATTTAAGGTCGTAATGTTTACCTGAAAGTGGATTTTAGATTAACATTTTTTGACATTACAAACATCTGCACCAGCGCATAATACCCTTACTACGTGTGTGGTGTTGGCATTTAAATGATTTAATGGTTTAATACAATGTTAGGAATAAAATAGTATCAGCCTGGTTCTTTGGAACATATGAATGGGAAAATTCACCATTTTTCTGAGAAAAAGACTGCATTGACTGCATAGTAATGATTTAGTACGTATAGTAAAAAATTAGATGTTTTCACACCTTCCAATGTTGCAATGATCCCTAAACAGAGAAAGTTTCACAAACAGATTAATTTCAAAATGTAATAACCACATTTATCTCTTGATCACTGCCAGTTTTTAATAAGCACAACTTTTGATTGTGCTTTACCCATCTTTTAGCAATTAAAATAAAATTTAACAAAAGTGTGTTAAAAAATGGAAAACTTGTTTTACTCAAGACGCTTCAACCAAGTTTTTGTTAAGCTTTGCTGCGTTAATATTTACTTTTGACATTAAGCCGCCTTCTATTTTCAAACCTTTAATAAAACAAAAAAAAAATATATGTAGCATGTGTTGTGCCAGATTTTTGTTTTCAAATTATATTAAAAACGTAAAGAATTGAATAAAATTTAAAGAGCCTTAAACGATTGAATGAAAATACGTATTTTATTTTTTAAGCAGTATATCACCGATATCTTTTCCGTCGAGTTAAACATATAAAACGAAGCCTTGGGTTCTGCGCCACACGCTGCAGTAAGGCTGCTTTGATTGAGCTGATTTCACGACGAATATTTTCCTCATAAAAAAATTGATGGGTAGTAAGACTGATCAGTTTTTGAAAGAAATTTTGCCGAAGCAAAATGATCGAATATCTGTCTGTGTGTGCAGTTTTCCCATCCTGTTGAAACCACGTGCGTAAAGAATACGATGAATGAGCTCGCAAGTTTGGCAAAAAAAAATTCCCTAATCACGCGTCGATAGTTTTCACCATTGACACTCGTGGTCTGGTCTCGAGAATTTCCGAAAAAACTGGTCCAATAAAATGCATGGATAAGGTAAACAAAACAGTTACCCTTCTATCGAAGGTTGCGGATTTTTTGCGACCAGTAACGGCAGTCTTGCTTATTGGCGTGGCCGTTTAACTGAAAATGTGCCTCTGCGCTCCAAAAATGGGATCTACGCTGCGAAAACCCCTCAACATCGTTTCAAAAAAGTTTTACGTATATCAAAGTCACTTTCAGACTGTTTTTTCAGAATGTTTTTTATTTTAATTTTTAAAATTATCACTCTTGAAAGTCCCAGTGAGGTTTTTTTTACTTGAAAGTCGCGGATTTTCAAGCTACTGCTTTCAACCAGTTTAATGTTTACGAGAGTCATTGAAGATCTACAGGGTCCTGGCCGTGAGACAGAGAAGCAGTTGCGCAAATTATCTTCACCCCCAAACGATTAAAATTTACACATGGTCCGTTACGGATTCGCCGAATACCGAGCCTTAAACTAAATTGTCGACGAGCAGCTCTTGAAAAATGCCTCCATTGTGATTGACAACACCGCACATTTGATCATTTTAACGGCGCCACCCTCCCTCCGCAACGTTTATTACTTTTTTAAAAAATATTTTTTAAAAGTATAAATTTGCTACCAGAGTCTGTGCTCTTTCTTAACTTTTTATAAATAAAAAAATTAACTGTTTGCGGAATTTAAAGTATACCTGCATTAATAAAACAGATTACCATACAGTACTGTGCATTTTTATTGCAAATCGTAGTAAGTTTTATAAAAGTTAGCACTTTTATTTGTAAGTAGGGATATTTAATCAACTATAATAAAATGATGGGAAATGAAAACATATTTTTAAATCATTTTATATAAAAAAAAAGCTTGAGACATAAATGGAATCTTTTTTTATCCTCTATTTGTAAAGTTAAATTTAAATTGAAAGCGGATGGAACATTGATTTTGTATTAAGATACCTTAATATGCCTTAAGCGAAGTATTATGACCTTTCTTTACCTTTATTATTATGTGGGTTTTTTATTGCAGATGTTATTAATATGTAATGGTTGCCTTAAGTAATATATATGAGAAAGTCACCGTTTATTATAAGAATAGACACCTAACTTTTTTTAGGTCATATACAAATATGTGTCTAAGTATGAATGTATGTAGGGTTCACGTAGAGTTTTGCAATTCTAAATACCGAAATTAAAACCCCGATAGGTTTTAAATATTTTTTTAAAACTGAAGTAAATATTATCGAGTAAACAAAACTGCAGAGTCAAGGTTGCTGTGTCATATTGTTAAAGCGTATTATTAAAACACGGAAAATAATTTTCTGGCCTCACTTTGATACTGAAGTTTCCTGGGCAAATTAATCTCTATTGTCATCTGTCAAAATTTAACAGAGCGAATAATGGTAATTTAAAAACAGCATTTAAACAAACTAAATTGCATTAAGAAATTTCAACAATAACAATTCAACTTTAAAACACCTTACTTTGAACCAAACAGTTTAAAATTTTTAATTTTATTGTTGCCTTAAGTAACCAAGTATGTTTTTCGCTGTTATGCTTGTCAGGCCATCAGTAGACCTTTAATATAAATTTTTGAAGAATTTAAAATATTTAATGTTTAATTAAAATCTCCTAAAAGCAAGAAATAAGCAATAACCATAGAAGAGTTTTGCAAGAAACAATTTACTGTTTTAATTTCTTTCTTAACTATAATCCTTGGGCCAGACAAAGGCATGAACAAATTCCAAAATATCAGCTAAACCCACATCAAATTAATAAAAGAAAAAAATTTAAAGTATTTCTAAATTCATTTTACTTTAAGTAATTTATTTTAGGTTTCCTTTTTCGAAATATTTATAAAACTTTTCAACCAAGTTCTTTACCAAATAGAACAAACGTTGATCTCAAACATTTTGGCGGTGTCCAAAATTAATTGCTTTTAGTATTTATTAGTTACAAAAATTTTTATCTATTATTCAAGATATGAACCAAATTTAAGTTAGTTTACCTCTACAGCTTGTCCAAAACATTTCATTGGTTCTAGCATCAAAATGTCAACAAACTTCAACCGAATTCCTGAAAAGTCTAATAAATTAAAATAGTTTGTTAGGTTTGTTAAGGAGGTTTTGAATATTTTGGTTCATATATATTGAAGTCCTCAGTAAGTTTATTAAGGTTATTACATAAAGGTAGAAAGTATTCATTTTGTTTTTATAGAATTTGGTTGAAGCCTACTAACGATTTGGTACAGGAACCAATAAAATGTATTGGACAAACTTAATCTACAACAAAAACGAAAAGTAAAATTTATTAATCCCTGTATATATGTAACATAAAAGAAAATTGTTTGGTTTCTATACCTTAAGTTTTTTTCAGCTGAATGCATATTTATTTTCAAAATTTTTGTGCTTAAAAGTTTATTGCGTTAAGAAATTTCAACAATTTTATTGAGAAAAATCTCAGAAATATACATCCTTTGATCGTTTAACTTTCTGTATCAAAGTTTCCTTTAATTTTTCTTCAGTGAGTAATAGCTTTTTTGCTATTGTTTTTGCAGCTTCTTGCAAATTTTTGGTGATCCTAACATTAAAAACCATCCAGCAACAAGAAAAAAAATCAAAAATTGAAAAATTGGGTTGTAGGATAGAAATCCGAGACATCCTGACAGAAGAGACCAGAAACAAATAAGCAAATGAAATTTAATCAGATAATTATTATTAGAAACCGATTCGTTAAAAACAAGATTGGTCTAAAAAATGCACAGAAATTGAGGCCAAACATAGAACTGAAATATTTCATTGTGATAATTATCTTTATGTAAGGCTATGTTAAGATAAAAGCTTTTAGTCCTGTAGGGCGTGCACTTGAGAAAATGGTCGGCTTGATGTGCGTTCCTAGCAATGAGAAATATAAGACGATTTCCAAAATGTGTTGATGTAGACGAGTTTTATCCTAAACCTCTTAAGTAAGTCACTTCAAGCTAAACATCAGATATAGAACGTCTGGCTCTGACCTCTGCAAAACTGTAACATGTAACTTTAACATTTCTTTCGAAATTCCTTGAAATTTTTGTTCTCCGCAACCTCCATTGGTGGGAGGTGTGCCTGTATACCTAGGTGATGCACCATCTTGCTAAATTAAGGTTTCGTTAGTTTCAGAATTTTCCTAGTCTTATACTTATTCAGGTCATACCAGAAGCTTTTACCGTCCAATTTGTTATAAAATTGTGCTCTGCGACAGTTTTTGTGCACCTGGTTACTAAATTCGGCAGTTTTTTTGATGTTGAGTCTGTATGTTGATAAAAAGTTTGAAAAGATTCATTTACAACCAAAGTCAATAAATTAGTTAATTAAAAAGGGTCAAATATTTTAAAATAAACAGTTAGATATGATAATAACAATAATTTCTTTTGGTGGATGATAATTTGTCTGTTTTGGGCCTTTACTTAAGCTTTGACACATAATAGTCTGGAAAAAAAAGGCCCTAGGATTAATTGGGAGTTGGGAATAACAAACAAAGAAGAAAATATAAGTGCAATGGGCTCACAAAGCATATTTGAGCTGCATCAATAATACAAAGAAATCTGACCTGTCTTGTATCAGTGTTCCGATAACACATTAGCGGGCGTGTATGTCACATTGTCCAATAGACCACCCTACCACCAAGCTGAGATTATTCCTGTTAAGTAGTGAAAGATAGACCATTAAATATACTGTGCGATGGTTAAGCAAAACAATTCACTGTCCTAAAATTAAAGTGGTTCCCCGATGGTAAAAAACCCCGTTTTTAGAAAGGCACGAATCCTTTCTTACCCATTAGCTTCCGTCCGAAAAAAAAATAATAATTGTGTTTCAATAGAAGCACTTTATGCTCTCCTGTTAGGTAAAAAGTCAGTTTATTTGTTACTCCTTCGCACTCCCTCCTATGCACTGAGCCTCTTAGTGGGACTTACATATTGAGATATTTAACATGGTTAAGCACCACGCCTGAATCCGTTTCATAGAGATAAAGGGCTCTTAGGGGGTTTTCCTTCACATAAAAATTCTTTTTATTTTTTGAATGGCCATGATGCACAAATCATCGCTTGCAAGTTGGCCTAAAACCCTTAGTGGTCTTACCAGATCTTCCGGTTTCGTGCTTGAGGGGGTTTGCAGCCTTAATGTGCCCCTAAAGGCATAATCTCTAACAAAAACTTTAATATGTATATGAAGTAAAATACATTTCTAACACACGCAGAGAAAAAATATGATTGAGTATGGTTACGTGAATATGATCACGGACAACTTGTAAATATATTGATAACATATTGATTTTGATCATAACTATGATAACATTTTTCGCCAAAAACTTACTACAACTATAGTATGGTTGTGGCAATCACAATATTAATCTTCGTAACAATACAATGATGAAATATTCCCGTGAACACGTTCAACTCGAAAGAACTAACAAAATAGAGCGATGGCCGTTGTCCTAAGACAGATTTTAAAATCCTAAAAGGACACGGACCAGCCCTTACCTTACGGAATCAGTCACATTAATAGTTTTTGACTAGTCTTCCTCGATGAATGGCGGTGTTACACTTACATGTGAACAAGGTTAACAAAAGTTGTTGGTTTGTTAAAAACTATGTTGATTTACGGTTGACAATGCCTCTTTATGCATAATGATCAGCAATCACAATTGTGTTGTGATGTAACGATATTCATATTAATCTGAACTCTGTTTTCGCATTTAACTTCACCTACTTTACTTCTATGTCTCTATTTCTCTGGAGGTAGAAAATAGGGCGACTTTGCGAAACCTAGTTTTTATTGTTTTTCAACAGCTGCCTATTTTGTTTATATATAGCGGAAGAAAAAAACTCTCTACTTGTCACATAATTATTAAATGAACACTTAATAAAATTTTTTAAAGACGCCTTTCTGTCCCAACATTATCCTTGGAATAAAGTCAAATTCATAATTTTTAATTAACCTGTTGTTTTAATTAAAATTTTGCTTCCTCCCAAAACAAAAGTTTTTTGCGTCGTTTGGCCTTAAATAATTTTAAAATTCCAAAGAAAATATATTTTTACTCGTTGTTTACTCTTTTATTTTATTAATAAATAATAAGTCAACCTTAAAAACCTGTACGTGTTACAAGGAAAAATATGTTTTTCATGTCATTCAACATTAAGGATACTTATTTTTATATCCTTTATTAGGAAATTCTGAGGAAGACAAATACGCAACTTCTTCTTAGAATTTCATTTCCAGAAAAATAACAAAAAACAGCTGCCGGGAATGTTTTACAATATCAAATTAACATTTTAATTTGCAATTAAACGTAAATGTAGATTAAAGATGATAAATAAAAGGCTACGTTTCATAATTTCTTTAACTTTTATTGAATATCTTTTCGCTTGAGTTAAAATAATCCTACACAGGTATAATGATTATTAAATTCAATGGAGTATATCTTGAAAATGTTTTGCAAGAGCGTGATAACAAACTTTTTAAATAACAATAAAATTAAGTATGCAACTCAATTTTAATTTAGATATAGAACTGGAAAAAAATGTTTAAAAGAAATGGGCTTAAACAACTGAAAAATTGAAGGTCTCTGCAATTATTGCTTTCATCCCTCATTTGCTTAATTTTATGGCAATTGCAAAGCAAATTTTTTTAAGTTGTTTAATTTAACAATCGGTTATTTTTTATTTACCCAATTACATATAAATGAAATAATTTGCCCATTTGTGGATTATTTTAAAGAATTAAAATTTTTTCTGTGATATGTGGAAGTTTCCAATTAAATAAACGCCTTAAGCCTGGCTCAAATATTTTGTTGTTCTTTCAAATTGTAAAAATCGGACCTGGCTTTTTTATAAGATTTGTTTGTGTTTATCAACCAAAAACTATCTGGCAATAATATCAAATCAAAACGGATACAATAATTATAAAGTTTAGACGCCACAATTATACAGGGTGTCCGCCGGCAAGGTACACTATATTGTTTTGCCGCTACTTTGGTAAACATTAGTCTTGATAATTTATAATTAGCAATCGAAAAGTAGAAACGTGGCAAATTTATTATAGAAAAAATCGTTAATTAAAATCAATCATCGTTTTTCATGAAAAAATAATAATGAGTGATGAGGCACATTTTAATTTTAATGAATATGTGAATAAACAGAATAGTCAGTTCTGGGCAATGGAAAACCCTTAAATTATTCATCAGTCACATTTGCGTCCATTTAAAAGTGATAGTCTGGTGTGCAATTTGGTCAGGAGGAATCATTGGACCTTCTATTTTTGAAACGGTGTAACGATAACAGTAATATGACTGAAAACTTTTTAATGCCACAATTGTATGCCTTGGGCTTGGTTAACATGTGGCATCAACAGAACGGCGCCACATCGCAAACAGCCAAGATTACAATCGAATTGCTGCGCGAGCTCTTTTCACAACAGTTATTTCAAAAAATGGTGATGTTGATTGGCCTCCACGGTCGCCTGATTTGACTGCCCTGGACTTCTTTTTGTGACGATCACTGATAAAAAGCAAGGTAAATGCAAGCAAACTAGAAACGCTGGAGCAGCTTAAACAAAATCCTCGCGATGAAATCAATGAAATGCTGAATAAAATGGCCTCCACGGTCGCCTAATTTGATTGCCCTGGACTTATTTTTGTGGCGACCACTGATAAAAAGCAAGGTAAATGCAAGCAAACCAGAAACGCTGGAGCAGCTCAAACAAAATATTCGTGATAAAATTAATGAAATACCGCGTGAAATGTGTGAGAACGTAATGAAAAATATGCTCTAAATGGCTCGTGATTGTAAGGCTAACAGAGGAGTACATTTATCGGATATTTTGTACGTAATTATACAAAGTTTTTTAGCTAACTGATAAATATTACTTATATTAGTAAACATTTTATGATTTTTTAAGTTTATAAACTTGATCATTTTTATTTCAAATTTAAAAACTTTTAAGTAAAATTTTTTTTTATAATTTTTTGAAAGACATGCTTTAAAAAAACCAACATAGTTTCATGATTAAGATGGGCCTTAATTTGAAAATGTAGCCCTTTTTTATTTTCACAGCTCATCTAAGGTTTGACTATTTTACTTTTGCCAATAAATATTTTCAAAAATTAACAAATGGTCATCCCATAAACTTTTAAATAAATGTAAATGCCGCATTATTATTGTTTTCATGCCAGTTAATAGAAACAAATGTTATCCTTTTTTGTTACTATCAACTTCATAGTTCATTTGATATGAATACATTTATTTGTTAAAAAAACCTTTTCAGCCTTTTCCTTTATTCTTTTTTTTTTATTTTTGTTACTTTTTTGTTGACTGCCCTTAATACTTGCTGTCATTTTTTTAAAAATAGTTTAACGTTAAAATCTAAAAAGTGTTAAGCCATTATATATTTGTTAATTACCAAAAAAATATTTGATTATATTTGTTTAATGGACTACTTTCCTTACAATAACGCAATTATAATACAATAACAAGAAACATTAAAACCCAAATTTTCTCCCCAAAAAGCCACAACAAATTATGGCAAAAATGTTTTTTTATTAAAGTTGGAAAACAAACTTGTAAATGTCGTGTGATTTTCAAAGGAAATATATAGCACAAGTACTTAGTTGGATTTAGGCTTTTTGTTTATTTCTGTTTTCTATTGGAAACGACTATCAATTTACATGAAAACATTTTAAAAATTGAAAAAATGTTTGGTTACTGATTTTCATAAGCAATTCAAATTTTTTTAACAAAAAAAGTAGAAAAAAAGCCAAAAAATATATGATAAATTTTTATTTAATTAATTAATTAATTAATGGTTACTGACGTCTCTTACATATAAAAAAATTTTGTTTAAAAAACAAATTTTAAGTATTAAATAAAATTTTTTATTAGAGTTGTTAAAAATTTAGTGAACATTTGTTTATTTTTTTTTATACTTAAGCGCATTCAATCCTTGTTGATCGTGTCCAAAAACGTTCTTTTTTTCGTTTACTTGTTGTAACTTTACTTATTTTTTTTTTATATTTGATTTTTGTTATTTTTTTAGTTTTTTGATTTGGTTAATACTAGGCCTTTACTAAATTTTTTGGGTAGGAAAATTAAAATTTTAATTATATTGCGTTTGTTGTGGAACAAAAAAGAAGTTACACTGCAAACAGTTTAACAAAAATAGGAAAATTTGATAAAGATATGAGAGTGGCTAAAATCACACAATTCTTAGTGGAAGTTGGTTCTAGGAAGTCATGTGAAATTTAGTGTTGAAGCAAAAACTGGTTGAAAATGTGGTTTTTATTAATGGCCGGCAATAAGTACGGTTTGGAAGTACTTTCTGTCCTGACATGTGAGTGCAACGAGGGTGGAAAGATATGAAAAAAGCTGGCGAATGATGTTTTGATTTGAAATGTGAAATTTTGGGAAGCGCATAGAAGGCAGCATTTATTGGGTTAGTAGAAGCTAAACAAACATTTTTATTTTAACTGTCCTTCTTAAGTCAAACATTTATTTCTCGCCTTTTTAAAGACGATATATCGTTCCTGTTGGTTAGTTTCTAGTTTTGTAGCGTTTTAAAGAGATTGAAAAATTAGATAAATTAGTTCCTTTTTTTTTTTTAGTGTTTTTTTTGGTGCTCGTTGAGTACTATATGGGAGCCTGTCCTGGATAAAGGGGTCTCTGTTCATTTCCAAAAAATCTGCTTTTTGTTGATTTTGTTTTATGTTTTTGATTACGCATCAAGTAATATGTGCACAAAATCGCATAAATATATATATTTATTGAAAAATTTTTAAATAATTCTTTATTAATTGTATAAAAGATTAATATATAAAAATAACAAGAACTCCCCTTGTCTAAATTATATGTTTTCCATTTTTTGTATTTATTTTAAATTTGTTAATTCTTTTAAACTACTATGTCTTTGGCTTTGTAATTTGCTAGTATCATTTTAAATTTAAGAGAAAAAGTTAGATAAAATCGCGTGTAAAAATTGTTTGTTTACTGTTTGGTTTTTATATTTAAGTTCATTAAATTGAGTATGGAGACATTAGGAATTAAAATTAAAAAGGGGAAGTTCCAATATAAACAAGGCTTTTAAATATTGTTACGCGCGGCTAATATCAGACTGATGCAAAATTTGTGGCCAGCTTCTGGACAACAAAAGTTAAGAGGCATGAAAAGATTTTACCCGCTAGCTCTTTGGTAGAAGTTGTTCTTAACCCGTGTTCCGAATCGCGTAAGCATATAACATACTCTGTTCATGCAAATAAAAAATACCTTAGAGTATGAAAAAAAAATAAATTGAAACAAAAAAAAAATATATAAATATGACAAGATTATGTGTCACGTAGGGTACAATTCTCCCATCCATTATAATTATACATATACGCCTAGACAGATACATTACCCTTAGTTTTAATTCTGCCCCTTAAAAATTCTTTTACCCTGCTTTATTTAAGTTTTGTCATGGTTATCATTCCCATTAACGAAAAAACTTAGAAATTCATTTTATATACAAAAATAACACTCATTAAATTTATTTATTACACCAGAAACAAACCAATGTATGTAAAATACAAAAAGATCGATCAAAACAAAACAAAAATATAATATTTTGCTTATTCTATCGTAAAGTAAATAGAAAATAAAATATATGTACATATATGCCAGTAAGCATAAAGAGCAATGATATCTCTAGAGAGTGGAGATTATCATAAACTTAAGCAAAGGGGACAAAATGGAAACGGACTAACAACAGACAGCAATAAGAGTAAAAATATCAATTCTTTAAATAATAATGAAATTAAATTAATGAAACTTTTTTACTTACAAAATCAATGTTCCAAAATCGATATCTCCTTGGTAATGATGGGCCCAGCATTCAGAAGCACATGATGATGATGTTGTTGTAATTTAATCAAAAGATATTAGTTTTGCAAATAATAAAAAAAAAAACGATAATGCAATAAAATAAAAGAAATTAATAATCGAGAGATATTTTTACACTCATGAAAAAACTTTAGTATTAAACAATATATAGTATTATAGCTGGTAGCGAATTTTTACATCATAAGGTTTTTAGTTTTACAATTTAGGATTAACAAATTTCTCAAATATATTTGTATGTTAACTTTAATAAAAGATTTAGATTTAGTAAATTCTACATTATTATACGTTATAATTAAGCTTTATGAATAAATAAACTGATTGTGATAAAACATTGTATAATTATAAATAATTTTAGGTTAGGGCATAGTTAAGAGTTTTAAGAAAACGAATATTTTTAGACAACGTGTGCAATATAGTCTTTAGAAAATGCTATTTTAAGACAAAAAGTGCAATATAAGTCTTAGGTTAACTTCTGTTGGCAAATTGTTAACAAATTTTTATAACAAAAAAACACGTGCATACGTTTCAAAAATTCTAAAGTTTAAAAATCGCAGAAATTTTAATATATTACAATTCTATGCACATTTTTCCTTTAAATTTAACACATATTAGCGATCACTATGGAATTGAATCTTTGATTCTTTTCAACACCTTGACTCCAGAAAAATTATTTTAAAGTTGTGGAGAAATTCAAGCCTTTCTTCCTGCGCCAGTTTACTCGGCTTACCCACTTCTTAGGTTAGGCTTACGTTGATCGAATAAATATCACCACGTGCATAGTTATGAAGTTTGTACAGCCACATAAGTTACTATGACCAATTTTCCCAAATTTTTTGTGAAAACAACTGTTATTGAAAATTTGGGATACTTCGCAAAAAGGATGAACTTATCCTTCGAATAAAAGAACCAGTTTATTTCAATTTGATATAATTTAATTTCGGAGTTAAACTTTTAAAAAATTTTCGTCTTAGCTTGACCACTTTATAACTGCTAATGATCAAAAAACGTGTTTTAACAAAAAGTACATAACTTCGTGAAATTCTAGAAAAAAAATTCTTAATGACGTGGTTTTTTTTTAAGTTCGATTCACACTCGAGAGAACTGCTCAAAAATAAACTTATTTGCAATTTTTTTTTTTTTTTTAAATTTAGCAAAACTAGAGAGCGATTGCTCCAACACGTTTACATACATTTACACAAAAAATATTGTATGTAAAAATGTATGTGGTTATTATTCATAACCTTGACATTGAAAAATATTATGTACTTTAGCAAGTATGAGGGAATGAATCCCTTGAAACATTAAGGTTATATAGATTATATTATAGATTTGAATTCGTTTCTAAAATAATTAAACAAGCAAATTATTTTTGTCTCAATATTAATAGTATCTTATGTTCCTAGAACTGGCATAAGCCCTATTAAATAAATCGTTTTATGATTTTGAATTGTCAAATTTTTCCTTCTCCGTCCCTTCCCTATACAAAATATTTGACACAGGGACATATGTATGTATACGTAGATTTTAAATGAATTTTCCTTTTAAAATATTAAGAAAAAAACGCAACAATATTCATTGGTAGGGAGGAATTTGTAGGCTTGTCAGAAAGAATTTAACACCCGCTTGCTGATCATCGCACCCATATAAAGAAATAGGTCTTAGTTTTTTTCTCGGTGTCTTTTTTAATTTTTTTTAACTAAGCAAATTTAAGGTGTAGACAATATCCCACACAGCTGAGCTGAAGCCGGTGCACCAGAACCACGAACCGTTGGTTTTAACACTTTGCCTTTTATAGTTCTTTCCAAAATGTTACAACGAATATGTGTATGTGCATATGATCACGCTTTAAACGTAAATTTACCGGTTTTTTGCGTTTTACTGCGGGAAGCAGAATAATTGCCGGCTTTTTTAACATTGTATATCCCGGAATATCTTTATTTTTAACAAGAAAACGACTTCCGTACATCGTTGCTAACAACATTATTTAATATCCCTTTTAGGTTAAAAGTTTTTCTTTTATTTTAAAGCCAGACATTTTAGTTAAGCTTATTAAAAATTATCGTTTTTATTTTTCCTTACATTTCAAATAAACATGGTTTAATTAAATACAAAGCTTTTTAATAAATCCAAGCTGCATTAACTTAAAGCCTCTAAGCACAAATTTAACAATATTTTTCGACGTTGTTGTTAAACATTTTTAGCAATAATTGAAGATATGAATATGAATGGTATGAATGTCATATATTTATTTACATGCATGGTTGCGTATGAATAATATTAATCTCCTTAATTTCAAATATAAATTATACGTTTTTACGAGTAGACTACACTAACGCATGTCGAAAACTTAACAAGTGTAATTATCTAAATGTCAAATAAACCAGCATAAATATTACACAAATATACAAGGTTACTGTTTTATTAAGGAATGAATAATATTAAACATTTTGGTATAACAACTATGTGTTAAGAACATATATTGAAAAATAAATTAAATTTGTACGCTCTAAATATTTACAGAGCAAAAATGGTTTTCTTTGAGCCTAGCTTAAAACTTTTTTCCTAATTCTATAAAATTTAAACATTTTAATAAGGCGAGTATCACAAGACCCAAAAGAAACATGAAAAAAATTCGATAACAAAAACATTTTTAGAATTTTGTCAACAACATTTACGGTTTATTAAAAACAAGAAAAATTTATTTTCTTCTGAAATTCTTGTTTGTAGGGTTAGACTTTATAATCATAATCTTCAAAATGATTTTTGGGAATGGAACTTTTTCTCATGGTAAATAATAGACTGCTCATTACAATACCCTTTATGACAGTTTGAAAATAACTATAAACATGTGAAAAATTTTTAAGCAAGGAAATATTTTGCTAGCAACAAATGTTGGAACAGCACCAATGTCAAATCATACTTAAAATCTTATCTGTGCCCAATTTTCTTTTTTACTAATGCCTTACCGATCTTTTTTAAAGACATTCATTCAGCCAGATTCATGGAAAAATGGATGACTGAACGGGCTTCAATTGACTCAGAAAGTGATTCCGAGTCAACTAGTATAATAATTTGGGCACTTGAAGCATCTAAATAAGAGTATTTTTTCCAAACGTGTTGTGGAGATATAAAAATAAAAAAAATTACGAAAAAATGTAAAATGTATTTTTTTCAATTATTAAACTTTTTTGTCTCAATCTTGATTTACATCTCGAATTCTATATGTACAAAACCATATTTTTTAAAAAGGTTCCCTATTATACTAATAGAAAACCTTGTACACCTATACCTTTATGGGGGTAAATGGGGTAGATGGTAATGGAGAAAAGCACAAGGCGTGGAATAAAAACCCAGATACTAAGATCTACTCCTGCCTCAAAATTAGCGATGGAAGACGCAAGGCTTTCAGACATAAATATTTGTGCCTTTAGAATGGGTGGACAAAAAAAACTACATACGGAAGTAGACAATTTATAACAGTGTTACAATGCTTTAAATGATGGTAAATAAAAGTATGACTATTTGCAGATCGCGAAATAAAAATGTGTTGTTAAATGGTATATACGCAGCGGAGTTGTCCGTGGCGCCTAAAAAATTTGCCACACAAAATTTGTCTTTTAAACAATATAAAAATCGCTCTCACAGCTTTCAGGGTGCTCCAATATGGTCAAGCCTACGACTGACTCCAGTAAATTTTTCATCCTACACATTTTTGTTAAACATACTTATTTAAAAAAATTAGGGTAAAAACCCTAAAACTTCCCCGGAGTTTCCGTTAGAAAAATAAAATTCATCACACAATTTTTTGAAAATAAAATAATGTTCGAGTCAGTTAAAACCCAAAATTATTTTCCTTGGAGGGCATTTGTCTTAAAAATATGCCAAAATATGGACCGATTTGTACTAAAAACAGTGCCAGTACCAGAAAACTTTGTTGAGACAAATTTACACGAAATTTTTTCAATATTTCGACCTTACAAGGAAACATATACATACAGCCAGACAGACGAAAGGACTTACGGACATGCCTAAATTGATTTACGAAGTAATTCTTAGTTGATCGGTATACTTGAACATTGATCCTAGACTATAATTCTTGAGCGTTACAAACATTTTATACAAACTCATAATTCTCCTATCTTATATGTATGGGGTATAATAGTAAAATTAAAGTCTATTTTCAAAACATGTCTTCCGCTAATATTCAAAAGGACTTGACAAATAATAATATATTCTTAAAGCAAATAAAGAATAATTCAGGAAAAAAACTATGTAGTCCTAGAAAAAGCATAGGGCTGCAGTTAAAAATAGAGGTTTTTATACTTAGAATTTCTTTTTTAAATAAAATTTATATGTTGTCTTAGTTAGCTTTAGCTACGATATATATTTGAACCAAATATTTCAACTTATTTTTTAAACTACTCTTCTTATATGAATTGCCTTATCAAATCAATTCGCTTGTATTGTAGTATTAAAAATTTGTATTTAGAAACTCTTTACGCTTTGTTATTATTTTCAATTAATTTAACATAATTTTTAATGCAAAAAAAGTTAATTTTAAGTAAACGAGCAAACATTTATTGATCTGTGATCACTTATGTGTACATTTATTGCACAAAATTAGCTTTAAAACATATAACGAACAAGCGTAAGAACGATAAAGTAAACTCATAAATGTGCCTGTTATAATAACAAAATTTATCACTTTGTAAAAACAGCATTTCTGCCAAATAAATTTTATGTTTTATATAGAAGATACCATTTTTAGTTAATAACGCTTAAAAAGGGGCTTTTCTTTACAACAATATAACTCAGCTTTTACTTATTTCCTTCAACAAAGTGAGTAATAATTTTTCTACTTCTCCCTACATAAGGATTATGACGAATTCCAACATATATTTTGGCCAAATGCCTGTAATGATATTTTTTACTTGATTTCTCTTCTTATAACATAAAATTTTTTTTTTATTTTATCACTAAAAAACAAACGCAAAGAAAGATACACAAACACACACACAAGCCAAGAGAAAGCAAACAAAAACAGAAGGAAATTGTATTACAATTTGGAACCCATAGCATGCATGCGTGTGTGAGTGTGTGTGTATTATGTGTTAAATATCTGTTTAAAATCATAAATATAAAAAGAAAATAACTTTCACCAAACGATGCCAAATATCTCTCATTGTCTTCCAGCCTTTTTCTGCATCAGTTAGCAAGGCGTTGGGTGGCAAATCATTTCTAAGTGTTGGCTATAAATGTTATTAAGGCTATACAAGACAAAATGAAATTATGTTGATGTATTTTGTATTCCACTTGCCTGTTATTCAAGAGAGTTTTTTATAAGGAAAAATTACAATGATTAACAAAATATTTACATAAAAAACATAAAGCATGCATGTTATTGAAAATGTTGCTGCTTCTGTCCCTGTTGTATTCCTTCTGTAGAAGTTGAGTTTCAAGGACATGAATTCATGAATATATCATCATTAAAACAAAACAAAAAATTAAATATATTCTAGCCGGACCATATGATGTTTTAAAAAGAAAAAAAATTTTGTATTATTTTCTTATTTAAATAAGCAGTTAAAAGTCACCAATAACATTTTTAAGTATATTTTTAAGGAACAAGGCTTTAAGCAGCAAGAATCCATTAAAGAATGCTAAAGATAAGTAGCTTCGCTAACATATTATTACCAATTGTCTTCCATAGAAATAAAGATCAAAGTATTTATAAAATACAAAAAACATTTCCAGTATTTATTTATTTTTTGCCAATATATTATATTCAAGAATACTTTTTTAAGCTCTGTAACAAAGTTATCTTTTTCAATCTTTTCCGTTAAGGCTATTCAACTTTATGAATTGTATTCAACTATGTAAACTAATTTAAAATAATGAACAAGTATTTGGAAATAACAAAGGAAATAAAAAAATAAATAAACAAAATCACTAAGTTTGATATCATTAATTTTAAAAGAATATAAATTGAGAAATTAATAGTTAAAGTTATTTATTCCCAATGCCCTTAAAACGAAAGTGGCTTATAAACTAAGGCAAACAGTTTTGTGGAATTTTATAGCAAAAAAGCGACACTTTATTATAATGTTCACAGGGAAACTGTAAAGAATTGACAGGACGTGAAGGAAATTATTTATAACATATTAGCTTGAAGTTGGTACATTTTATTCAATAAAGACTATTTTATGAAAAAAAAATTAGGTTTTTCTTTGTGTTAAAGAAAAGTGTTAATATTTTTTTAAAAAAAGGGTGCGTGGTGCCAAATTCATATTTTTAAAAAAGATTATTTCAAAAAGTAAAAAACGATGCGGAGGGAGGCTGGCACCTTTGGGGTTATCGAATGTGGGGATTTTTTAGTCACGTCGAGTGGAGCGAGCATCGTGTAATCGCTGTGAAAACGTTCGGTATTCGGCATACACGTGATAGACCGAGTGTTAATATAATTCGTTCGTGTGTGCAGAGATTTCGTCTAAGGGCTTCGGCTATGGTTGTCCTACAGCCAAGACCCAGTCGATCTTCAAGGACTCCCAAAAACACTAAACTTGGTGAAAGCATGTTACGTAAAAAACCGTGGTTTTAATACCAAAAAAAAGCTTTGCAGGGGCACCCAACTGTGGATACTCATGAAGTTTTAAAGAGGATCTAAAGTTTCAAGAACTGAAAGATAGTGACAAATAGTTTATAATCAGTACATTTTGTCTATTTTATTGACTTTTACTAAATACTCGTATCATTTTAAAAATCAAATGTAAAATTTTCCTTTTGCACATTATATTGGTTTTTATCTTCAATTTGTGCTGGCTCTGGGTCCTTAAATTTGCTTTGCTAGTCACAAAAAGTATAATTATGTAAAAAATTATTATATATTTGTCCACTTAATTTACTTTCAACACTAAGTTTCTAGATCAAAGTTCCCCAGTTTAATACCTTGAACCTGCAAGCCAAAAAAAGGCCAAAATTTACTTCAAAAACGGAAGGATATTTTTTTCCACGTTGTCCAACTTTGATGACAATCTAGGTCAGGTGTCCCTAATTTAATATGTTTAGGCCAAAATTTCACAAATATTTCAGAAAGTGATAAGGTAGGTAGAACAGGCAGCCGTTAAAGGAAAGGATACAGCTCACGTGGGCTCGCTAAGTTCTGTCCCTTTGTGGTATCTGGGGAGGGGAAAGTGTGAGAAAGAAAACAATGATGTAGCAGGTGAAAACATAACCCACAATCCTTAGACTGGTACACTTACCACTGGTCTAATGGCACCCCTGGATTTTCTCTTCCCCGCAAGGGAAATGCTTTTTATCCAAGAAAAGCTTTGGGAAGCACTAAACCTCAATTTTAAGTATAAAAATTACCATAAAATACCTTAAAAAATGTTTCTCCTTCTTTCCTTAGGGTTTGTTATTTAAAAAATCACCAAAAAATCTAATGATAAACTCTTAAGTTTATGAAACAAAAACAAAATGAAAACATCGTTTTTGGTTAAAACCCCCATTAAATTTTAAAGTTTTAGGTTTTGAATAGTACCAAGCACTGGTCCGCTTAGTTTTTTATTAGAAGACAATACGTTTAAAATTTTGTTTGTACTTTATTTCCACAGGTTCTTGCTAAGTGTATATATACATCAAAAAGTCATTCATTTATATAATTTGATTGCAGGTTGGTCTTATCTCTTCGAATATTGAGTTGATAAATGTAGCCTCGACACAGATACCGTAAGAGAGTAATGCGTTTAAATGTTACAAAACAGGATAATTGTCTGAGACAAAGCTTTTAACAAACCAACCAATTCAGAATCTTTCGACTAAATTTCCTTTTTACTGAGTGCCTTACTTTTCCTTAAGGGATGAACAATGGACCCAGAGATGCTCCGAGTGCTTTTGTATGAAATGGTTTACCTTTTTCATTGCCTTATGCAATTCTGCTTAATTTTTTAGTAAACAACAATTACACTGAATACAAACATTACCGGCCCATTTTTCCATACAAATTTGATCTGGGGTATATTTTAGGTCGGACTGGGCCAACACTAAGTTTTTAATGGCTTTATTTGCTAACAGTGTATTTTTTTTCAATGATAAAGGCTAAAATTTAAAGGAAATGATTTTTATTGTTTCTTTGATAACACACTTTTCACTTTTTGAAACTGATCATATATGCTGCTATAAAATTTCTTACTGCTATACACCTAAGAGAAACCGTTTTACAAATCACGTTTTTCTCGTTTAAATTTAATGCATTATTAAAGACTATTTCAGATTGGAAATAAAAAAGAACGTTAATTTAAATGGAAATGATTTGCCACATAAAGCGTGACATAGATTAACAAAATTTAAAACAAGTGTTAATGGTCATTAGTTATAACATAAAGCTGCTAAAAGATAATTAATTTAAAAACAGGATTTTAGAACTAGGATATCTGTTTAGAAATAAATTAAACCCATTAACAAATATTTCTTTGAATGTAAAAAAATATGCCAAAACAACATGGCCTTGGTGGAAAAACAAGACCTTTTTTGCTCTCATTTACAAAAAGAGAGCGAAGTTTGGATGTAAATTTTTAGTCACTTATCCTTTGATTTGTAATCAAAATCTTTTTTAATTTCATATTCTTGAGCTGAATTTTCTAAATATTTTTTTCTTTTCTATCGTCGTTTTGAAATTATTCAACAAGAGAAATTTTTCAAAGTGAATGAATGATAAGCCTATACAGACTTTTAAGGCATTTTGTTGGGTTTGTTATTAAAACAATTTTTAATGATAGAAAAAACTATCTTATCTTCTCTTAAGCTTTTCAAAAATCCACTTATAATTCAACGTTATCTTTATAGTTTTTTCTTTTAACGTCTGTTCAATGTTTGTTTTAGATTAGAAAATGCAGTAAAGTTTTCGTCATCTCTTTTGTAATTCAAGTAGATTTCTTACTTCCTAACTCACTTTGAAGGAAAACAAAAAAAAATAACACGACATGATTTCAATGCATACGATTTATTTTTGCCAGCAGCAGTTACTAATACGCTCTGTTAGTCAAGGCATAAGTTCGCAGTTTAAGTTTATGTAAAATATCAAATTTCTAAAATTATTTGCACGAATATTTGTGGTTTTAAATACATCCGTGATACATCAAAAGTTTAAAATGGCTGTGATAAATACTATTTCAAGTAAATTTTTTTTTAAACCAAGTAATATAAACTTATTTTTGGTTCTTGTAATATTTTAAGGGCATTCAAAAGTTTTCGATGGCTGGAGGCAGCAGAAATACCACTTTAAAAAAATGCTTCTTCATATTTCTTCTTACCTAAAAGCAAATTGTTTTTAAGTCTAAACTTTTTAAGTAATACAAATAAACAAATAAGTTTATTTACCAAACCATATTACAGCAGATTAGTACTTTTTGTGTTTTTTAACATTTAAAGGGAATTTTTTTTAAGTAAAAGATGTTTAAGAGAAAAATTTAAAAGTTTTTGTTTGTTTCGTGCTTTGAAAAGGGCAAGTTAGAACATAGAAAATCTGTAGTATAAACATTTGAAGAAATTTTAATAATTTTAAAAACAAATTTTACACTTTGTTCTTAATTTGGGCCAAAATGTTGTTTTTAAACACAAAAAGTCTTAGAAACTTAAAAAATTTACTAATTTTAAGAAGGAAAAGAAGACTTTTTTTTTACTCGGATGCTTTTTTGTTTTGTATATATTAAGTAAAAGTAAGTTAAAAATATTAAGTAAAACATGTAAAACAACCTCTTAATATAACTTCATCAAATAAGTCGACTAAACGTTATTCCACAACATATAAAAAAAATTTTTGAATTTTTTCTTAAGTTTTAACTTAAGGGGGCAAAAAAGTAAGTACTTCTTGAAACTTCCCAGCCAATAAGGATAATTAAAATTTCCCTCGTAAGGCCTTGAGAAAGTAGATGTATTTTGGAAATTCTAGAGGAATAAATGTAAAAAAGATATAAAATGCGCTTAGCAGGTCCCAAAAGAAATTAATATTTTTTTTAATCTCTCTAAACAATTGTATCACAAGCAGAAAGAAAGGGTAAACTTTATAAGCCGTATGCAAAAAAAAAATAAATTTTAAAGTAGACTTCAAAAACTGATTTTGTATGAAAATTTCGATTAATAAAACTTTTGTTATATATTAACCTTTTTTGGAAAAATAGAAAAAAATAATAGTTTTCGAAAATACAAACAAAAATTTTGACTTTAAAGGGAGAAGAAAAAAATAAAAATAATATGTTGGTTCTTTTTAGTACCCTATGTAACTATATAGCAAAAAAATAGATAATTGTTCAAATTGCATTTTATAGGTCTCGAAAACTTTAAATACATATTTGGTTTTATTTAGTAATTTTTTTATATTTGATAGCCCACTAGAGTTGGAAGCATAGTAATTTTTTCTACAGATATCCATTTTGTAGCTTATAAATTAGTGAACATAGTGACCTTCCCTACGGGGAAGTGTATTGATTTTACAACACTGCTGTCGAGTTATCCCTCAGAGTAAGGAATAGTTCTAATTCTTACAGGTAAAGAACACGTCATATTTACATGACTTTGTAAGTGAAGCAGACAGTTGGCTTAAAACTAATAACTCATAGTTGTTTCCGCTTTAAGTTTGAGCCCTGTTTGAACTAGTTGCTAAATAGCTTGTTGTAGCTTCTTCGTATATATAAAAAGTTGCATGTAATAACTTAGAGGTTGGCTTTTTATTTAATTCCTTACCTTTTTTTTAAATCTGTCCCCCAGTTTGTACAAGCCACCAAAAAATTACAAAGTCTTTTTGTAACACATTTTTCAGAGAAATAACTCAGATGGCGATGGACAGGTCTCAAGACAACATACAACTTATTTAAGTATTTTTTTTTAGTTCTGGACCCTAAGTGATAAAGAAGGAATAAAGATTATATTTTAATACCTTTTGTAATTTCATTACTAATGTAGAAACATACAAACATGAGTCAAGTTTGTTCGACATTTCTGGTACTTTTAAGGTACTTCTTTGCTTTTGTTTGAGAGCTTTAAATATATTAATATAATATTAAATATATGAATCAATTGGCTATACATCTTGACTTAAGCCAAAAGTGAACTAAACTGACAAAAATTACTTGTTAGCCTTTTTTGTACTTTTTCCTACTTTTGGAATTAAGGTCCTTAAGTATGAAACAAACGGCTTTTATTAAGATTGTGCCAATCAAGTGATCATATTTTTGGGACATTTCATAGTTTTTGAGATTCAGAGTTTGACAACTGATTTCCCAAATTTTGGTATTGATTGATTTGATCTGATTCCAGATTAAATCTAAAAAACTGGATTAAGATTGTATAGAAAAACATGAAAATTTATAAGAAAGTAACCTCTTATTTTTAGTGCTTTGTTAAAGTTAATATTTAAAACTTCACTTACAAAGAAGCGAGCTAACTGCTACTTAAATATTAATTTTATTAAAAAGAAGAAGGACGAAAACTGGTAGGCCTTACTTATTCCTCCTGCAAAAATTAAAACAAAAAAAATCCTCTAACAACATTTTGCACAACGTAGTAAATTTTTGACACTAGAGAATGCATTAAACTTGTTTTATCATTGATGGTCATTTTTATTTTTTTACCGAAAGCCTTATATGTACCTTACATATAAAATATATAAAATAAAAGTCTTTTCTAAATGCATCAAATAATAACTTTTTATTTTATAACAAATTAACTCTGATTACAAAAATGTTTAACTTTTAATAGTTAAATGCTAAGTAACAACTTTCCACAGTGTTTTTTTATATTCTCAATAATGGTTTACTACTTACGTGGCAAAATACACTTTTCTGTCCTTTTTATCTCCTGGCAATGGTAATGGCATGAAAATATTCACATAAAATTTTTATTTTTTATTAATATAGTAACCAGATTTTTAGCTTTCTACTAAAAGAGGACTTATGAAGGTATCTAAAGCTCTTGACCATGAAAATCTCACAAAACAAAATGACAACTTAAGGTATTTAAGTTTTGTATTAAATATAGTCTTTAAATGCATATGGCGATTTATCTCTAAAAAGTATCAAATATTTTACCTTTTTCATAAAACCAAAATAATTTATTTTTATCTTAAATTTAATTCTAATTCTATTTACCTTATTTAAGCTTGAATGTATTAAACTAAAATATATTTAGCATATTATACCATTAACGGTTGCCAAAGTAAATAAGTTTATTTAAATTAGCATAATATGATGGAGCTTAGGAAAGGCTTCTTCTATAAATAAAAATAATCTAAAAATACATTGAGATGGAATCTTAGTTTGGAAAGTGTAAACTTGAACGTCTAGGCAGCAAATAAGCTTTTTACTTTTCGCTTTTCGTGAAGTATTGTAATTAAATTTGTTTGAATTTTGTATTAAGTTACTGTAAAAACAAACTCAATTATGCGTATACTTAATATTTTTTTTCATACGAAATATAATGTTTATACGCACGGTGGTGCGTGTTTTAAGAGAATTTGGCCTCGCGACTAGGAAAAAAGGGAAAAACTTGGAATTTTAAAAATAGAAATTGAATTAAAACGAAATTGTACTTTTGCCTTAAATTTGTAAATAAGATCTTAAAAGGAAATAGATATTTTGTTTCTTAGGCTATGAGCATATTTTCCCCCATTTTGGTTTAAGTAATTTTGTTTAACATTTTAATTATTTTGTTGATTGATAGATAGAATTTTCTTGCTGGTTTGACAAGATAAGTATGTTTTTTATTTAATATAACGTTTGTCTATTGATTTGACAATGCCAATATAAGAACTTCCAAGCAAGATATTTGGTTGTAAAAAATCTTTATGATATTAAAAAAAAGATGTGTAATCCAACAAGCCAATAACCATCTCAAAATTTGAATTCATGGTTTGAATTTGATCATAACAATCATACCAAAATTTTCGTATGTGACACACACTTTGTTTTTTTTTTATTAATTTACTATATTTTGTTTAAAAATTAAATTTTTACTCAAGATTAAGATTAACTGTTTTACACTTAACATATATACTAATAATATATATTTATGCCTTTCCTAAACTCAGCAAATGGTTTTTAGCATTTTATACAATAACCTATAGAAAAAAAATTAATTTTGTTATGAGTTAAATTTCTTTTTATTATAAAAACACAATTTTGATTAATTGCTGAAAAAATGCTAGTTAACCATTAGCCAATTTTATAGCAATTAGCACTTTACGAATTTTAATGACTTCGGGTTAAAGAAAATATCCTATTAAATGACGTCATCATAAACAAATTAATTTTTTGTTGTTTTAACATGAAACAAGTTTATTCCGGTGTTAATAACTCTTTATTATTAGTTTCGACACCGTCATCATGGTGAGGTCATATAGGTTTAGTATGTTTTTATTTTAATAAACATGAAATATGTGTTTTTGAAAATATATAAACATGAGCGCTCTTATGTGTTGAATAGTTTTTTTTTCATACCGGGTTTTGAATTTAGACTTGAAGTGATTCACCTACATTAAATTTTTCTTGAATTCTGTTAAACCACACACCCAACACTATTTAATACAAAGGCATTAACAGGTAGTTATATTGAAACTTTCTGTAGAAGTTAAGATTTAAATTAAGGCAGTTCGAAATTAAGTTTTAATTTATTGGCACTAAGATTATGATTTTTACTTAAATGTGATTAAAGAATGACAGGAAATGTATTTGCTTGGCAATCCTTATATTATTACTGAACGTAATGAAGTGAACTAAAAAAATATTTTGTTTAATTTTTACTATATAGATATATAAAAAGGAAATTTTTCTTAAAGTAGCTTTAAAAAGTTACTTAAAATCACAAAAGCTACTGAAAGACATAAATGATATTTAGTAGGATTTTTTTATACAGAATATGTGGTGGCAAATTCACATTTTTAAATACAAATTTTAATGGAATTATCGATTTTGCCGACTTGTCAGTCACGATATCGCAGTTTTCAAGTGAGCATCCCGCGTTCGCTGTGGGGACATTTTTCAAGAATAATGATTCTTACGTCATTGCTCGCCGACAATATTTTTCAAAGTTTGATATTCAGTAAATATAAGATGAACTGAGTGTAAATTAAGTTCGTTTATGGGTGCAGAGGTTCTCTACAGCTGCTTCGGCTATAAATGTCCCACGGCCAAGACTCAGTTGATCTTCAAGGACTCCCGAAAACATTAAACTGGTTAAAAGCAGTTTAAGTGCAAACTCGCGACTTTTAATACAGAAAATGGCAGCATAAATAGGACTTTCCGGAGCGAGATCTTATAAAATTTTAAAATCGGATCTAAAGTTTCACCCTTTAAAAGTTCATATCGTTCAAAAACTAAAGAAAATGTCTTTTAAAAAATCTTCCAAGTTTCCTGGATTTCTTCGACCTTTATTGTTTAATAAATACACAATCGGTTTCTTCGAGCTTAGGTCAATAAAAATTCTTCTTTATTTGTTTTAATATTCTGCCAATATTTCGCTACTCTTTGTGTAGCTTCGTCAGGGCAAATTTTTGTTTTATTTTTTATGAAAAATTACGGTTTTTTTTAAACAACATTCAAAAATAATTAACAAAAACACAAACAATTGTCAATATTGAAAAAATTTTTAAACAGTACATACAAAATATTATTTTAAACATTTTTAATATCCGTTTCCGGTTTTGTTAACTAAATACCTATAACTATGAGCAACATTTTCTGTATCCGCCTTAAAATTAATCCTACGTTCTGTTGGTATATTTATTATTTGCAACATTTCTAACATATAACGACGTCTATAACTATTTTCTGTATTTAATTGCCAAAACATTTTTTTGAAATGATGTCGGAGCATTTTCGTAGTGCAAGTCCCATATTTTTGGAGCAACAAGGCTCGTTTTTACCTAATCGTCCACAACAATAAGAAAAACTGCCCTTTTGGGTATCCAGAATCTCGCAGCTCTCAAACAAAACATCAAAAACCATTGCTTTGCTTCAGAGCTACTGTTTATGTGCCTTATCTACGCATCAAGTAACTAGATCATTTGTTTTAACTCTCAAGGCCAGGCGGCAAATATCAACGGTAAGAATTGTCGAAGCGTAATTACAGAATTTTTTGGCAAAGCCTGCAAGGTCATCCATCGTACTCTTCCCAGACGCGACGTTTACAGGAATAGGCGATTGTACACACTTCGAGAATTTGCTTCGGGAAAATTTCCCCCAGAAACTAATCAGTTACTTCGGGGACACCCAATGGCCGCAGAGGTTACACAATTAAACTCCCATGGACCTCAAAAAGGGGTTTAAAATTTCAATTCTAATTCTGTTGTAGCTTTAAAAAAAATTTTTGTCGAGAAATTATCTCAATTTAATCAAGTTTACTGCAGCGTCACCTATTAACTTACATGTTTTCCAGAAAGGTAAACGGAAATATTTGTATTTTCTGAAAGTTAAGACGGTGTTTAAAATGTTCAAAAACACTATGCTTTTTTTCGGTTATTTGAAATTGCTTTTAGGCTAATAATGTTTTTTTCTTCAAAAACTTAAAAATGGTCATAAAAATTTTAAAGAAAATAGATTTAAGAAAAAAATTAATTAGGAATAAAATATTAATTTTATTTGTTTTTATAGTTATTTGTTAATTTTTGGGTCTTCGTAACATTTTAATCAAAGCTTCAGTTTTCAAAATTTGTAAAAATAAAGTTTTTTCACCATTTAAAATATATTTGCCATTTAAGAAAGCACTGATTTTAATTTATCAACAATATTGTTCTTTAATATTGCTATTAATTGCTGCAACAAAAGGGCAATTACCGTCTAGACAATATCTTAAATCAGCTAATTTTGGTTGTTTGTATTAAAATATTTTTTTACTTCATAATATATATATTAATTTTTTGTTAAACCTATGTAACACAATAAGAAATAATGTGGTGATTGGTTATAAAAGTGGCGATAAAAAATTCTATTGATCAATAATGGGTTTTTAATTATATAATTTATATTACTTTTTTATAATTGTTGGCTCTTTTTTAATATATAAAAAGTATAAAAGTTAAAGAAATCCTTTTTATAACATTTACCTGTGTGTTCTTAAGTAATCAGTATACAAAGTGTTCGTTGTGGTCATCTTTGTTTTCTGCATATTTTTTTTTAAATAAATGTTCCCTTAAATATTAAAAAATTTTTATAGCACTTAGTACTTTTTAATAAATTTGAAGTAGACTTACTTTGCATTGTTAATGCTCTCCACCTTGACTTTGTTCTCAGTAATGCCTGTTCCACAATTATATCTGTACGATTTATGTTGTTCAACTGGATGGTATTCGCAATCGATGACAATTCAAAGAATTTCACAGCCAAAATTGTTTTGATCCCCAGTAATTCTATATCAACAGTTTTGGACATAAAACAAACAAAACGTTTTTATGACTCTACCCGCTATTCTTTTTTCTGCATTTTTTAATTATGAAGCAACACTTCGGTGTTGTTTAAATTGTAGTCGGGGAAGCCACACTTACATAAAAAATGCATATACATAAGCATAAGAAAGGTGTATATATATCAGGCGGTCTCAGTTGATCAGCTGAATAACATTCTTTTGGTATTTAAATGTAAAAAATTGTTGATGCTTATGTATGTTTTTTTGTAAACAAAGAATCACATTAGTAATCTAAGAAAAGTTCAGAGAGTGTTCGTAAAGTATTTTTAAGGTTTTGTTATTATTATTTGACATTTTTAGGATAATAAAGTTGTTTTTGTAGAACTTAGGCCCTTTTCATATACATGAGCCTTGACATATGCATAAGTGTGATAGTGTTGGTAAAATGACGAAAATAATTTTATTTTCTTTACTTTAAAAAGAGTTTTAAAAAATTAATTTTGTATTCTTTTGTTGTTTCCGTTAGACTTTATTTACAATTGTTTACATTCATATTTTTGTTTTTGTGATCATTTTTGTTTGTGATTGGTAGACGGTGTATTTTGTTTTACTTACTTTCATTTAATGTTACGTTTTTGTAAATTTTTCATACAATTAGATATTCTTTCCTCTGTTACTGTACAGATAAGCGTTGCCAGGGTTGCTAGCAAAAAGTTACGTTTTTTTTATTCAAAAAGTTACATTTTTTCATTCAAAGTTAAATTTGGAAAAAAAAATAAATCATAAAGAGTTTAGTTTTTAGAAAAAAAATTTTAAAAGAAGTTTAATATATTGGGTGAAAGAAAAGAGCGGGGGACTACTGGCCATAGTGCCGCAATGTGTGGACATTTGATTTAAATTTCTCGATATTTACTGTGGCAGGAAAGAAACAGCTAGGAATTTTTTTCCACATACGAACTGTGCGACCGAAGAAGAAATACTCCCTGTAATGGGTGGTGCGATTCACTGGCCAGTCGACTACGTATGGGTGTGCTCTTCTAGAAAAACGTGTATCACGCAAAAAGTTTCGGGTCTCGGGAACAAGTTTCCTGATTTCCTCAGAGCACATTCCAGTATAGTATCGATAGAACAGCGAAACACACCCCACATCACGACGGTGTTCGAGTTAATCCAGACGGTTAGATACCACAACGTCGCCGATGAGTATCTTCGCTCGTTCCTGTACGCGGTCAAGTAGCCCCAAAATAGATTTCGAGGCACCAGCCCATACATGAGAGTTGTATTCCATTTTTGGTCGGATATAGGTGGTATAAATATTGAGAAGATCAGATGGTGTAAAGTAATTCCTACAACGTTTAAGAAAACCAAGAAAACCAGCGGACATCGCACTGGATTCTCATGCCCAGAACATCAAGAGTCTCTGTCTTTTCAATACTTACATTATCCATTATTACAGACGAGGCAGCATCGTCTATTGTGCGTTTATGTGTCAAAAGACAACATTGGGTTTTACGGACATTAAAATCGACCCTATTCGCACGGCCCCATTTGGAAATTACCATCAGATCGCGGTTAATTGTAACATTCATACTCTGTCTCCTAGCTCCAATCTCCAAAGAGCTAGGTCAATGGTCAATGAATGGCATATGCTGCTGTCGTCTGCAAAAGAATATAAATAGGATTTGAAGTTTGACATAGAAGGTCATTCAGAAAGATAAGAAATAAGGTAGGAGAGGATTTATGTGGGCTTTCGAAGAATAGTGACTCATAGGCATACAATTGATGCAGGTATTTATAATATATATGTTTAAATTAAGTGTTTTAATTTAAATTTTTCTAACATTATTTCATACTATAGAATTTAAAATTTTTGAGTTATAACCAAAACCGTGAATAAAATGTGCACAATCGTCAAAAAATATTTATCTATGATTTAGGAATGCCATTTATAATGAGAATTAAATATACTTAAAAATATTTCTTACACTAAATATTATACCTTATCGTGTGGAAAGTACAAAAAGTTACGAAAATTAGACCAACACGTTTAAAATATTACATGTTACGTAGTAGGTCAAAAATTTACATAAAATGTAACAAATGTAACCAAACGGCAACGCTGGTACAGATACTGAAAGCAGTGTTAGTATGGTAGAGTTTATGCTCTCATGTTTTCGGTTACATAAAAAATAACTAAGAATGGCTTGAATTTCTATCAAGATCTTTAAGAAGCCACTTTTTTTAAATATAATGTGTAAAATTCAACAAAACTAACAACTACTCATTATTTATGATTAAAAATAATATTAAAGCATATATCCTTAATTAAAATAAAATTTCAAGAACAGTCTTTTGTAATATTGTTATTTAAAATTAATGAAATAAATTGTATTTATTCCTTAATTTAAAAAAAAAATCCATTTTTTTTAGGCCAACCCTTTTGATCTCAAAAAAATTTTTGTAACAAATTGTTCATGTAATTTGCCATAGTCACTTTTTATTTTGAAAAAAATGCTAAGATTTTTTTCTCCTTAAATTTTAATTTAATCCTAGTAAATATTTTAATCCTTTGTTGTTGTATTTCTTATGATACAATTTTTTATAGTATGAAAAAATCATCAATATATTTCCTGCGACATATTTAGTGTATTCCTGATATTTAAATTTCGAGTTTATTTTAAAAAGTATTTTTAAATGGGATTGTTAAATTTTTTAGATTGATTTGATGGTGATATTTAAGATATTTTTATTAAGTTTTTTAAATTTAAATTACCAAAAAGTGTTTTATGTTTTTAGTTCAATCAAATAATTTTTTTTTCTCATTTAAATTTAAAAGTATACAAATATTTAATTACTCTAGCATTTTTAATCTGAAACTCATTCTAATTATTTTTTAAAATTTGCTTAATAAATTTTTTATTAAAATAATTTTTTTTTTGTTTTCGAAGCGTGTTTGTATATTTAACTAGAAATTTTTTCGTTACTTATAAGTTTAACCGTTTTGCAAACTATTTTGTTCCGAATGCCGCAAAATTCTTCTTACTACTAAATGTCTAACATGGTATTCCTAAGAACTGTTTTTGACGGTTTCAAATGCCAATTTGTTCCAAATGCCGCAAAGGCCTTTTGTTATTGAATGTGTTACAGAATATTCCTTACAAGCTCATTGTTTACATTTATTTCCATATTTTCTTTTGACTACTTAGGATTCTCTTTCTCTTTATTTAAACCAACCTGTTGAGATTTGCTTACTGGCGCTCTCTAGTTTTGTTGTTGCCATACAAGGAGATGCTATAATTTTTGTTTGTTATTCTGTGTCCTAAGACAACTAAAATCTTGCTAGCTAAGCATGTTGTAACATAAATATTTTAAGATTAAATTGTGATAAAAATTTTGTTTGATATATTATTTATTGGTTTGTTCCTTTACTATTTTATAGATTTATCTACATGTATTTGAAACTAGAACTATTTTCACACAATAAAGGACACTAAAATTAAATGTTTAGTTTTTTTTTAATATGCATGGTGGTTAAAAGTACTTTAGCCGTATTTGTTACGTATTTCTACGAAAAATTATATTCTTTTTTATACACAAATTAAAACATCAAAGCACTAATTTTTTTAGTATTTCAGGCTTTTTTGCACCCAACAATGTCAAAAAAAATTTAGTATAAAAACTTTTGATAACATATACACTTATTGTTAGTTCGCATAAGCGAAGATTCAATCATAAAAATATGAGGAAAAAAAAATAAAAAAAATATACACTTAAAACACTACTTTATATCAAAACTAAGTACCTACAATTTAAAATCCTAAAAACAATTGCCAAAACAATGAAACTTTGTATAATAGTTCGCTTTTGTTGATTCGCCTCATCGTTAAAAAACTCTTGTGAATTTTGAAACACAAATGTATTTAGATTTAAAAAAAAATTTGAAAACACATTTTTATCCTAAAAACTGTAAATTGCAAAACCAACATACAAACAATTGAAACAGAAGAAAAACTTCATCGAAAATGGAAGCACTAAATCATAGTTAAGATGGTTTTATTAACCAAAACAACTACTTATTGGAAATTTTTGGTGCAACTTTCTATATTTTTCAGTCAAATCAATCAGAAACCAGTATCATTTCAAACAACCTATTTTTATAAATCATTTTTTAAAGTATTGGTATAATCAAGGATGCTTTTTGAAACACTTATTTGGTAAACTTAATTATTTATTATTTATTTATATAAATAGAACAGCCTAAAGGAATGATTTTTAATATCCGAGATATAAGGATATCATAATATCCGTATATAAGGAAATAAGGAAATCAGAACTATAAGATATTAAAATTCGTTTTTTGAGCAATGTTTTACCTAAAAATTTCCTTTGAGCTTCTTGCTTTAAGCGAAAATAATTTTGTTGCGCTTGTCAACTCTCAAATTTTGCCACAAATTGTGTGTGTTAACAATAGTCTCCAACTGCTGTCTGGATTTTTTCGTACATTTCTTTTAAGGAATTTTGTTAAGTCTTTTTGTTTGTTTTTTGTGTTTCTTTTACAGACATCATATCGTGCAGTGTTTTTAAAAAAATATATTGCTTACACCAAAGGCATTTTTCCCTTAAGAAAAGTTGTAACACTTAAAATCAGTTACAAAAAATTGAGAAATGTTGGCTGGTTCTGGTCTACGGTACCAGTGTTTGTTCTAACCTAACAGAAAGGAAAAACATAAACAATAAATAAAAGTTAAACAAATATATAAGTTAATATAATTCATATATTATACTTTAATGTGTTTCAGTTATGTGTTTTCCTTTTGGCATTATTTAAGGTTTTGTTTGAATAGGAAAAAAGGTTGCGGATATTTTATATAAAGATTTTTTCTATGCCTAGTGCTGTAGCTTATGGTAATGTTTGCAACAACCCAAAAAAGCAGTCTTAGACCCTTAGTAAAGTACATAAATTGCTCTTCATATTGTTTACAAACTTTAAGATTTAAATTTGTGATAAGATTTTGTTTGTTAGGTGAGCCAAGGACAAACCGTAAATGATTGCTTGTAATTACTTCATTCTACCAACAAAGTCACACTGACATCGTGGCAGCTCCTTTTACAAGTTATATAAGTTAACCCATAACCTTTTAAGAAAAAAAAGGGCCACTTATGGAACATGTTAAATTGCCTTTTGTAAGAAAAATTTGCAATAAATTATTTTCCCTAAAGCATTAAATATTAAACATATCGTCCCACAGCTTTAAGTTTTTTTTTTTTTGGCACAAATTATTTGCAAATAGTCTGCACCAACTGTTGTCTGGCATTTCATGTAAAACATATTTGTTGTAAATTCTTTAAGAAAATGTTTGCCTTTTTGTTTTTTGTTTATTTAGGAATATTATAACGTGTTGTCTCATTACATAACTATTTTGTTTGCACTTAAGGAATTTTTTCAAAAGATTTAGTTTATTGAATGAATAAGAATGATTGTAACTCCTAAACCTGTAAGAAGATACTTGACAGATGGCATTTGGATTTTAGTGACAAAGATTTTTTTTATAAAACAGAAACAACAACAACAAAAAACCTTAAGATTTTCAGAAAATTGTTTATTGCTTTGTTTTTTTTGTTAAACTTTTAGACTTAAATTTCTTATAATATGCAGTGTTGCAATAGATAAAGTGATAAGATATCAAAGTTTGTACTTGTAGTAGAATTAAAATTCTGGCATTAGGAACAAGCTACTTCATAAGCACTGAATAGATATTAAATTTAACAAAGTACAAAATCAAAGAGTGCTATGAGCATTTAAGAAAAAATTTGCCTCAATCTAGGATGTCTTAATTTATATTTTTTTATATATGTGGGATGAGATTTTAATTTAACATAAAGGACTGTTTGGGAATGTCTGAGTTAATGTCAGTTTGTTAATTTCTAGAAGATTCCTGGTATGTTGACGAGTAGGGTTACGAACTGACTACTGATTTAGTTATGACTGTATAGGATAAGACGTTGGTGGAAAGAGGACAAGTGCATTGTTGGCCGAATTGTTCTAGAAAGTTACAGCAGACGAACGAGTAACTTTCTAGTATAAATGGACGGAACTTTTCGTCTGAGAGTTGAGTTGTAAAGTTGAAGTTGTTAAGTGAAAGCTGAAGTCTTAAGTTGTTAAGAAGTTGTTGAGTTGTAAAGTTGAAGTTGTTAAGTGAAAGCTGAAGTCTTAAGTTGTTAAGAAGTTGTTGAGTTGTAAAGTTGAAGTCTTAAGTTGAAGTTAAGAAGTAAAGGTTAAGTTGAACAGTTGAAAAATAAGTTGAAGTAAAGTTCTTAAGTTGAAGTGAAGTTGAAATAAGTAAGATCAATTTTTCTAACAGAATATAAAAGTGTAAATAATAACTATAAACTATACTTGTAAACTATTAATTAATATCTGTAAATTAAATAAATAATTATGAATTATTTAAACAATAATAAAAGTGCGTGTTTATTAATTTTTCCCTACAAATTGGGGGCTCGTCCGGGATTGATTAAAAGAGTGAAGAGAAATAAAATTTAAAAAAATTGTGAAAAAAAAACCAAAACTATTCTAAAGAGGTGACCTGATAAAAGAGAATAAGTGTTTGATATACAAAAATGTGCACAAAAATAGAATGACAATAAATCAAATATTTTCTATTAAAAATAAAAAAATCTAGAACTAAAGTTGTGTAAAAACTGTCGTTTGAATTGTCAGTGATTTTAAGAGACAAGTTGTTAGAAAATAAATACAAAAACACACACACACACCCATCCAACGACGTTACAGATTAAAGTTATATAAAAACAGTAAGTTACATTTTAAAGAGAAGTTTTCAAAGTAAAAGAGCAAGTAAGAGAACTCATATAAATTTAATAAAATCAGGAAAAAACAAACAGTGGAAATTAGATGATTTTGTGCAAAAATCACCCCAAATTGAACGTTGAATGTTGAACATATTTATATTTGTACATTTGTGTGTGCTGAGTGAAATAAATAAACGTAAAAGAGCAACAACAAAACATTGTGTTTAACGTCGATCATTCTGGAAGAATTTTTTTAAGCGCAAGAGTGTTTAATCGCTATCGTCACAATTAAGGAGAAATTGGTTGCAAGAGAGAAAAGCTTTCACAGCGAGAAAATCTATGCTGCAGATATTAGTTGGAGAAAGGGCGTGCAAATAGTTTAAAGGAAAAAATATCAACGAATGCTGAGAAAGATGAATACTGGTGACTCCAATAAGAAATCTAGTTGGAATAGAAATAGATAAGTTGCATTTATTATTTTAAGTTGAATTCTTGTTAAAGTTGATGGCACTATAAAAGCTTTTTGATAATTTAGAACTAACTAAATTTATTAGAGTTTTTATAGAAAAAAAAAAAAAAGAGTAGCAAAACAGAAAAATAATATATGTACGTAAGTTGAATTTTTAAAAGGGAATTGTCTGTAAAGTTGAAAACAAATTGTTGGTTTGTTTGTTGTTGTTGATGTTTACAGAGCGTTGGCTGTAAAGTTGAGTTGACAGACAATTTTCTAGAAGTTGTAGTTGTTTACAAATTTAAGTCGCTAAAGTTGATAAACATAAAGTTGTTTGTTTAGTTGCTTAATAAAGTTGGACTCTGTTTGTTGAATGCTACTTATATTTTAAATGTTGCAGATCTAAAGTAGATGCCATCAATTTTATTTGCCTGTATACATTTGTTGCTGTAAATTTTAAAAAGTCAATAACAATAGAAACTTTAATTTAATATACGTAACGTTTACTTTGTAAAAAATTCGTATACATTTTTAATAATTTCTGTTGTTAAACTATTTCAAAGCACTATTTTAAAACCTTGTTTTATTGTTAACTTAAATATTTTAAATTTGAAAAATTGTTGTTGGATTAATAGATTATAATGGACAAGGACAGTATTTTGTTGATGAATTGCGACTCTTTGCGAAATAAGTTGAGGGAATTAGGGTTGGACACAACAGGACGGAAACAGGTAATACGGGACAGGCTCCTCCACCATTTCGGTCACCATATCGATGGAGAAGATTCGGAATCAGCAAATTCCATATATCAGGATTTGGGTGCTGTCCCAGCTGAAGAACCTCGTTTTAGTGGTCCTATGTTCACCTTGAGAGACATAGAAGATAGTTTGTCAGGCTTTTGTGGTACAGATTCCCTAAAAATTATTAATTGGGTTGAAGATTTTGAAGAAAATGCTGAAACAGTTGGGTGGAATTCAATACAGAAGTATATTTACGCAAAACAACTCTTAAAAGGTGCAGCAAGATCGTTTGTAAGAAGTCAATCTGGATTAAAGGACTGGGTTTCTTTGAAAAATGCTCTTATTGAAGAATTCGGAGAAACCTTATCAGATGCAGAAGTTCACAGGCTCCTAAGAAATCGCCGTAAGAACCAAAGTGAAACCTACCGTGAATACCTATATGCTTTGATGGAGATTGGGAAACCAATAAATCTAGATGTACCTAGCCTATTAGATTATTTTGTTGAGGGCATACCTGATTCTCGTTTCAATAAAACAATAATAAAAAAGAAATTATATGAACTAAAGCCAAACTAAAAATCAAAAATCAAAAATTTGTATTAAAACAATTTTATATCAGGCAAAGACAGTAGAGCAAATGAAGGAAAATATAAAAGTATACGAGAAGACTCGTCCTTCGTTAGGCAAAGACGCTCGTAAAGCATGTCCTTTAGGTAATTTGAAGGTAGAAGGTAAAGAGCGGAAGAGTAGTAGTGACCCAAAAAAGAAATGTTTTAAATGTGGTAGTCCTGATCATCTTGCCAAGTATTGTGGCGAACAGCAATTTAGGTGCTTTAAATGCAAGGGCGTAGGACATCGTGCAGCTGATTGTAAGGTCATCAAACCTGAAATTAAGCAAGAGCGTGGTAACGTAAATATGTTTTCTTACGACAAAGAACCTTTTGAGCCTGGAATGAAGTTTAAAAAAGTGGAAATAAATGGTATTGAATTTTATGGTCTAATTGACACTGGTTGTAATATGTGCACCATTCGATGCGACGTTTACGAAAAACTGCGGAATAAATATGCCCTGGTATTGGAACAATGTCGTTTGAGGGGCGCCGGTGCAGCAATATTTTATACACAAGGTTACTTTGATGCACCAGTTGTTGTTGATAATATTCCCTTAAAATTAAGATTTTACGTAGTGCGAGCTGAGGATATAGGGTATCCGGCTGTTCTAGGGAATAATTTGTTACAGTTTGTGGATTTTGTCGTGTCGGAAGAAGGTGTGAAATTTGTCCCAAAGTCTAAAAACCCCACCAAGGGTGAAATTGTGAAAGAAAACACTAAGACTTTGGAGCTTGCGAGTGAATTTGAAGATATTTCCCTTAATATTGAGGAAGAGGTTAAAGTGCAACAAGTTAAACACGAAGAAAAACAGGAAAAAGCGTTGCTAAAAGAAGCTAAGCTAGAGGTAAAGGAGGAGGAAACCTTCTCTAAAGTAGATGAAAGAAAAGTTGAAGCTCGCGAAAAAGATTCCATCGATGATGATGGTTTGAAAGAAGAAGAATCTACTGACGAAGTTTTCAATCCCACCGGTGATGTTTCGGATATTGCAGGAGAATATGATTTGAATGCTCAAAGTGATTCTGATGATTCAGATGCTAGCGGAAGGGATAGTGCAGATGGTTCCGGTAATGAAAGGAAGTACAAAAAACACCACAAGGAAAGAGAAGTGGCAAAAGGACACATAGCTGAAATACAAAACGAAAATAGGAAAACTTTTAATAAAAATCGAAAGTCTGAAACGGATCTGGCAGCCATTAAACGAGCGCAGTATGGAAGTGGCATGAAGCTTAATGACAAATACGTTGGCCCTTACAAAATAACATCCATAAAGAAACATGGAAGATATAAAGTGGAGAAAATCCGAGAAACTGAAGGCCCAAAAAATACTGTAACGGTGTCAGAATATATAAAGGGAGGGGTTCCAGTATCCGAGTCGAATACCCCGTCAGGGTGGCCGAATGTGGGATGAGATTTTAATTTAACATAAAGGACTGTTTGGGAATGTCTGAGTTAATGTCAGTTTGTTAATTTCTAGAAGATTCCTGGTATGTTGACGAGTAGGGTTACGAACTGACTACTGATTTAGTTATGACTGTATAGGATAAGACGTTGGTGGAAAGAGGACAAGTGCATTGTTGGCCGAATTGTTCTAGAAAGTTACAGCAGACGAACGAGTAACTTTCTAGTATAAATGGACGGAACTTTTCGTCTGAGAGTTGAGTTGTAAAGTTGAAGTTGTTAAGTGAAAGCTGAAGTCTTAAGTTGTTAAGAAGTTGTTGAGTTGTAAAGTTGAAGTTGTTAAGTGAAAGCTGAAGTCTTAAGTTGTTAAGAAGTTGTTGAGTTGTAAAGTTGAAGTTGTTAAGTGAAAGCTGAAGTCTTAAGTTGTTAAGAAGTTGTTGAGTTGTAAAGTTGAAGTCTTAAGTTGAAGTTAAGAAGTAAAGCTTAAGTTGAACAGTTGAAAAATAAGTTGAAGTAAAGTTCTTAAGTTGAAGTGAAGTTGAAATAAGTAAGATCAATTTTTCTAACAGAATATAAAAGTGTAAATAATAACTATAAACTATACTTGTAAACTATTAATTAATATCTGTAAATTAAATAAATAATTATGAATTATTTAAACAATAATAAAAGTGCGTGTTTATTAATTTTTCCCTACATATATTAAAAAATGTACTTAAAAACTAAAAAAGTAATTTATATTTACTTATGTTTCACATTTCATAAATTTTTTTTTTTATTTTGTAATACAAATTTCCTGAAATGTAAAGGAGTATTTATTTTCCCTTTTTGCCGGATTTCAAATGCAAAAGAGGGCAACTTAACTAGTTGTCGATTTAAAAAAAAAAAAAGTACTTTTTGCACCCCTTGTTTACTTTCGACCTCAATCGGGCCAAAAGTTCCTCCATTATATTCTTAGACGCATAATTTCAAAAAATTAAAAAAGAAAAAAAAATAATACGAACTTAAGCCAAATCAAAAAGCAAAAAAATTGTATTAAAAATAAAAAAACTTTAAAAATTATGAAAAATATTTTCGACCACATAATTGACTTTTGACTTCAATCTGGGTCAATTGTCACTAATTTTATATTTTTTGCTTCATAATTCCAAAAACTGAGAAATTATCAATTACATGTAATGGTTGATGTAATCATATAGATGATTGAATTTTTTGCCAAAAATTTGCTACAACTATAGTATGGTTGTGCAGTCATAATAGTGATCTTCGTAACCATACAATGATAAAATTATTAGTGATCATATTTCCGTGATCACACTCTACCATGTTTTTTTCCTGCGTGTAGTTACTTATTCAGTCAATAGCTGTATTTCTATATTGCTGTGCGGTATATACGTGGTTATTGGCCGAATTACTTGTCCTGTGACTGGTTCAAATTTTATCCTGGTCGCTTAAAAAGGCACACTCCGGTAGTTGGTTTCAATTCCGGTTTTGAGTAAAAATATTTTGCAATTTTACATATTTTTGATTTCTTTTGTACAAAAAATTTTAACAGCATTTTAAATCTTCACTAACCAAGTTTCAATAAAATTGTATTTAAAAACAAATTTTAGCTTAAGAAACCTATTAAAAACCTTGTGTAAATAAATAAATTTTAAAATTGGCTTGACCATATTTTAAGCCAACTTTAATCAAATTTCCAAGCCCTTTTTTTGTATCCTTACTGCACTTTACCCAATTCTTAACCTATTTTAAGAAAATTTCAAAACCATATTTTTGTTCTGTTTTAACTTTTATTTTGATAACTGTTACAAACTATAGGCCTTAGGGCCCTTTGTTTGAACATGGAACGGTAGGAATTAATACATTGGCATTATATAGAAAAAAATATGGTTTTTTTATTAATTAATATTAATTTTTCAAAATTCAATTAAGCTGTTTTCATTAATATTAATATTTTTATTTTTAAAGATGTAAGAAAAATTAAAACACGTAAACGAAGTCTTTGTTATTCCAATACTCTTTTATCTTCAATTAAGTCCACATCTAAATTTTACTCTTACCTAACATTTTGTTTTTACAGATACCTTTTTTATTAAATATCCATGTTGTCATACACCTTTTATTTTATATAAACAATATTTTTTTTGAAATGCGAAAAAAATAATGTGCAGAGATGCGATTAATGTATGAGCGTATAACCATTGTATTACATCACAACGACCAAAGTGACAAATAGTATTAAAAGAGTTGCCAACATCAGATTTAAAAAATCCTTAAAATTGGGATTAAATCCTAAATAATTTTTGAAAAGTATCTTTTAGTTAGTTTATGATAACGAAATTTTAAAATAGTCTTTTATAGTTTAAAACGTTTTTTTTTTTTAGCTAAAATGTGTTTAAAAATAAAATTAAAATTTTTGTATGAATACAGATGTCAAATTATAAAACTGTCTACAAATTATAATTTATATTGGCATTCCAGACATATTTAAAAAGTTTTAATTTTTTTGTACGTTTCTTTTTTAAATAATTGTAAAAAAAATACATAAATTACCTTAAAACTCAAGAGCTTAAAAACAAGGTTAGTTGTATACGAAAAGTTATTATCCTTAATTATTTGTTTACTTCGATTTTATCTGTTATTTTATTTTGTTTCTAAGTTTTACGTTTATTGTTGTTATGTTTTTTGTTTGTTTTACAACATTATCCTAATTGCACTTTGTTTAAATGAATGCTGTAATTTTTTGTATATGGAAACAAAAACTAAGCAGAATCTAGATATATGGATAAGCGCAAAGAAAGCAAAAAGTTGACACAGTGCGTTGCGTCGATTAAGTTACAAGGTAAAAATGGTTTGTTAGATTAGTTTTCTTTATAAAATGAAATAAAAGTAATATTTTGCCTTAAAATGAATTCGAGTTTTACAGCAGGAAGTCCCTTTTTCAAATACAGACACACGAAGGAAAGATAATGTGCCTGGTTAAATTTTAGACGTAAGAGTACTGATACATTATTATATATATTTTGTTTGATTTTGCTTATGGTGTGTTAAAAGTTTTAAATTGAAAAAAGCGCAACCACACACGTTTGCACTGAAAAGTGTTTAAGCAGACTTTAGTCGTTATATATGTGTTTGGATACTCATGGGTAAATTTAGCTTTAAAAATTTTTATTAAAAAAGGTTCATATGAAAATAATAAGTAAAAATTTTTAAGAAATAAATACAGAAAAATAATATGTCTGACGTGTACGCAGTACTTGCTAAGAACCGTTTAAATAATATTTAAGAAGCAATCAGCTCATACAATTATTACATGGCTGTATGCTTTACTTATATGATACCAGCAGTCTACGCTAAATTATTATTTATCATATTTTATACTTAAGTATAATTTTGCCTCAATTTCGTTGCTTCAGGGGATTTATGAATATGTTATAATTTATTTTTTTTTATCAAAGTGTTTTCTTTTGTGTGTTTGACTCACATAACAACATTTGCTTCCTTTCTTTTGTTAATTTTTCTTCCCCTTTTTTATACCTTTTTTTGTTGCCCCAAGAATCATTGACAATGACATTGCCGTTGAAAATTTGAATAATTTGAGTTTATGTGATGTTGTAGGCATTGTTTAAGAATTCTTGGAAAAGTGGGATAAAAGGTTAATGGTTTCGTTTTAGCATTTTGCTTTTAAACACAATCATAAAGTTTAAAAAAAATTGCTTGGTTGATATTTTTTCTTTAAGCATGGTCGTGTGTTACTTTAATCATTTGTATGTTCGTATGTATAAACTTAATATCAAAAGATACAAAACATATTTACACCACCTGTTTAAATATTTAAACGCGGCCTAATACAATACAATAAAGACGATAATATTATAAGATTACAAGCTACAGTATTATATTTATTGTGCTTATTACTAACATGTTAAAATATTTATTTTATTTTTTTACTCACATTCTAAATGGGGGCATTGAAGTGAAAAAACGCTTTCGAAGTTATTTGAGCTAAAATTTTTTATAAAAAGAATTTTTTGGAGAAGTTCCTGCAAGGAATTAAAATTAAAAAAATTAAACTATTATTTTCTTTAAAAAGGAAATTGCAAAATAATATGAATTACTTAGCCGAAAGGTCTATAAAATATAAAACTTGTTACAAAAACGTAGTTCTGCAAATGATTTGGTAAATAGAAGGATAGGTGGGAAGGGAGATCCCCTAAAAAAGTTTGAAGGCCTGAAGGACAAACATCAGTGATCATCTTGCCGACTGCGTTCTTAAAAAAGCGGGAAAGAAAAGACTCACAAAATTTTAGCTTTCCCAAAATTCTCTAATTTTTTTTCTCTTAAATGAGCAACCGCTTTTTTTATATCAGATTTAAAATATCGGATACTGGCTTATGCAAAAGATAGACAGTGACGAAGGAACTCCTTATCGATTCAATGTTTTTATGTCATTCCGCTTGTATACCCTTCATGTAGTGATAAAGGTATATATCAAATTGTCACTTTGTTAAGAGTTTTAAAAATAACACAATTTTTAAATTATTTAGGATTTAATCCCAATTTTCTTGTTAATTTATAGGGTTTGTTGTTGGAAAAAATCAAAGAAAATCAAAACAGGCGAATAGCGAATAATGGTTTGTTGGATTCTTAAAAAAACTTGAACGTTTTGGTTTTTTTATAGTAATTCTCATTTTGTTTGATGAGATTATTATATAAAGACAGAAAATATTCATGAGTTTTTTAAGAATTGGGGTTGAAGTCTACTGATGAGTTGGTGTAAGAACCAACGAAATGCATATAGACAAACTTAACCAACAACAAACCCTATAAATTAAGTTTTAAAAATATTTACTTTAGAATCCATAAGGACTATATTTTCTGGATTTTTACAGATAGGAAAGTCGATATAGCCATGTCCATCTGTGGGTCTGTTTAAGTCAAGTTTCCAGACTCTAATAAAATTGCACAAAAAACTTTTTTAAATCAAACAACTAGAAATATGCCTGAGACAATCCCAATAATAGCTGTTCTATGTTGATCAAGATATAAGCAAAACCACTAAGTAACCGACTCTTTAGGACAAAGCCCGTGCACCATTCTTGCCACTAAACTTTGCACGGATACTTCGGATATAGTGACCTAAATTAGGGAAAAAACTATTCAGATCAGATCAAGGGAAGTGGTATTTACCCTACAATTGTACAAATTTTGTGAATTATTTTATGCATTTAATCTGAGAAACTATAACAGCTATAGAATTTATATGTTGTACAAAAAGTTATTCTACAATAATGCGTACATTTTGAAAAAAAATTATTTGAATAATAGCAGAGGAAAAGTGAGCACTCATACAAATGAAAAGTTCAAACAGGGTGTCCAGTGGCAAATTTATAAATTTAAATACAATTATTTCATAAATTATTAAGCGGTGCGGAAGGAGGGTGGGGTAGCACTGTTGGAATTATCGATTGTGCGGATTTCTTTATCACGGTGTCGCAGTTGTCAAATGAGCAAAGCGCATTCGTTGTGGACACATTTTTTAAGAGTAATCATTCTTACGTTATATCTCGTCGTAAGTTTTTTTTTAAGTTCGGTATTCGAAAAACGCGTGATAGACCGAATGCTATTTTAATTTGTTTGTAGGTGCGGAGATTCCGTGCAACTGCTTTGAATATGAATGTCCCACTGACTGAGCCTAGTCAATTTCCAAGGACCCCTAAAAATATAAGACTGGACAAAGAAGTTTACGTGAAAGTCTCGGTGAGAATTCCAAGAGCAAAAATTTTTTAAATTTTTTTAAAAACCAAAATGTTAAATATTCCAAAAAATTATTTTGTTTAGGCAAAAATTTTTTAAAACCATGATGGAGCGTTTTCGCATTGTTAATACCCTTTTTTTGGAACAACGAAGCTGAATTTCACTTAAACAGACAAGTCAACAAGTAAAACCGTCGTTACTGGCTTCCTAGAGCCCAAAACCCTAGAATTCAACATCGGTAACCATTGCATTGCTACAGGGTAATTGTTTGGTTTGACTTATCCATGCATGAGATAAATTGACAAAAATTTTCGGGGGCATTCGAAAAATTTGACTGGTAAAAATTACCGACGCATGATTATGTAATTCTTTTTGCTAAGCCTGCATGCTCATCTATTGTACACACATGATTTCAATAGGATGGGGTGGATGCACACATAGCCAGAGCCTCGTTCAATTTACTTAGTGAGAATTTCCCCCAATAACCCATTAGTTACTTTGGGGACACCCCATGGCCAACCAATGTTGCCCGGTTTAACTCCTATGGATTTTTTAATGAAGTTACCTCAAAAAGAGGGCTAATAGTGAAATTTATCAATATCTTGTGGCTTTAAAGGAAAATAGTTGTAAAGAAATTAGCATGATTTAATTAACTACAGCATGTGCCACAGAATACAAGGTTTGGTTTTGAACAGTGTGTTCAGCTTTATAAATGACACATATCCTTTATATATTTAAATCCCCTTTTTGATTCTATCGTTCAATGTTCGCAGTAAAACTGTGTATTATAAAAATGCCACCAGACACCCTGTATTTTTTTTTATGAAAACCCTAGTTCAAATTAATCAAATTTGGTTCAAAATCCCATAAATACAAGATTTTCGATAATGTAAATGCACTGTTAATAGTTTTAAATTATTTAAAAAGTTCTAAAAATATTTTTTTACGAGTTTTCGTTTTTTATTTATTAGTTGAACTATTTGTTTTTAAGACAATTTTATTTTCTTTATCAGGCTCAAGTTCAATACTATACTAAATTCTCATTTATTTGCAAATGAAGAAATTAATATTTTTAGTTTTTACTACTTTATTAGCGTTAGTTAAGAAAGGAAATTTTATTGAAAAAACAAGATTTTTACCGATACTAGCCGAGTAGAATGCATTTTCGAAAAACAGCTACGATTTTCATCATCAGTACTCTTTGTTCGGTTGTTAGTTTAATTTGGTTGTAAACATCAGCCATTTAACCCACTGATCCATGTGGCGAGGTGAGTCGGCACGAAGTTTTTTCCACTTAAACCAACTAAACCAAAGCTTTTTCAATTTTTCCATTTCCTATTACTAACGCCATCTCTATTTAAGTTTTAACACTAAGTGGTTTAAGTGGAAAAAACTTCGTGCCGACTCACCTCGCCACATGGATCAGTGGGTTAAATGGCTGATGTTTACAACCAAATTAAACTAACAACCGAACAAAGAGTACTGATGATGAAAATCGTAGCTGTTTTTCGAAAATGCATTCTACTCGGCTAGTATCGGTAAAAATCTTGTTTTTTCAATAAAATTTCCTTTCTTAACTAACGCTAATAAAGTAGTAAAAACTAAAAATATTAATTTCTTCATTTGCAAATAAATGAGAATTTAGTATAGTATTGAACTTGAGCCTGATAAAGAAAATAAAAATATTTTTTTACTTTTAGCAGCTGTGTATAAATATATACACAGACAAAAATTTTAAAATATATTAAATTCTTTTGCAAAAAGAAAAATATATTTTAAATTTATTTTTATACACTTTTCCTTTATACCAAAGTACATAAACCGTTTTCAGAATAAAAAAATTTACTTCTAATCTTACAATCTATTGACAGCAAAGAAAATAATCGTTTAGTTATTGCTTTGACAAATGATTTCTGCCTTCTGTTAAACAGTGGCATTGTTAAAGAACTTATCATTTATACAAAATTTTCTTCAAGGTTAAGGTTAGCTTGTAAGTAACTTAATTTTTCTGTTGTTAAATTTATTTATCTCGAGGTGATGTTAACAATACAGGTAAACTAACAAGATTATTAATTTATTTTATCTTGTGAATTTTTCTTAAGTATTAGCAAGTTGCAAAACTTTCACCCTTAGGCAAATATCTTACTTGTGTGTGAATTGTATAAGGGCAACATACGTTTGAATAAACTTTTACAAAAATTAATTTAATATTTCTTTAAGATGTGTCTGTTAACATAAATAAACATATTCACATCATTTGTTTAACATTGAAATCTTTGCTGAAATTTGCTGTATTCAGTAGCTTTAAATAGGTTAATTAGTAGAGATTAATATGCATTACACAAACTTACAGCTTTTAACTCAATTACACTCTGGAGCGTATGAGCACTATTTGTTTGCCTAGTTAACTATCAAGTATACGCCCCCACTTCGTTTTGTACAAACAAAATGAAATTAGTAAAATGGCAGTGGAAACGTATTGAGATGGCAATTTTCTTTTTACCATAACATATGTTCATACATAAATATACTGACATTAGACTAAGAGATTCTTCAAACGTTGGTTTTGCAAAAACTATTTTGATTACATTATCTTATATGAACAACATTTGATTAAATGCTTAATTTATTTAAGGTTTATTTATAACAACTCTTGCAAAAGAAGGAATAGTATTAAATATATTAACAACCATTTAAAATAGGTTTTAGGTATTGAGAATAATTTTTTAAAAAGTATATATGTATATACGTTCTTCATCATAAGGCTTTAAGAGAAGAGTAAAACTATCAAAAAAGAATAAAAAATAATAACACCTACTACAAAAGTAATAAAAATAATAATCTTTAAAATAACAATTCCCTTGAAAAATTATATCTGCTAATTTATTTCTTTGAATTTAAGTTTGAAAAACATTTTTATTTTACTAAAATTGCTATTTTTATTGTTTTTAAATCGAATTTTTGCTTTAGTATTCTGGGTTAAGTTCATTAAATAATTTCTTTTTATTAGAAGAAATTAATATTTTCCGTTAATGTTGAAAGAAACTTTTCGTTAAAAAATGCAGGATTTTTCTACCGGTACTGGCCGAGTATAATGCATTTCTGAAAGAAGCTACGCAATTTCATGATCAGTACTCTTTGAGCGGAAGTAGTGGCATTTGGCTGTAAGCATTACCTTTTTAATTTACATGTTAATGAGAAATAAAAAAGGAATATCTTTTTCCTTTCTTTTTTATTTAGTAAATAATTTATTGAGAATTATTATAAACAAACTAAAGTATCTAAGAGTTTTTTTTCAAAAACTCAACAAACCCTTTTTTATTCAACTGTTTCTCATATGCATCTGGATGTCCATTGGCTACCAATAACTAAATTGAAGGGCTAAAAAACCCCCTTTGTCTCACAATTATATCAAATATTATTCAGAATTTAATCGCAATTTAACTTATTTAATTTAAAGTGTTTGTAGTAATTTAAGCCTATTAAGTTTATCTTAATTGTCGCCTCACACGAAAATATCATAAGTTGGTACATATGAAACTTATTTACAGTCTTACAGTCCTTTATTTAATATGTAAAAACTCTGCGCTTTGTATTGATTGAAAGCTTCTGCTCCAGAGCTCGCTTTGTAAGCCAATTTGGTACTCGCTTTGTAAGCCAATTTGGAATATACGGAATGATCCTCCAATATAGAAAAACAAAATTCTAAATATGATAACTGTTGCTCATTTTTATATTAAAAACAGCAAACATGCACAAAGATAACTGGTTCCACAAGTTAATTTTGAAATTCTTAATTATGAAGACAAGCACTCAACTAAGCTGGAAATACATTCAAACTCGCTCATTAAAAAAATCTTGCAGCATAATGGTTTTACTTCTCTGAAAAGGAGGAATACTGCAACGCTTAGATGAAACCGTTAAAGTTATTTAACTTGATTTTAAAAACTTCAATTGTAGTCTGGCACTGGGTAAATCAAAATGAAATTATTAGTTTTGAGACTTGTATTCTTATTACTAGTTCACAAAAAACGAAGATTCAATAGTGAAAATTGTGCAAAAAATATGAAAAAATTTATTCAAAAATCGTTGCATCTATTTATAAATGCAATGTTGCTTATACTATTTAAAAAATTTAGACAAAAGTGTGGCAGCTCCAGCAAGTTAATCTTTAACGATGTTAGTTAAAAATCAATTATGTCCATGCGACAGATATTTAAAGAATCATACGATATTTATTTATTTAGACTCAATCAGGAGTTGTTCTGCAAAACATGTTCAATGCTTTTTTTAAATGTTGTTTCTTAGATATCAGTTGCCCTTTTGTCGGTAACTAATGCCCCACCCTTATAAAGGAGAGGTGATGCATTCATTTTAAACATCTACTTTTAAAAAAGTTTTTAATTTAATATTTTGATTTTTCTTTTGTATCTTTTACTACTTAGTTAAGTAAAGTTTTTTCAGCATATTAAGCACGAAAACAGAATACGTTTTTTCCCCGACTTCCCAGTTAGGGGCTTCCAGGTACAAGCATTACCAATTGTGTGAATTTAAATAAATTCAACTGGTTAAATTGTTTTTGTTTTCTTAAAACTTTACAATTTCCGTCAGCTTTCTAAACATTTTTTAAACAAAAAACGTCTGCAAATTTTTTTTCTATTTAAATTCGTGTTGGTTTTACAATGTTGATATAAGGTTTCAGACATTTTTAAAAATGTTTAAAAAGGAAATGAATTAATGTTTTAAAAGTCAGCAAAGCTTTAATTTTTTTTTTTTATTTTTATTTGTGAGTAATTATTACAGAGGTTAGCAAAAGACAGAATACAAAAAATTTTCTTTCATATTAAGATCTCTCTGAAATTAGCTTCTAAATAAACAATCCAGCTATACTTATGATAAATTAATGTAGAAATAAACACTTATTTATTTTTATCTGTAATCAATTAATACTCTTAAAATTCAATTAGTAAAGTCATTAACAAAATTATACGTTATGCTGATTAAAAACCTCCAAACGAGAGAATTACAAAATGAACATCAATTTATTATTGGCTAAATCTTTTTAATGAGATTTTTTTTATTGTATTTTAAGTTGTTTAATTAATTTGGTATTACTCCCTCTTATACTATATTGATACTGTTATGGCTCCTACATATAAAATTTAAAATTTTTTTTAAGAGGCCAATGAACTTTAATATTTTTTTATTTATGGCTGATGTGTTGGCTTTTATTCTCTTTTTTATCATCTGCAGTAAAATTGAAACCACAAAGGCAGTGGGTTGAACGTCAGTTATATAAGAAAACATTGTGCAAGATGAGCGCGGATGATGTAATTTACTTTTTTATATGTATCTTTGAAAAAAAAAACTGTAAGATAATCATAAATTTTAAAGTAACATAAGAAAATGTTTAAATAAGGCATTGTGTAGGTTCGTTGTGGATGTTTGTAAATGTGCACTTCCAACTGGAAGGAAAACAAATTTTATTTTTGTAACTTCAGTGGTGATGAACTTTTATAAAAGTTACACACATTATAGCTATTACAGAAAAGTGTTTTAATAATATTTATTATTTTGCAAAACTCATTACTTTAATTGTTGCGTATAAAGCTTCTTTTTCTCTAAGATTTGGGGGTTGCGATTAAGTAAAAAAAAAATTATATGTTTTCCCCATAGTTTTATTTTGTTATCGGACAAAGAAGGCAGACGACGTTTTTCCTAATCAATTAATATACTATTTAAAAGATAAAGATTTTAAAGGTTAAAATACAGATTGAATAACATGTTGAGATACATATTTTTCACGCAAGTGCCTAATAGCTTAAGTCTTAGTATAAGCATGGGCAAGGTTTTTTTAAGACAATATATCTCTAAAGAGGTCCAACTTTGTCAGAATAGTCTTTACTTGAGAGCAAACAAGCAAACCAGAATACCATTTTAAGAAGTCAACTATGTACGGGCAAAAAGATGAAATCATTTGGCAAAAGAGTTTTTATGATTTTCCATGGTATAACACAATCGATTTTAAATTGCTAGCTGGGCAGTTTAAAGAAGACTGAAAAATGCCAAATGTTGTACATTCTAAAAAATAGCTAACTTATCCTAAATGCGTGCAAATATTGGGCACCGAGGCCCACAGGGGTAAATTTTTTGTTGATCAAGCAATAACGTTAAAGGAGACACACTGTTTGGCTCCGGCAAGAACTTTAAGTATTTTTAGCAGGGTGTATATTTCTGGTAACAGTTTAGTTTTGCAAAAAAAAATAATAATAATAACAACAACAACAAAAATAACAATTACAATATTACAAGCTTTTCCGTATGCCTTTTGTGCATAATTTGAAATTATACAAAATAAAAAACTTATAATATAGAAACTTTGTTGCAAATTTATATTAAAAAAAGTATAATATAACTAAAATAACGTTTAACCACATCAGCAAAATTAAAGTATACCTACAAAGTTGATCGCAGTAATCTTTTCTTTGTCTTGATTATAAGTATTTCAAATGCTATTTTCATTTAACAAAAACATCTCATTATTTATTTTTTTAAGCCTATCACATATTGCTAGTAAGGCTTTTAACTAGAATGCAAAAGGTACACTCTTTAAAACTCCTTTTACATACAACAGCCATTTCATAACCAAATTATTACTTTTTAAGCAGGCAAAATTGCGAAAAATGTACTCAAGCGTATACTTTACATTTAATTAGAATTTATCCATATTACTTATACGTTTAAGGTCCTTTCAGGCCGTTCTATGTTTTTTATTTTATATATGTATGTATGTCTTGGTAAGATTTGTAACCTTTTTGTCAGTAAGATTAGGGTTAAACCTACTGCAATAACATTTACAACAGTTATTCAAAATTTTTGTTTATTTTTAGTTTATTTGTAATTAACCAAGGAGTCATACAGAAAAATTTTTAAAAAAATGTCATTATTTTTAATTTTTTTTTATATAAAAAAGCTATAAGAAAATTTAAAAATAATAATTAATAACATTTATTAATTTTCGTCTGTTATTTGAATTTAAAATAATTCTAACATATTTATTTTTTGTGGTTATTTTCAATAACGTTTATTTTTTATAGGGTAAAATACTCGTAGTTAAAGTTAAAAATACTGTTGCCTTTAGTCGACTTGCTTTTTGTTGTTGTTTCTAGTTTTATATCTAAAAAAAACCAACGAATTTATTGTGAGACATTTGTTAAAGAGGTTCTAGTTAATGTATTTAAGAAACTTCTGGTCTAGTCTTAAGTCAACTTGTTACTAATGATTAAAGTTAAATTAAAGAAATGGCAAAAAATTTCTTATATTAAATACACATTGGTTTTCTAATCAAATGAACCAATAGCCACAAGGATTAAATAAAGATAAACAAAGAAAAGCAAAAACAATATTTATTTGCACCATTAGATAGAAACATACCTGCTTAGGATATATTTTTTTTATTTTTTTAATTTATTGATTGTTTTAAACCTTTTTCTTTCATTGTTATTAACAATTAATCAAGCAACTGGCATTAAATATACTTAATAAAAAAAGGAAAAACAGGCCAAAATGTACAAGTTAATTATGATGATTCAGCTTAATCCTTTTTCTTAAGACCAAACAAAAAGTAATTTGTTACTTTTAATATTTATCTATTTGTATAATAAATTGTATCATATTAATTATTTTAACAAAATGAAATAAATTAGTAGTAAGAAGCAAATACATCAAAATCAACGAAAAATTTTAAAATATTTTTAAAGCAGATCCTATTTAGGATTATTCCGTTTAACCTTATTGGCATTGATCAAATTGATTTAGGAAACAAAATAAAAAAATCTAAAATATTTTTCTACGTGTATTTTTTTACATTTTAAATAAAACCATTATCACTTGAATTTGCCCGTTTTAATGGAAATAATCTAAAATAGAACCAATTCCTTAAACAGACTCTTATTTTTCTTATAATTTTATCTTAAGCATTTGAAAAACTTTTGTAGTTCGTTATCGTCCAAAATCAATTTTAGGCTGATATTAAAAAAATAAAAGTTTGAAAATTAAATAAGCAAAACTATTTTCTTACTGGCAATACTCCGTTCTATTATGATTGTAAAAGAGTAAATTGTTTAGTGCCAAAACTTTAGCAAGGCAAGCCTTCAAAGTTGACGGTGTAGAACGTGTTTTTAAAAATCGAATAATATTGTGCACTTAAAAAATTAAAAAAAAAATCCCTAATGTATTTTAAAAATTTAAGAACAATCTTAATGGAAGTTATTTAAAATAATGAACTCAAATTTTAAATAATAAGTGCTAAAGTTATGTTGTTTATAATCGGCATAACAAATACATTTAATTGACAAAAAGTAGCAATTTAGCATGAACTTGCATGAAAGTAAAAACATTAAAGTCCTTACTAAAAATTATATAAAATGCTTGTGGGTTAAATTTTTGAGAATTTGGCGTTAACTTCAATTATTTCACTTTGACTTTTCCTCATTTTACGTTTTTTCCGAGAGAATACGCTTTAGCAAGCAAACCAACCAAAAAATAATAAAAGAGGGAGTTTGGTGGCAAATTTCAATTTTCTGGCTTAAATAAAAAAGTTTCATTAAGAGCATTTGATTATAAAATGAAAACACGGATTTTATTTTGAAAGAAATATATCATTCATTAGTTTTCAGTTTAGTTGAACACACTGTAAAACAGAGCCTTGTGTTTTGTGCCACATGCTGCAGTAAATCTGGTGTAATTGAGCTAATTTTTTATGAAAATTTTCCTTTAAAGCCACAAGATATTGGGGACTGTCAATGTAAGCCCTCTCTTTAAGGTAGCCCCATAAAAAATCTGTGGGAATAAATTCAGGATACCTTTGCTTTTGGGGGAATTTTGCAAACAAAATTCATCAAAGCTCTGGCTGTGTGTGCAGTCGCCCTATCTTGTTGAAACCTCGTGTGTAAAGAGTACAATGAATGGACTAACATACGCGATAAAAAGTAATCCGAACCCATGGGTCGATAATTTTTGCTGTTGATATTCGTCGCCTGGCTTTGAGAGTTAAAAAAATGGTCAAATTATCTCATGCATGGATAAGTCACACAAATCAGTTTGGTTTTTGACGTTTTATTCAAGGGTTTCAACTTCATGGAGACAGTAGCAGCAGTTTTGTTTGTTGCGTTGCCGTGTAAATGAAAATAAGCCTGGTGGCTTCAAAAAAATTAATTTATAGAGCAAAAATACTCTAACATGGTTTTATAAAAAATTTTGCGTAAATCAAAATCACTTTCTTTCAATTATTGGATGGTTTGAGTTTTCAAAAAATGGAACTTCAGATCCTTTTTAAAAATTTCATGAATAATCGCTCTTAGAAGTTTTAGTATTAGAAGTATTGAAATAATGGATATTCACGTGAACTGCTTTTAACTAGTTCAATGTTTTCTGGTGTCCTTAAAGAGCGACTATGCCCTGGTCGTGCACCTTCAAAAGCGTAGCAGTTGCATGGAATTTCTGCACCCACAAACGAATCAAATTTTTGCTTGGTCCATTCGCCGAATATATACAAAAAAATCTTGTTGTTCATTTTTTTTAAGAAAATTTTGTCATTTGCTAGCAAAAGGTAAATCATAAAACAATATGTGTTTCTCAAACGGTAGGATACCCAATTTTTTAATTGAATTCTTCTGCACTATATTTTTTTTACTTTAGGTGCATGTGTAAGGCATCCATCCAAGTTAAGAAGGCAGTAAAGTATGCGGGGATACGAATACAAAAACACAAATCTTTATAAAAGTACTTTTGACTTGCCGATTTTAATGCAGTTTTGTTCGCATATTCAGAGTAAAAATTTTTAAAGCAAAGAAGTTGGAGATGCCATGCTCTCAAAAACTAAACTATTTAGTACTTTTACCCCTTTTTTTGGTTGAAAATCTGTACATATGCATACAGTTTTTAACGTGAAAATTCTTAGGACACTCACAAAGATAAAAGATACGGGTACTCGCATTAAACCATTTTTATTAAACTTTGTATGTTTCTTTAAATTGTAAGGGCCGAAAAATGGTTGGTAACATCATACCTACAAAATTTTAGCGCTTATTTTTATAATAATAAAAGTATTCTTATTAATTACCGAAATCCTAAAATTAATTAATAATTTTTTCGAATATAAAATAAGAGGAAATTCTTTTAAAGCCTGTACGTACAAATAACATATTTATATGCGTGGTTACACAATATTATTAAATAGTTGCAAGTTTATATTAAAAATTTTCTATGCCCCTTAAATGATAGTCTTAAAAAGTTACAAGGTAAGAAACACATAAGCTTATACACGCGTAATTACACTACATATATACACATATGTATATATGTCTAAGCCCATACCTAGAACATAAGATTCTAAAACGTTTTTTTTTTTTTTAATTTTAAGGTATTGTTATTTGAACAAAACATACGTAAAAAATAAAAATTCAGCCTTACGTGTTTTACGTTTTTTAAAAAGTTAAAAAAAAATGATATTTAAGTCTGAAACTTATTTTCCACTTTACAAGTTATTTAATTTTATATTTCACTTACCCAATTACTTTACATTTTACAGTTAATCAAATTCAATTTCAAGTTGAATAGAAAAACAAAAACTAACAATAAAGTTTCTATTAAGTGCATCATATTTTAATTATACAAATTACCACAACATGCCTTAGGTAATCAACGAATAAAGAATGATGGATTACAATGAAATTTTATCAAAATGACAAAGAACGTCTTACGAGCAATATAAAAGCAACAAGTGTGACTGAACTGAGTAACAAATGTCAGGCCAAAATGACAAAAAAAAAAAGATAATTTTTTAAGTGGCCTTTAAGGAATGTCTAATGTTAAATAATAAACAAATACAATAAATGTCAACTTAACATTCTTACCTTTTTGTGCACGTGTACCATGTTAATTATTTGACCTTGAGTGATAAGTTTTTATTGTGACAGTAAGGAAAATTGTTGGATTTTTTTTCTTTGCTGAATTAGTTGTCAGAAAGTGTGATAAATTAAAAAAAAAAACTCTTCAAATTGTATTTATTAAAATGGATTTAAAGGACACAAATGCTTGACAATAAAAAGGGATTTTAAGATTTTTTTATTTAAATAGTAGGTGTGAATTATAAGAAGGAACTTAAAGTAGTACATTATTTAAAGACGTGTATTTTTTGGATGTATTCATTTGCCTCTTTTATTACATTATAATAAGCAAAAATCCCTGTTATTTAGTGGTCTACTTATGCACTCTCCTTAAAAGTTATGGAGATTCTTAAAGTCTTTATTTTTTTAAAGGTTTTCATATCTAAATTTACCAAAATTTTAAAGGACAACAACAGAAAGGGCAAAGCAATATTTCTTCTCCTCAAAGACGTTTTCCATAACTTTAACTACTGTGTTGGTTTATTCGATATAACGATAGTATGGTTTTATCTAAAGTCTGATTGCTGAATTGAAATGTAGTTGTTATTATCAAGCTCGTAGTCAGATGGATCTTATGCATTTTTGAATAAAATCTGGACAAACCTTTATGTCTGAAAGATTCTAAGAGGTTCTTTTTACTAAAATAACTTTCATACCCGCTCAAAGAACTTTAAGCCGCCATTTGAAGCAAAAAATAAAAAAATCCTTTTTTTTGCTAGGTTAGGTTGCCCTTAGTAAAAAGTAAATGAGTTTAGTAAGAACGTAGGTAACCTTTTAAACTTAATTGAGTTAAGCAATGTCCTGGAACGACAAATCTTAAGCAGAAGACCTTAAAATCTATTATGTGATGGAAATTTTTAATTTTGATATTTTTGGCTAGATTGGCTGGATTGGCAAAATATTTTAATGTGGGAATAATATCTTTTATTTGCTGCTACATTTATTAATTAAAAAACTTTTCGTTTTTAAGTTTTCTTATCGCAAGGAAACGCATCTTCAACACATAAGTTTGAAAACAAAGAGTAATTTATTTAATTATCACTTTACAATTAAAGAATCTTAAATCAAAGGTTTAATATTATTTCAGCTATAAGGCTTGAGTATGCAGAATTGTTTTTCATATGCAGTAGCAATAGTTTAGCGCGTTCAATTTATATTTTTATCAAACGATACTAAAAATACTCTTGTTGATACTTAATACTTTGTTTTTGTTTTACGAAATAAAACATTTGACTGACAGTTAAAAAAGTCTCTTAAAAATTTATTGTTAAACAATAACTTCGAATCCAAGACTTAAGCCAGTATTCAAAAAAAAAAAAATTCAAAATATACTTCAAATACTGATTTTGTATTAGAATTTCATTTAAAAAACCTTTGTTAAACATAAAACATTTTTTTGAATACGAACCTTAATCTGTAAAAAATCAATTAAATTATTATTACTTTCTGACCAAACAAAAACCAATTTTTTAACCCACTTTAGCATGTACATTCTTATGTATTGCGTGATTTTATTTAATTATCTTTTTAAAAGTTTGGTATATTGTACCTCATAAACCACTTAAAGCAGCAACAAGCAAAAAGTTTATTAACTCTCTTGTGTTTATTTAGGCCCACAATGCTAAAAGGAATACCATGTTCACAGGAAGCGTATTTGTTGGAATTGGATTATTCACTGAAGCGTAAAATGATTTTTGGGAGGCGTCAATTGCAAACATCAGAAGTGAATTTGACTTTTTTTAAATAAAATTTAATATTAGAAAAAAGTGTAAATATTAAAAAATTACAAATTTACCAAAAGGCAAGGAATTCCATAAAATAAAAATTACTAAAGCCAAATTTTAAAGTGTAATGTTTCTAAATGTTCAAAAAATGTAATTGAAGAATGTTTTTATATGGTCGGAGAGCTTGGACAAGCTTTTTAAACTAAAAAGAATCTTCTAAATCTAAGGATTAAAGTGAAAAAACAATTGTGAAAAATTGGTATTAAATGAATTAACATTAAAGAAAAACATTTGGCAAATAACAAAAATTAATAAGAAATATTTGGATAAAAAATATTTATATCGTTTTTTTTTTGCCAAATTTATATAGCTCACGGGTCTGCCTTAAAATATAGTAAAATTTTTATGTAAAGGAAATATAAGTTTAAAAAAGCAAACACTTAAGGACAGATAGATACAAAGCCAGACAGACAGACAGACAGGCGAAAAGACAGGCAGATACACAGCAGAACGAGTTGATACCTTGGGTTAAAGTTTGAGCAGCAAAAGAGCCAATATTAATTGAGGATTAGTTATAAACGCAAAATAACTTATCTAAATGCCTTTGCAGCTACTGTTAAATATTTAGGTCATAAAAAGACACTGGGGCGTATGGGCAATAAGATACCAATAAAATATTAATTATACGACAAAACAAAGTAAAGAGAGCATCAATTAAGCAATTCAGTTACATAATTTAAACATTTTAAAACACTTTAAATTAATTAAAAATTTAAAAAATTGTTAAGCAGTTTTCAAAAAAACATTTATTCCTTTTAATAGTAACAAAAAGTCTTCTGGTTTTAAAATTGTGACTCTTGTTTTATACTGTTCTTTAATGATTTAATTTTTCTAATCTTAAATAAAAAAAAAAGAGCATATATGTGACAAAATTCGATACTTCAAATTAGGTAATTAGGAAAAGAGATTACAGTTTTGAGTGTATTTAAGGGTTAATTATTAACACTGACAATGAGCTCTAGAAAATACAACAATTACTTTGTGTTTTTTACCGGTGGCTTTGTATAAGTGTAACACATATTTATCTAATAAAAACAACATTTAATTTTTTATTTTTTCATTCACGCCAGTTCTATCTTAGAAAACATGCTACATTTCACTTGACCAGTTTTAAATGTAGGCATTAGGTAGTACATTACTTGGATTGGATTTACGAAATTAGTTTTCTTGGCTTGGTTTGCTTTTATAACAAATGAACAAAAATTTTATTTTTAAAAATTTTGATAAATTTTAAATTACCCCAATCAAGAACCTGTAGGCTCAACTACCTCAATTTTAGGTAGTATTAAGACCTCTTGTTTGTAAAATATTTTTAAAATCAATCGATTACTTAGAAATATCAAATAAAAACCTTATAAAACCATATTGTTGCAATTGGCTATTTGTTGCCTATACAACGCATGGTGATTCCATGTGGTATAAAATAGTTGTGACAGTTACCTGCAGAAACCAAATCTTATCATTTTAACATAGACAGCAGCCAGACATTGGTTTGGCTAATGGAGCTCTACGAATGACACATGTGTCAATGGGGCTGAAGTCTTAAAACATATACATATACTTTCTTTATGTATGTTTAATTTTATTTAAATCTTTTGGCTGTGCAAGTATTCTTCTAACAGAGCAGTAAGAAAGGGAAAGGGTTCAATTGCCTTTTTGTTTTTCGTCATAGTAATTTTTTGCCGCTGCAGTACAATTATTTCTACTTTTTATTTTATACAAGTATGCAGACGCAGATTTAAGTAAGTAAATATGATGAATGTTTAAAAGTATGTTTACACCGCCCCCAACTTTTTACCTTTAAATGAAAGTTGTATTATTTGAAAGTATATAAAAAGTGTGAAACTGTAAAAATATATCCGTGCAAGCATGGAAAAATTTAATAAAAAAACTAGAGAAAAGACCAGAAAATGTTGCCAAAATCAGTGCTATTAAACAAAAGACTAAATATAATTTCTGATTGCTGGTCATAGTTATGGGAGAAATTTAAGAAGGAGTAAGAAGGCCTATTATACCCAGGCAAAATTAGGTACATATTGTTGAACAGTTTTTTGACAGTGTGTGGACCTCTTGTGCCATTAAACTGCCTGCAGCAAAATATAAATGAATATGATATTTTTATGTTTGATCAAAAATTATTGTGAGCTTTTTGGAGAAAAAAGCTCAGTATTGGAGAAGTTTAAAGAAAGTAAATATCCTTCAAGATTATATTGTTTTGAGTTCAGATTATGTAGGGTTTTCAAAACCGAAGGTCCTTCTTATTTCATGTAAATAATATTTGGTTATTTTCATACCGATTTTCTTACAGCAAACTGCAACAACATTCCGTCTTTTAACGCCTCCATCTGCTGAACTTATTTTTGTTTGTGATCCTGTAAAGGTTAATTAAACAATGGCATGATTTTAAAGCAAGCGTGTATAGTGAATCTGGGTCTTTACATTACAAAAACATATGCACTTAAATCTCTGCTCAATTTTTTTGAAGGAATTTACAATATACCTACAGGCTTCTGCGTGGAGGTGGCGAATTGCATTCATCACTACCCTTTGTAATTAAATCTAGTCTAACCTAACTTAACCAAGGCGCATTTATATTGGGTGGAATAAGTTCTATAAAAACAACTAAATCGTCACACGAATGTCAAAGACAGATAACAAAACCTCGCGAATTCTTTCTCGTTCTTTTAAGCTTTTCTTAGAATACTGCAGTTGTTGTTTGTAAAAAATAATAATATACAAAAACAAAATTTGATATTTAAATATCGAAATACTGTGACTCAGCTGATTAACTGAGGCCACCTGAAATGCATGTGCCTTGTAACCTAACCTTACCTTACCTATATCGCTTCTAATTATATGTTTAAAGATATAATTATAGCTTAAAGATATAACAAATTTGACTTTGAGTATTATATTTGAATATTATAATTTGTGAAACAAAAGTCATTTTCCCCGAAGCTTGCTTCTTCCTAAGAAAAAACCGGCATTATTTATCGCAAAATATTCCGCTTAACAGCTTTTTGAGAGGGACCTTAATTTTTCAGTTGCATTTTACCAGACGGGCAAAATAAAATAGTAAAAACATTTCATTAAATTTTTTATGTTTAAAAACTTTTTTTTATCTTTTGGTACTAATGTTATGTTTTTAAACACGCTTTCATACGCATTTATATGCCTACTTATTGGCACATATAAGTTCACACATGCGAACAATAAAATCGTCATTTCCTTGCTTATTTTTAACATGCTGGCTAGAGACAATCGTTAAAATAAGAATCTTTAAAAAAATCAGTAATATTTTTTGGCATCTGGCTGAGAAAAATTGATATTTAAGGGTTTCTTGTTTGTATCTGCATGCATCATTTTTCAGTAGAGTGCAACATTTTAAAAGTTTTTTATAAGCAGGGCCACCAAAACGTCTACTTTTTTCAGCGTTTTGTTTCTAAAAATCGAAAATCTTCTTTTTATGCTTTTGCTGTAAGTATTTAAAAGAAAACTTAAGTTTTTAGGGGCTTGTGATGTCCTTTACCATGAAGAAAAATATAAATTAAACATTTTTTGTTTTTGGAAATAGTACGTTTACATTTCATAAACTTGGCATATGTGTCCCTTTTCTGACTTTGTTTGTATAGCCTATATTTCCGATAAAGGTCAACACTTTCACTAACAAAAATATAGCAAATAACGCATTGCATTTGTTCAAAAATTTAAAAAATTTATTTAGAACCGCACACATAACATATTTTGATTTTTGTTTAATATATTTGAATAAACTTAAATGCCACTAAAACTATATTTCGTCAATAAAATAAAATACCTATAAGAAATAATAAGTGGCTCTAAGTTTTTTTTTTTTTTTGGAAAATTGTTAATAAATTTATTTATATTTCTATCTCACGCAAACTTTAAACATACCGCCAATTGGGTGTTTAAGTGATTATTTTAAGAGCATTTTTATGACGAAATAACATAAGATAATAATAGTGAAATTCTTGCTACAAAAAAATGCCATGAAGGTCATTCACACGAAATTTTATTTCCCTTATAAGGGAAGCCCATACAAATTTTATTACAATATTTTGAGAAACTAAAAGTTTTTGCCATTTTACAACTTGCATGTAGTATGGAATTTATTTTTACAGGGTGTTGCAAAAAATACATTTCCTTTATTGAAGTTAATTTTTACTTTAGGAAAACTGAAAGAATTTGTTTTTAAAGTTTTTAACCATTACTAACTAAGTCAAATAGTTGATGAATTTCTTTAAAAAAAAAATTAATTTTGGGCAATATTTTTCTTTTGGTTTAAAAAAAGTCGTTCGATTCAGCCAAATAACGCATAGGAAATTGTTAAAATTCAACTCCTTTTCTTTTGGTCTGATTGTCAAATTACCAATCACCAGTGATCGCTCTCACACTTTCGTGTTATTAAACTAAGAAGACATTTAAGAAAATTTGGATTTAGACTTGGCCAAGATATCCTCGCCATTCTAAACCAAGCTTGTTTGACAACCTGATTTCAGAAGGTATGCCATTCTATGCATTTTTTCAAGCCCAAAACATTGTTTGTTTTTTTTGGTCTGTATATATTAACAAGCTTTTTGAAAGCTTGTAAAGAAAGCACGTATATATTTAGGGAAAGGATCTCCCATATTCCAGAACAAAAATAAAAGATTGCAATAATAATGAAGGGATTTCATTCAGCAACGTTTTACTTGTTAAGAAGCTTCTGTCAGGAACGCAAGCTTAACAAAAATTTTCTAGATGGGTTTTTTTCCGCCCCAAAAATTGTTTAAAAAATCTTTTGCTATTTAAGTTTTTAGTCTTAAAACACACTGTAAAATTTATATTTAAAGGACAAATGGCTTAAGATTAAACTTTACACAAAAGCAATAATATTAACTTTTCATTATGTATTACTCAACGCTAATGTTAAGTAACAATTTTACTTGGAAAAACGAATAAAATTAAATAAAATCAAATAAAAAACTTAGCAGCAATGAAATAAAGAGTACATTAAGAAATAACAACTCAGTTAAAAAGTTTTTCCTTGTTTTCTTTGGACTCCATCAACTTGAGCTAAAAACAAGATAAATCATTTAATTTTACTTTTTATTGTTGTTCCTTGGGCACAATAGAAAACCACTGCGCCACTTTCATATGTTGTTAAGTTCTTTATTAAGAGATAAATACATTAGTTGGTAGGCCATTAGGGGCAGCTGTCTGGAAAAAAATTCAAGATTGAGGAAATTATTACTTCATTGTACTATCATCAACGTAAATTTTAGGTAAATTAATTTATATAAAGGCAGCCAGCGGTCATTAGTGGGTAGCAAGTTTGATGCTTTTGACTGTAGTGTAAATAGAAATAAAGAAAAAGTTTATATTACTTTTTTATCCAAAAAATTTTTTTGATTGACACTTACTTAACTAGTAGATAGTAACCAAGCAAAAAAAAAACAAGCTTTTTAGCTAAATATGTATAAAAAAATATAACACCACTGATAAGCCTTATTGAAGATATATAATCGTTCGACTTAAAATATTTATTAAGCTGGGGGTGCATCTAAAGATGCATATCGTTTGCTCAATATTACAAGGTTCTATATGCAAAAACCTAGATGAAGAGAAAATTAAGGTTTAAGTTAATACTTTATCATTGAATCTTCGCTTTAATTCTTCTAGACAAAGCTTTAATGAATCGCGTTGCCAACTTATTTCGATCTTATTTATATTACAAGCATATGCATAATCATATAATGGTTGCACATGCTCATTACATTTTGTCTTAAATTTAAAACAAAGTCGTTTAATAAGCAGTTGTTTAATTAATTTTTTTATATCTTTTTTTTTACGCACATTTGAATACCCATATTTTTGTAATCTTGACAAGATTTAGTTTTTTTAATTTTTCATAAAACTAAGTATTGGCGCAAACTAAGGTAAATAGCTACATATATGTATAATAAGCTTTGTGACAAACCTCCTTTGGGCAACGGGGAAATGGATTGATGAAGGCTTCAAGTCTAACCATAGCTATATGAAAACAGTAGAGTTGTCTGAAACCTTAAATAAAGTTAAAGGCTAACTGTACAGCGCTAATACCATATCAGCAGTTCTGTTAATACCCAAAGGGACGTGAAAGGCTCCAAGGCAGAAGGACAAATGCTACAGGACATCCTTGTTGAACACCCGGAGACCGAAACTTGTTTCCGCCTTCCTGACCACAATACTGTCCTACAAGTGAAGGTCTGAAAAATTAATAAATTTGTGTCCAGGCACACAAAATTCCAACGGATGCATGCATCTGTACAGATAGCAAAACGTCTGTTTTAGAGTAATTATGTTTGCAGGCTATGGACCTAGGACGGTGTTGCATTGTAAGAGTTTGATATATGACTACTCGCAGTATGGACAGGTTTGCATGATATGGGTATTTGGTCATAACAGGGTGGTCGGGAGTGAACAGGCAAAATATTTGGCAAATGGTGTTAAGGGACAGCGAGAAGTTGTCCTGACCAACCCAAAGCCCTTTGTGACCTTAATGAAACAGTGGGCTCAAAATACCCACAGGGTGCAATGGAACCACGAGATAGTTATGAGATTACCAAAAAGCCTCTGGGGGGACACAAATTGTGTCAGAACTAGGGGCATTTTGAAACTTTAGAAGCCTTAACAAGGCAAGATGATGAGTATGCTGACGGGTCACTCGAATTTACAAGCACATCGCCATTGGCTAGGAATTGAGGAGGACAATGAGTGCCGGACTTGGAAGCGATGAAGCATTTTCTGTGTAACTGCCCGGCTTTTGCACAGGAAATTTTGCCAATTGTGGCTCACTTGAGGGGTTTGAATTGGGAGGAGTTGAGGGAAATCATGCACATCACCAAATAACTGTAAATTTCTCACCCAGGATTCTTTTTTCTCGCTAGAATTGTACAACAATCCGATCCTTGGCTTAAGTATATATTTTACAGGACTTGAGGCCTTTAAGGACTCCTCCTTTCAATTTTATAACTATTGGTCAATTACAATTGAATCAAAATTAAAACAAAATCATACCTATGTTTTTAATCCATAACCTTATCTTTGCTAAACTTCAATTAAAAGTTTTCCAAAATACCAGCCTTATTTTGATAAAAGCCCAGTTGTACATACAAGTGAAGGAAAATCGTTTGATTGATTCAGAAACTGACTTTGAATCAATTCTTATAACTCATGGTGCGCAACAATATTTTTTTGGATGTTAAAAGTATCTGCACATTTTTCATCTTTATCTGGTATATTCAATATATATTAAAGTAAAATGATTAAACTTAGCATCGAATACAGTTCCTATTCAAAAGTATTAAAATCTGCAATTTTTATATCATTTAATTTGACCTAAAATAATGAAAAGAACTAAAAAACCATAATGAAAAAAACTTGACCCCCATCTAATGGCAATGTTGTTTTCTTATTGACTCTTAATTCTCACTTCTGACCAGCATTGGCCAATGGAATAAAGAAGAATGCATGCGCCTTTTAGAACAAGAAATGTTATTTAATTTAAGTATAATAAGTATCTTATATTTCAGAATTAAATTTCTAACAAGGCACAGCCAACGTACTAAAAGACTTAACTCACACTTAGCGTTGTAAAAGTTATTCAATTAAATATATATTACACTGGCCTCACAAAAAAAGATAAAAACACACAAAGTTTGTCTCGTTTTACACAAATTGGCATTAGGGCAGACTAATAAAAATGTTTCACTAACTTCTGCGTAAAAAGTTGCAAACAAACATTTTTGTTTTATTTTTTTCAACTAAAATTTAATTCAAGTTAATGACAATAATAATTTAAAAATAAAAAATAAAAATGTATGATTTAATCATATTTTTTGTAATTTTTACTAAATTTTTCTTACACGGAATTCAACTAAAAAATTTCATTATTTATCAACAAGAAAAATTAGAAAAAAGAAACAAATATAAATTGGAGAATGATGATATGAGAAAACTTTATTATAATTTAGGCCTAAAACACATTTTAAATATTTTTCTTATTTAATGTTATTTGTTTTATTTTTTCCTTTTTGTTGTCTTAAACAAGACAATGAATGGGTGGCAAATTGTTTGCAAGTGTTTGAAAAAAAAATATGTTTCAAAAACAGGCACAAGCAACAAAAGCAAAAAAAAACTGGTCTAATTTCTTATAAAAATTTTGTAAAGACAAATGATTTTTTATGTTAAATGGGAAACAACTTTTAAATATATAAATTCAAATTTGGTTCTACGCAAAGCGTGGACTGGCTTGTTTAATACACGTGTGTATTTATTTGATTGAAATATTTTTTACCATAATTGAAGATTTTTATGTTGCTTGTTTGGGTGTATTTAAACTCTTTTGTATTCTTTCTTTTTATAACTGCCACCTTTGGTTGTCATTTACAGATATCACGTGTTTTGAGAACAATATATTTGTTTCGCAGCTATTCTTTAGGAAATATTTAAAGAAAATCGAAAAATTTTCATAATTTGTAATGAGGAAATTAATAAGTAATTTTATGGATTCGATTTGCACCAGAGACACTGGGAAGTAAGCTTCATTTTGCTTTCTTTTCTTATCATTCTCTTAATTTTTTTCCTCCTATATTTACGCCTTCTATCTCCTTTTCCGGGTTACACAGTGGGACTTCTTTAAGCGGACCCATCAGAACTCTATTATGTATACACAGTATAGCGCAAATGTGACAGCTATAAATCAGATAAATTACTTACTAATCTCTGCACACAAGCTTTTTCCATTTTTGTACAATCAAACTTCCTGGACGAAAAACACCAAAAAATTTCTATTAAGTATGTGAAATTATTTGCTTCTTTAACATTTCCAGCAACTGTTTTTAATATAACTTAAAGGCCGTGTACCTAAAAATAAAGGAAATATATACGATAAGATAAATTTTTATCAGCTTAATGACGTGAGTTAACTTTAAATGTTGAAGAGGTTATTTATTATTTCAAAGCTTAAAATTTTTCTGGGTTTTATGAGATTTTTAACAAATTGCTTTAAGGGCTATCTTTTACAGCAAAAAGTATCATTATTTATTTTCTTTGTCATATTAAGGCCAGAAAGCTTCCCGCCATAGGAAAGATGTTTCCTAAGCCTAAAAAGCGCTTATAAAATTTTACAAGCCTTTAAGTTTGTTACCGACTTTATTTATATATACAAGCTTCAAAACCATCTAACTTTTAAATTAACCCTGCTGCATACCCAATCCCCAGTTTGGTTTTAGACGACACCAAATTACGATTGAGCTAACTAACACATTGGTGCATTTTGTATGTCCCGTTATTATAATGTTATAAAATTTGCTGAGAAGTCACAAACTTTCACAAACTATTAAAAACTTAGCGCAGTATAATAAACATATACGAAGAAATATTATTTAGAAATATTGTTGTATTTAACACAACAACAATTTTTTGAGTTAAAAATAAAACAGCTTGTGAGTCCCCTAAATATTTTTTATTACCACAAATGTTTGATACAGTCAAAAACTAATGGCGAATCGTAAAACACAAAATTTTTCTGTATGCTGCTAAAAAGGACCTCTTAGAAATGTTAAATGCTTAACAAAAACGACACTCTTAGAAAGCAATTAATAAAAAATCATTCTTGTTCGGTTGTTTGATAGATATTTTGACAGGTTAAGATAATGGATTAGACTTGGGGAATAATAAATATATTTGTCAGTTTCAGATGCAAATATTGAAGAAAAGCATTCAAAATATAAAGCAAATTTCATTTGATGGTTCAGTGAAGTAACGAAACATGTTATGTGTTTTTCACATGACTTGGCAATGTCATGCCCCAAATGATATTTTGTTCGTATCACAGAGTTGTTATTTTGCAGAAGTTTTTACTGATTTGTTTATATATTAAAATGTCTTCATATGTGAAATAAGGTATAACAAACTTGACTGAAGCAGCTGCACGATTGAAAGCTTTTAAAATATATTTTGACATTTATTTTACCTTAAATCCAAAAAAATATATTTTATTTTATTAAAAAAGTTGGCATGTGAATTAAAAACAAATTTTGTCATAAAAGAAAATAATAAAGTAGGATGTTTTATTTAAAACGAAATTATTATACATCTATGTTTAAAATAATTACTTAAATAAATGATGTCCTACTTTTAACACAAATGGTTGAGGGTTTAATACATTACGGGGTATAAAAAAGGCATTAAAATGTTATAGAACACATTTGCTAATTACCAAACCAGTACGGTTTTATGCCAATTAATGCTAAGGAATAGAGAATAAAATTTTTATTTCAAGACCATATGGCAATAAACCTGATTTTGTATCAAATGGTAATATGAAATATCATTAAATCGTACTACTTTATGCACAATTGTTTTTTTATTATTAATAAAAAATTACTAAAAAAAAAATGATTTTTAAGAATAAGTTCAAACGCTTTGATTTTGTGGTCGGTTTTTATTTGAAGTAAGTAATGGTTGTTTGTTTTAATAACTTGATAAAATAAAAAACAGGTCGTATAATGCGGTTTGTAGCCTAAATCTTATTCCATTAGAGGCTACCAAGTTTTCCAAAATTTGATATAAAATTTCATTCCATTCATTTAGCTGAACTCATAAGTTTTAACTTGAAATATCAAAAGCAAAGTTTCAAAAAATATTGTTGGCTATTCTATTAAATTTGCGTTAAATTTGATTAAAGCAAATACGAATTTATAATTTTTTTTTGTTAAATTAAAAAGTATTTTTTGAGTGACTGATTTTGTTTAAATTTTTTAATTATAAAAAATAATATCATAGTAGACAGACAGACGCACAGGCAGACGGACAAACAGAAAAAGCAGACTACAGTCAGGCAATCAGTTTTAGATAAAAGTTCGTTTATTTATTTTAAAATAAGCCATATAACCCGAATTCAAAGTATGACTTAGTAAGATCAAATGATTTTTCTCTTTAGAGCAATCAATTAATTCTCTGACAATTCATTAACTAAATCTTGCAGGATTTCATACTTAAATGAAATACATAACTTTCTACTTGTTTTTAAGTCATTAAAAGTGCCTCACAATACGTAATAACATAAAGCTGTTTTTTAACAAAACCCAAGGAAACCATTTAAATAAACCATAATTGTGTATTTTAAAGCCATTTTAATTTTACTAAAAATATCCTTAAATGTGTCTGGCCTTGTGGAAAATATTGTTTGCGTGTCGTTTGGTTTTAGTGTCGATAACATCTTTTTAAATTAAATTGCCATAGAAAAACAGGCACTCACTAAAAGTGTTTATTTATTTAAACACAATGCAGAACTGGTAATTGAATTTAATTAAATAAATGAATTTTGCATTAAATTTAAACGCATGACATAGAAATAAAATGGGAACGTGTTGCTTGATTTTTATTTTAAAAATGTGTAAAAATTGTGCGGAAATTTTTTTAAATGTATGTCTGTAATTTACTTACACATTTGTTACATAATAAATTACAAATGAGATTAAAAATATGTTAATACAGAGGGTCTAATGGTAAATTTATAATTTAAAAACTACATCTCAGTGGTCGAATAAGCATTGCGTGTTCGCTGGGGAGCCATTTTTAAAGACTAGTTATGACTGATAGACCGGGTGTAAATTTAATTCATTCGTGGATGCAGAGATTCCCCGCAACTGTTTCGGCTGTGAATGCCCCATTGCCAGGGCCCCATCGATCTTTAAGGACTCCCTAAAAACATTAAACTGGTAAAAAGCAGCTTATGTTAAAAATGCGAGACTTTCAATACGGAAAAGAGCAGCCTCACTGCAATTTTCAAGAGCAACTATTCATAAAACTTAAAAAAAGGATCTGAAGTTAAATCATTCTTAAATTCGAATCGTTCAAGAACTTTAATAAAAAGGCCTTGATTTACTCAAAAATTTTTGAGCAACAATGTTGGAGCATTTTTGTGCAGTAAATCTAATTTTCTAAAGCGACGAGGCTTATTTTAAGTAAAAGTAAAGTTTAAGTTAAACGGCCACCCAACAAGCAAACCTGCCCTTACAGGTCCCTTAAAACTTGCAACCCCCGACTAAAGTATAAAAAACCATTACATTGCCCCAGGGTAACTGTTTTGTGTGCCTTACTAACGCATGAGATAACAAGATCATTTTTTTTAATTCTCCAGGCCAGGCGACGAATAACAGTAGTAAAAATTATCGATGTGTGATAACGAAATTCTTTTTGTCAAGCCTGCGAGCTCATCCAACGTACTCACTACACATGTGAGTTAAACAGAATAGAGCGAATGCACACACAGCCAGAGCTTCGATAGATTTGCTTCGGGAAAATTTCCCCCAAAAACTGATCAGCCGCTTTGGGGACCTCCCGTAGGCACCGAAGACGCCCGATCTAAAACCCATGGATTTTTTTTTATTGGGCTACCTTAAAGTGAGGGTTTATAGGGACAATCCTTTATTTCTTCTGGCTTTAAAGGAAAATATTTGTCGAGAATTTAGAACACACGGCTCTGTTTTAAACAGTGTGTTCAATTCGACGAAAGACATCCAGATGGCATACTCTTTAAAAAATTCGCATTCATGCTCCAAATTAAACTTTGTGTCAATTATTTCGTATATTATTGAAGCTTGAAAATATAAATCTGCCACCATTTGTCCTGTATATATGGGCATATTGTTTTCATACTTCTTCATACCAAAATGTTCGGATTGCATTTTATACTATTGGACCTATTTTTTTTTTTTACAAATAATACTTTAAAGACACAATTTCTGATTTGGGGTATCAGTTAAAGGGTAAAATGTCTCTTGATTTTCAACTACATATATATAAAAATTTTTTAACTACAAATCTTATAGTTTCTAGTCGAGTGGTGGTGCCCTCAATTTAAGCGATAAAACTCTACACTAAACCGCAAATGAAATGAAAAAAACTAATAAATTAAAAAATTAAGATGACTACACTGGGCAAACAATAATTCTTTCTGAACTCATTAGCTTTAAGACCCACACTCTGAAATATGCATGGGAAAAAATTTTGTTCAAAATAAATTTTAAAATAATTAAAACCACCTTTTTTCCAATATATATCTTGTTTTAATTTCCTCAATACTGAACTTTTATTTCCAAAAATATTTTACTAAACATTAATTTATTTGTTTAGAATACCAACAACTTAATCCTTTATATGCTGGTCCTATTTACTTTTAAATGAAATTGGCAACTGAGTTAGTTGTTGTCCAAATCAAGGCGTGTATGTCTTTGTCAATTCATTAATGTGGAAGTTGTCCAACTGGCTAAAGAAATATCAAAAGATTTTGATTTTTTCAAGTTCGAGTCTCCTGATCAGCTAAACAAATTCATAAAAAAAAATATATTTGAAAGTTAAAAGAAAGATTTAAAATTCAATTAATGGAGTGTGTGGCCAAAAATCAATTTAATTGAAAGACTCTAATGACACTTGAATTGAAATGTGGTTGGGGTGCTTGAGCCAAATGCTTAAAAGAATTTATAAACTCAAGCTTGTTCTAAGTTATTTATTTTTTGCTTAGGATTTCTGCTGAAAACCATTTTCAGTGTTCTCTTTCTTTTGCAATGAAATTATCTGTCATAAATACTTACGTTTAGTTAAACACAATTTTGTTTAGGATATAAAAGATGTAACAATTTAAAAAGTTTTGAGTTCATTTGTATAGGCGCAATACATGATAACTTTCCTTTTAACTCTCTATCTTTATTTCTATTGATCTAATCTACTTTATCTTTTTCTTCTTCTCTTCTCTTCCTTAGGTATCACAAAGGGACCGAGGAAACGGACCTAAGTGGGCTGCACAACCATCACTATATCACTTCCGCAGCCGCCTGTTCTATTACCTAACCTAATCCATGGTGGGTATTAATTCATGGTAGCCTTCGAACTAACAGAGGTTCTTTCACTCTGCATCTTAACACACATTCCCTTTGTCCATCAACAATTTCATAACGAGCCAAAGCTTTCTTTGCAGGACTATTTACCCCTTGAAGCCAAAGCTAATACAAGTTCCCACAACTATCAGGGACTGGTTACTTCTCTCTTGTTAAATTGCATTTAATCTGATTATAATCAGCAAACAATCTATAAAAAATTAACCAAGTTTTACACCAACACTGAGAGATTAGTTGCTTTATGCTACTAAAGATGTTTTTTTTTTGTATTAATATTTCTAGAAGCTACCAATGTCTCCTAAAATCATGAGCATTCTGGCCCGTGCTTCTGAAATTCAGAGCTATCTGGCTGTTGTTAAGTGCTGAGATCTTCAGAATGTAGACAAAACTAGACCAAGGTCAGTGCTTACCATCTCGGCCACTATCAAGTTTTACCCCCACTTTTAAAACCGGGCTGTCATGAGTAGGTTTGTTTTGGCTTTGACTAACTAGCCTAAAACTGATAACCGAGCTTAACAATAAAATCATTAAAAACTAACGAAGAATTTGAAATTTAAAAACTGTAAAGAATTAGCTAAGGAGTCTAAAATTTTTTGTGAAAGCAAACGTGGCGTTGAATATCTGTGCAGAAAAAAAACCTGGACAGAAATTGCTAACAGAACGTTGACAAAGAAAAAAAAAGACATGTTTAAAAGACAAACATCCTTTTGGTTGATCCTGATAAAGAAAGGACTGAGAAAACTGGGCATGCAAGTGCCATTCAGTTGAGGAAGCGCTGCTTGTTTAAGGTCTTTTATTATACCAACATTATTACTTAAGAATTGTAAAGTGGGAGAAGTTGATAAAATTTATTTTTAAAAGGAATGCACAACAAGTTAATCACCAGCTAATATGTGTTGTCTGCAGAGCTTAAGGACTTTTTAGGTCCCTTTTGTGGATATGCCAACCTACCTAGATCAGTTCGTTTATTGTATGTTTCCCGTTCTCTTTCTTTATATTCACAAAAAAATTCTTTCCTTTCTTATATATAAATAATTTCCATCTTATCCTTTTATTGTTTTAATAGCTTGCTTAGTAGCAAGATTTTAAGAGACTAAAGAAATCTCTACATATTATTGTTATTTAAAAAATGGGCATTTAAACAATTCAAAACTGATTTAGAGTTAATTTAAAGTGAGCCAAAGAGCCATCTTTTTTAATGAATGACATTATTGTCGTAAGAACTTATTCATAACTGATCACCTTTATTTTTAGAACTTAATTTTGAATCAACAAATACATCCGCTACTTTTAATTGCGTTTATATGAAGCCCCATTTCTAAAACAGATCAGCAGTTATTTATTTGGTTTTTAAGACCTCTTTTAATATCAAGTTGAAGCTAAGTCTTTACAAAAGGCTATTCTCTTTTGATCACTACAATTTTTAATGTGTTGAAGAAATTAATTTTAAGACATTTTTATGCTAAAAGGGAGACAATTAACAATTTTCACGCAATAAATATATTCCGTATCATTATTTACTAAATAACAATCAAACAATTAAGTGAATGGAACCATCACCTAATAACAAAAATTGATTGAACTATGTAAATTCTAAAACTGAAAATCTATAACTAATCAAGATATTAAATATAAATAACAAATAAACAAATTTTAGTTTTTTCTCTCTTTCCTAGCAAAACGACAAAATACATATTTGTCTTAAACATTCACATTTTTGAACTTTTTTTTGCTAATCATATTGATTGTAGATCCATTAAGAAGTTTTTTCTTTAAGCTGTTGGGGATTATTTCTTTGTTTTTATTACTTTAAATATTATTTAATATAATATCTACATAGAAGTGTGTACTCAAATATATATATCTATGCCATAAGTATAAGTACTTAGCATTGACTTAAAGCGATTGTCCAAAACTTAAGCTTCCACCATCTGTTAAAATCTTATAACACTTAAGATCAAGGACAAGTAAATAGGACAAGAAAATAGGGTAATCTTAAAAGTTTTTGGCAACAGAACTTGTTTATTGGTCTGAAAAACAAATAAACTTTTTATGGCAGTTTGAACGTAGATAAATAAGTCTTGCTTGCGGCTTTTTGGAGGAGTAGAGGTATACACAAAGACAAACATACATTTGTATTAAATCAACTTAAGTTTACAAACAATTTTTCTAGGTTTTTTTTTTAATTAAGAAAAAACTTGTAAGGAAAATTTTATATGTATTCTTAATAATATTCACGAATATGTGGGAAGGGCGTGCTATGAAAGTAATAAATAAACAAAAATTGTCATATTTTTATCATTTTCATATTAAAGTAATGCTTTTTCATTTGAAAAGTTTAATATTTCGGAAATCTTTAATAAAAATTGGATTAAAAACAAATTAGTTTTTAATATACAACCCAAATGTTCTTTTTTAAAAATTTAGACTTTATAAAATTTTAGTTTTTTTTTTTTTAATTTTTAGTCAAAATAAATTCTCAAGAAAAATAAAGGTCTTCTTATCGAACTTAAAATTTAAAAAGTTATTGTTCTTTTTCAAAAAAAACTAAAAGACCAAATCAAAATTAATAAAGTTTAAAAATTCTTTTTACAAAAAGTATAAATATTAATGCTAAAATTTTATAAGAAAAGTGAAATTTAAATTTTTACGTTAATTGAGTTATGTTCTCCAAGTCTGGGTAGGTTTATTCAAGCTATTGGCAATTCACAAATAGAAAACAAAATTTTTGTTAAATTTAGAATACGTTAAGTTACAAACAAGTTTAAGCTAATTGTACGTCACCTTCGTATAGAATACAACTACAAGGTTTATTGTAACATCTTAAATAAGTTAGTTCTGAAAAATGGTGTACTTCAATTCATCGTTTTGGCGAAAGTAAAGTGGTGGCTCTGGACATATCTAGGGGGTTTGATAGAGTCTGGCACTGTGCACTTCTATTAAAACTTATTGCTTTTGGTGTCGGTGAAAAATTTTCTTGATTTATATCGAGTTTTCTCAGAGATCGCACTATTTGTGTTGTTATAGATGGGATCTCTTCCAACGAGTTAAAAATCAATTCAGGGGTACCGCAAGGCTCCGTCCTCTCTCATACCTTATTTCTTATCTTTCTGAATGACCTTCTATGTCAAACTTCGAAACCTATTTATTCCTTTGCAGACGACAGCAGCAAATGCCATTCATACTCGTTTGACCATAGACGTAGCTCTTTGGATATTGGAGCTAGGAGACAGAGTATGAATGTTTTGATTAACCGCGATCTGATGTTAATCTCCAAATGAGGCCATGCGAATAGGGTCGATTTTAATGCCCGTAAAACCCAATGTTGTCTTTTAACACATGAGTGCACAACGGACGATGCTGCCTCATCTGTATTAATGGATGATGTATGTATTGATGTTCTGGGCATGAGAATCCAGTGCGATGTCCGCTGGACGGAACACATCTTTCTTGTGCCAAAAAAAGCATCGAAATGTCTTGGTTTTCTTTAACGGTATAGGAATTACTTTACACCATCTGATCTTCTTAATATTTATACCACCTATATCCGACCAAAAATCGAATACAACTCTCATGTATAGGCTGGTGCCCCAAAGTTTATTTTGGGGCTACTTGACCGCGTACAGGAATGAGCGAAGATACTCATCGGCGACGTTGCGGTATCTAATCGTCTTGATTTACTCGAACACCGTCGTGATGTGGGGTGTGTTTCGCTGTTTTATCGATACTATAATGGAATGTGCTCTGAGGAAATCAGGGAACTTGTTCCCGAAACCCGGAACTTTTTGTGTGATACAAGCTTTTCTAGAAGAGCACACCTATACGTAGTTGACTGGCCAGTGAATCACACCACTCATTACTGGAAGAATTCCTTCTTCGGTCGCACAGTTCGTATGTGGAATAAACTTCCTAGTGATGTCTTTCCTGCCACAGTAAATATTGAGAAATTTAAATCAAATGTCCACAAAGACTACTCCCTTTATCCTCCTTCCCATAACCTATTTTCCTGATACCAACACAATGCAATGCATGTATAGGGGCTATCCTCTTAGTGCTGGTTATTATTAAAAAAAAAAACAAAGAGTTGATTTCATTGAAAAAAGAAAGTACTTTTGAAATTATGTCCATAAAAAAGCTATATTTTTAAGTTGTACTTCACCAAGGCCATCGTAAAAGCGCTTCCCTATCCACCTTTACAATCTTCTGCAGTAAATGACAAGTGGTTTTGCCGTCACTAATTCCTCCTCACCTTTACGCAAACTACAGAAACCCTAAGTATTTTTATTTCACTTACTAATTTCATATATTACATCACAGTGCCCCTTTAGAGTGTTGTGCATTTTAGGTCTCCCCCTGTCATAAACAAGCTGCCTTGAACCCTGTTTTACCCTGTCAGGGCCGCAAGAGTCTGAGAAATCAAAATGAGCCTATCGGGGACCTACGTCATTTTTAAATCGTGATAAAAATTAAAACATGTCCTTATGGGCTGACACCTATACTAAGCCTTTCCTTAAGAGTCTAACAATGCCCATTACCATGTGCCCTAAAAGCACGAGCCTATACTTAAAGTTATAACTCTCTAGAGTGCTGGAGTGACTGTCGAAATAGATTTAAATGATTTAATACCTGCAGCATTTTCCCTATCAGTTCTTCAAACGTTTTCGCCGTCAAAATATCTGCCTGAAAGCACTTAATTTATGTGACAGCCTGTGATATAACCAAAATTTATAATACAATATTAAAGAAGCAGTCTTGGTAACTACACCTATCATTTGTTTAAATTGTACACCCGTCAAACAGTTCTTCAGGTATTTTCCAGACCTCCCAGCCTCCAATTTTTCTGAGCATAAGCCCTTGTATTACACTCATTCAAAAGCACTGGATATTAAAAAATCTAGCTTAGCACCATCAAGATGGCATACTTCACTTAAATTTTCAATGTTTCCTAATACATATGTTTTCCTTTTCTTTGAAAATAAAAACATAAATATTATTAACATTCCCTGATATACTATTAAATGAAAATAAAACACATTAAATTAAAATGCTTTAAAAACAAATTATTTTTACTCTTTCACTATTTTTCTTATATAATAAATTTTCCAATAAGATAAGCCGGAAGTATAATAAAAAGGATAACCATTCGTGATTGAAATTTAATATTATTTGGAGGACTAAGCAGAACGTTGGCGGAATGTGAATGATACCTTTTTCAATTTCCTAAAATAAAAAAATACACTACAATAAGCTAAATTAGAAGACGATAAAAGGGGACGATTTTTTTCTTACAAAAGTTCATCAAGTTATTGCAATTAGGGATAATTGTAAAAATTAAAAGAAGGACATACGTGACACACTTAACTTGGTCTAATGCTTCTAATTTTCTCATCATTGCAAAAAGCTTTTTATTTAATGGCGATTTACTACCCTAAGCCGATAATTGTTTATACGTACCAATAATAAGATTTAATATTTTGAATGGCAAAGATGCTTAATTTGCAAACACAGGACGAATAATAAGTAAAGGATAATAATTTGAATTTTTGGTAAAATGAGAAAACCTACTGCAAAATGTTCTTTTTTTAATATTACATAGAAAATCTATAAGCTTTCTTACAGAGTTCATATTTTTCACCGTTAAAAAATAATAAATAGATAACCACACAATTAAAAACGACTTAAAATTTTCGGACGTGCTGAGTCTTATGTAAGTACAATCAACAGCATACTCCAAACCAAATATTTTTTTCAACATAAAATTTAAGTTATTGGATTTTAAGTAGATTTGGACAGCAAAGTTTAAAACAATACAAATTATTGAATAAAGACAAAATTCCTTCACACCTTCCTTTCTTCATTTCGCTAGAGTCGATAAAGAATATTGGTAAAGAACTAGCCTTAAGTACAATATGTAAATAATAGATTTTTTATAAGGGAAATACCACACGGGTGAATATGCTCGTACAATTTTTTAAACATAAATATAAATTTTGTGTGCCTTCAAGTAACTGCTGCTGATTTTAAGTACTTTTTTAACATAATCGGGGTTGTCAAGGAAATTGATAGCTTTCAGAATCGGATCAAGAAAATGCCTTATAGATATTTTAAAATTACAAATTTTGTTGCCGTGTTTTCATTTCTAAATTAAAATACTGGTTTTCATTCAAGCCCCAAGCTTATAATTGAAAAAAAACGTTACACAAACGTTTTTATAACTTGCTTTTAAATCCGATTCCGGCAACTATCGGTTTCCATGACACCCCTGTATATCTTTTATTTATCTTTTGAATCTTCAAACACTTCGAAACTTGATTTTTATAGAAGGCTTAGTAAGTTTCTTTAAGAAATTTCTTTAAATAATAAAATGTTATTACTAAATATATAAAATCATATATCGGCAGCAGCCCATTGGCGTTGTTAAGTTGTTAAGTTCAAAGGAGCACAAAAATTTAACAGCTACGAATATGTCGCACAAACTTTTTTCACTATATACTATCAGACTGAACATGAAGTTCACACATAACCACTATTTAAAGGATATTTATGATTAACCTAAGAAAATAGTTGATTTTAATATCCTACTGACGACTAAACAAATACTTTACACGCAGCAGTGGATGGTGCAAATATTGGGGAGATTAAGGCTTTTGTTTTCAGGACATAAACATCTAGCACGAAGAAAATTTTTTTAAGATAAAGAATTGGGGACACTTGTTTCTTAAAGTCAAATTTTTGTGCGTTATACACGACTTTGAAAAAAATATTATCCATTATTTGCCGACCTGTCTATTAATTTTCACCATACATTACTAGAAAAATTAGTTCTTTATTTTCGCTCCTTCCCATTGTATATCCGCCGAAAAGCAAAGCAACACACTGCATGTATAAAGACTAAATATTATAAAAAAAGTATTTTCACCTATTTGTCTGGCTGGGTGTCTACATATTCTTGTGATCAAATTACTAGTTGAATTTTCAAAACAATTTGAAAAAAGTTTTTTTAACAATAGGATAATAATTTTTTTAATGGTTTATGATCGGCAGACCTATTTTATCATTTGGAAAAGATTTAAGCCGTAAATATAAATCAATGTTCAAAGTATTTAAACCGATAAAAACTTATCTTTCTTTGAATTTAAATATGCAGTTTGGATTTAAAGAAGCACCGTTTATTTTTAAAAATTTCTGATTTTATTAAAAACGGCTGAAATTTTTCATATTAGATTTGAACACAATATCATTTACCTGACTAGAAAACAGGTTTCTCTGCGTAAAGCAAAAGCTACATGGATGCATTTTGTTTAAATTTTTTTTACGTGTGCACGTCAATCCCACCGCCTTATAGGGAAATCCATATAGATGTGAAGTTAACACAAATGTTATATAAAACTAATTCATTGGCTAATTGGTAAAAACTCTGTGTTGATTGTAAACTTGATTTTGAAACCGATTTAGTGCTACAATAATGGAGCACTGTTTTCGCTTCCATCAAAGAAAAAATATACAAATATATAAAACAGCAAAATCCAATAGGACTCCACTCGTTTCACCATTGAAACAAATTAACTAAACTAAAATAAATATTGAACCATAAGATTTGAATACTTATTGTTGGTTCATATTAACAAATATTCAATAGTAAAACATTGGCAGAAAAACTTAATGTTTCTAGCACCGCTGGCTTGGCAGTACCATAACGGGTCAACCCAGTTTTCCACTACATATTCGATGGCATCGGCTCAAATGTCTTCAATGAAAACTTTTTTATACCTATAAGGAAAATTTAGCAAAATTTTAAATTCGAATAAAATTTTAAATTATAACCGTTCTGCCGTTAGCAATTTTTGTTTATGTTTCGCCCAAAATGGATAGCTTTATGCTCAAAAACAAAAAAATATGTTCAAAATCACGTCTAAGCATACATTTTCATTTGAAAATTTTTGTATGTGTAATTTTTTTTTAATTTTTCACTTAAAAATCGAAAGCATAAACTATTAGAAATTAAAACCATATGCTTACATTTTAAAATATTTCCCTGTGAATAATGAGTAATTAATTAAATACATATATTTAATTAACATATTTGGCTTCAAAACAAATCTGTAGATATAGTTTTTTTTTTATTTAAGTTTGTATTGAGATGGGAGAGTGACATTTTTTTTAACTTGTTATGCAAAATGTTCAGATACATACAATTCTTCAAGAAAATCATTAGCGTAGTAAGGCCGTTCTGTATTCATTCTACCCACCACCTCCCCGCAACAAATTGAAAAAATGTTCTAGAAACAATTTTTGGGTCCATGCACACGCTAGTGATAAAACCCAAGCATGTTTTTTACTTACCAGTTAAATGGCTTTTTCTTTAAAAATCGTTCTTTGAATAATTTTGGAGTTTTAAACAATTTATTTCTTATTATTGACAATTTTACTAAGAAAATATAAAACTCATTAAAGAAAGCCTTTAACAAAACTGTATTAAGAGTTTCGTAAATTTAAGGATTGATGGCATAGTACGTCCAAACATACCAATACCTATGAGCATCTCCTACACCTTACAGATATTGAAAACACTCACTTTGTAAATTAAATATATTAATTTTTCCCTAGTTTCTATATAACTGAAAATCTTAAAGGCAGAAGTAGTTCAACAAACAAAACGTTGAACCCATCACCCACATCCTGTAGCAGTCTATTCTTTGTACTGAGCTACAATTATTGTACAGTTTGCTTGGTAAGATTTTTCCTTAAAATTTCGCTAAGTCAACGCAAAATAAACACAGAAAACAACCAAGGCGATGAACAAATTTCTTGGCAGAAGAGAAATGGAAGCTGTAGTCTTAATGGTAGTAACTATAACTGATGCTAAGTGTGCGTACAATTTTTAGACCTATATGGAATGGGTATATGGTTGAGAGAATATGCTTATATTTTGAAATCGTTGGAAAGCCCTCACATATAGAGGGAAACAAAATTACTTTTGTCATTATTTTTTTAAGCATAACCATTAATTTTTCCTAGAAAATTAAAAGATTTTCTTGCGAAAATCAAACACAAGTACACACATGTGTATTTGAAAATATTTGGAGGTATGTATGTGGAGGTACATACATATGCGCATACATAATTATGAAGCAAAATGCTGACGTGTATTTCAAGTAGTTAAGATATTATTATTGACTTTTAAGGATTTTTATTTCCTAAAAATAATTAACTTTTTTGAAACTTTGATATTATTGTTACGCCACAGTGCGATTTAAGGTTAATAAACTGGATTCTCAGTTCTTTTTGATTATTATGTTAAATACTTCTGATGAAAAATGGTAAACAAATTTCTAGTTATCACAATAATTATAAATAAAAATATGCTAGTGTTAAAAAATAGCCAACTAATTTGGGATCAAGTGAAACCATAAATTTAAATACAATCGCAAATGCGTTCTTTAGTTGCATTTTTAATATTTTAAAAAAGTCGTTAAAAATTTGCGGAAATATAAACAATACCATTGACTATATGTTCTGTCATATACATTGTTTTGTTAGCCGTATAATGCACACTATTCAAAATAAAAAAAACTATTCACTTTTCGTTGTTTTAAGTAAAATTTTCATTTTAATAAAGTAAAAAAAAATAACTCTGCCTCGTGGGAAAATTTCATCTGAATTTTTGATGTTTATTTGTAGTCCTCATGTCCACTTACATAAATTTGCATGATAAAAAAATATTTTTTTCTAAGTATGAGCAGTTATGTTTTTAATTAAATGAAATTATGAATTTATCTAACCGTTTTATTAAAAAAATATAAATATGTAATAAAAAATGTTTTACCTTAATTAAATTATTACGTAAGTAGTTGCGTGAAAATATGGTTATAAAATCTATTTGCTTTATTAAACGTTTATATGACATTAAAAGGATTAAAAATCACAGGAACCATTTTTTTTAATATATATTTTTTGCAATTATTTGTTATCTACAAAACTGATTATTTGCACAGCGATTAAATAATAAATACAAACCACATGCAGTTTTTGTGTAGAGAACCTAGCCTTATGATTAATATTTAATTGACTTTTTTAAAATATATTACTCATACGCTTACATGTTAAACCAGGCAATGGATAAATCAAAATAATAAAAAAAACACTCAAAAGGTTACAAAGTATTTTTTACACAAAAACTTCAAAATATTTTTTTTTTTAATTTGTAAGCACTTGCTGGTTTTTAACCCTGTAACACAACTAATAACAAACGCAGGCTTAACGCGACCATAAATAAATTTTAAATTTAATTTTACATTTTTTACAATAACTATCAACTTATAATTTTTTAAGTATATATGTACTTATAAAAATATTTTTTAAGAATCTTTAATAAAAGTGTTGCCAACCAGGAAAACTTATGTGCTAATTTTTATATATAATATCTAAAGCTTTTATTTTTAGTTGTAAGACACACATCATAAAATATCTACTTATTAAAGAGTAGCAAAAATTAAAAGACTGTTTAAATAAATAAAAACTAATTTAACTTATTGGATTATCAATTTAGGCAGTATTTTTCTGTTCAAATATTTTTTTGTAATATTTTGGTTGAAAAAGTATATTAAATAATGTGCTTATTTAATGAAATAAATCAAAATGATTGTGTTTTATTATTTTTACTTCTTTATCACGCATCAGCATTGGGGTGGAGGTGTGCACAATTTTACAAATACATATACCCACAAAATTTTAATAACAAAAATTATAAATTAAGATACTTTTATCCCGGAAGTCACGCAGACAAGGACCTAAGTAGAAGAACAATAAATTATATTTGTAAAAATTAACATAAAGGTGATAAATATGTGATTTAATGCATTCAGTTCTGATAAAACTTTCACGCTTTTTATTAATTTATATTAATTAAAAAAAATATGTTAATAAATAACCACCGTTATTTTTAAAAAAAATAATTATTAATTTATTTTTAAAAATGTTTTTAAGCAAATAAAAAAAAATTCTAAATTATTTGATTTTCTTTTTCAATATGTTTCTTAAATCAAATCTTTACTGGTATAAAAAAAACTTTTTGAGTATTGAAAGAAAATGTGTATATTCAGATAAAGGTATCAAATCGAAATTATTGAATCGGTTTTCAGAATGTATGTAAGAATATTATATTAAATTAAAAATTTTTCAAGATTATAGAAGGTTAGACACGTAAGAATAATTGTATCCCCAGCAGGAATCGCGTTTTTTTAATGTCCGCCTTACGCATATAAAAACCCGTCTCGCAGTAAACTTACCTTGCCTTTTAAAATTTTTTTTTGGAAATTGAATTTCAAAAAGCTGGTGCTATGTGTTTTTCCGATAAATTACTTACTTACTACACTAGACCAAAAGTTATGGAGAAAGCAATAATAGTTATATTTCTTCTACATTTTTGAAAACAACTTCACATTTGTCTTTATCATCATCATCTGCAGTCTTACAATCTGGAGCAAGCTTAAGCTTGATCAGGTATTTTTCTAAACTCTTCTTTATTTTTCCCTTTTTTCGCCCAATTTTTTTAGGTCATCTTTTACAAAATCTTTCCATTTTGTTTGCGGTCGTCCTTGTTGCTTACAAAGTCTGACATCTTGTTTTAGCATTGCCTTTTGCAGTCTGTTGTTGTCCGTTCAGGTAGTGTTTTCTCGCTGAGTTGGTCGTTGCTTTAACGAAAATGCCCCTTCCTTGATATATTTCCAATAGCTTATCATTGTCTGTTTGAAGGCATTTATGTCACGCATATGGCAAACTATTTTATGTAAAATCTTAGTTTAAAAAATTTTTAGACTCTGTTGGCAACTTTCAGTAATAGACAAAGTTTCACACCCAAACGTAACCGTGAGTCTGATGGTCGTTTTTTATACATTTAACTTACAGGACTTCTTGAATTTCCTAGATTAAAAAATAGCTCTTGTGTGCAATAAATGCTCTATTTGCTACGGGTAATCTGTCATTTATGGTAGGTATTAAAATTATCTATAAATTTGTCATTATTAACCCTATAACATACATATTTCTTGATTTTTATACCCTTCACATAGTGATAAGGGTATATATCAGTTTGTCAATTCGTTTGTAATTTCTTTATTATTCATTTGCGACCCCATAAAGTATATATATTCTGGATCCTTATAGATAGGGAAGTTGATATAGCCATGTCCGTCTGTCCGTCTGTCTGTCTGTTCGTCTGTCCGTCTGTCCGTCTGTTGAAATCAAGTTTCCGGAGTCAAATAAAAAGATACAGACCAGTTTATGATGTCAAACGATTAGAAATATCCCGCTTACAATCGCTATTTAAAATTAACAAAATCGGTTCACTACTGACCGAGATATAAGCGAAAACCCATTTTTTTAGGACAAAATCCGTGCATATATCCCTATATATCTCAGTAAGAATAGTCACTCTTGCCACAAAACTTGGCACAAACACTTCTAAAGAAGGGACTTAAATAATGGAAAAAGTTTTTTCAGATAGGACCAGGAGAAGGGGTATTTTTCCTACAATTGCACAAATTTGGTGAAATATTTTATGCGCTATATCTCGTAAACTATAACTATATCGACTTAAAATGTTCTACAAAAAGCAATTGCACGCAAAGCGTTACACTACAAAGAAAAAATTTTTTGGGTGGGGCCAAAAAAAAGGGGAGCTCCCATACAAATTAACGATTTTTATGAAATATTCAATACGCTATATCTCGGAAACTATAACAGATATCGAAATGAAATGTTGCACAAAAAGTAATTGGACATCAAGGGCTACGCTCGTAAGAAAAAATTTTTTGAGTGGGGGCAAAAAAAGGGGTAGCTCCCATACAAATTAACAATTTTTATGAAATATTCGATACGCTATAACTCGGAAACTATAACAGATATCGAAATCAAATTTTCTACAGAAAGTGATTGGACATCAAGGGCTTCGCTATTAAGAAAACAATTTTTGGAGGGGGGGGGGGGGGGGGTGAAGAAGGGTTAGCTCCCATACAAAATCACAATTTTTATAAAATTTTCGATACGCTACATCTGGAAAACTATTACAGCTATCGACTTCGAATATTCTACAAAAAGTAATAATCAAATAATTCATACATTTTGGAGAAAAAGTTGGAGAAGAGCAGTGGGACTAGAACATCCCATAACATTTAACAAGTTTTATTAACCTTTAAATATGAATAACGCCGAAAACTTTTTAAACTCTCGACCTCAAACCTTCTTCATCTATTTCTATTATTCATACGAACGTTAAAATTTTGTTAATTTTTCTATGGACTTTAAAACTTGTACAAGGTTTTTTATTATATTATTTGCAGTACAAAATTATTTGCTGGATATATTTTAAGACCAATGTGAAGGGTATATAAGATTCGGCACAGCCGAATATAGCGCTCTTACTTGTTTTATATCAAAGCTAGTTAAGAAATATTTAAAAACCAGCCTGCAGAATCAAATATTCGAAGCTCAATTAAGTTCCAAGGCCTCTTTATAGATACGAATTTATTAAGAATAGTTTTATAAGAATTAAAAGCATATTAACAGCTTTTTGCTTTATCTGCCGTTTCAAGGTTTATAAGGAGTTTATACAGCCTGAACTGCTGAGAGGGTATTCTTAAAAATTAAGCTCAAAGTTTTTGTTTCAAAATTACGTCCTGAGTCTAAAAAAATGCTTTTTCGCTATTTTTGTCAAAAAAAAAAAGTAAATGCTTTTTATGTACCTTTAAAATTTTAAATGTTTTTTCAGCTAACCTATAAAGGTGATGTTTGTTAATAAAAAATGTTGCATTTATTGAAATTCTTATTAAGCCATACCTATTAGGCAGCCATAACAATTAACACTAAATATTTATTTTCATATACTTTTCAATACAAAAAAAGTTTTTCTTTTGTTTTACTTTTCTAGTAAAATAGATTTATTAGTCCCTTGTGTATATTTTATTTATTCATGATATTATCAAGTTTGTACTCCACACATGTAGCAAGATAAATCAAAAGAAATTTATACTATGCGCACATATAAACACATTTACCGCAAAAATATTAAAGACAAATATATATTCAAAAACAAATTTTAATAATTCTGATTTGCATGTCACGTTTAATGTGAAGCTCCTAACGATTTTTTAAAGGTATTTTAACAACTGGAAATTTGTAATTCAAGCAAATAAATAACGTCACATCACATAACATTCAAGATTTATTACAAAATAAGATTTAGTTAATTTTATAACTTTTTAGTAACAACCAGAGGAATCAAAATCAAAGTTTATTTTTTAGTGTGTATATGGTAAGGACTTTAACAGCCTGGTTTTATAAAATTCAAAGAATTTGTGCGTGAGTATTGATATTTAAAAAAACTAAACAATTAAGAGCACCATATCCGCCTGGGCCGAATCTGATATATCGTTCACATTGACCTTTTTGTTTACCCAGACACCTCGTCTAGGCAAGTTGTTTTCGAAGCGTAAATATTACAATTATTTTAGGTGGGCTTAAATTATATAGTTTTCGCAACAAAAAACCCACAACATTTGCACGATTGTACCAACTTTGCTATCTTTAAGGATCCAGAATATACAAGGTGGGCCAAAAGATATCACCCTGTTGAAAGATGCTCCTATTTTTTTCAAATTGCGGCCAATGTCAAATCTGTTTTAACGTTTGTGAACTAGACAGATGTAGAATATAATTGAACAAGCTATGAAGCGATGCACTTCCCAAAAACGCGGAATAATCGTGTCTATATTTTTGCGTAACAATTCGTCTACCGTGTTGATGCAGCGTGAAATAAGTCGTCCAGCACCGACTGCGAAAACACTGCACCATTTTGACACCAACCTTGAAAAGTGTGTGACAAAAAATCATGCTGCTAAGAGTGGCTGGCCCCGGAGTGTCTGTTCTGTCGAGAATAGCACCTATGTTGGCGTGAATGTCGAGCTGTCGCCAGAAACATTGACAGACGGCGTGCCTCGCAATAAGCCTACAGCCGGTCGTCCCTAAGGCAAATTTTGGTCAAAAACCTTGCGGATGTTCCCGCCCAAAGTCCAGTCCATGCATCAGCTACTGCTTGTTGACCGCCAAACGCGTGTAACCTACGCCCAAGCCGTCCTCAATCTCGAGGGCGAAGTGGAGGACTTTTCGGCCAAAATGAGCAATGAGCCTCATTTTTGCCTCAGAGGGTACGTAAAAAAGCAAAATTATTGCATGTGGGACACGATAGATGCACAAAAAGCTATCACACCTGCTTAAATTGACTGTATTATGCGCTGTTTATGCTGGAGGAGTCATCGGCCCTTTTTCAAGGACGCCGCTGGTCAAACGACAGCAGTGGAGGTTGTGCGCTATAGGGCGATTTTGGCCGAGCTTTTTTGCCGCAGTTGAACAAAATAGGACTGGGGAATATGAGGTTCCAACAAGACGGAGCAACGGCATACACTGCGCGAGCCACAACAGATTATCTAAGAGCGGCGCTAACGGGTAGCCTCATCTCTCGTTTTGGCAATTTACATTTGCCCACAATATTGCCTGATTTAACCGTACCAAACTTTTTTTGTAATGCTAACGTGAACAAACCAAGACCCTGAAAGCCCCCTTGAAGAGCATTCGAACGAGTGGAATAAGCTGTCGCACCAAGTTCTCTGAGGAAAAATGCCAAAAAACGAGCCCGTATAGCAATATCATCTTCTCGACTTACCAATAAAACTCTAGAGGTTCAAATAAGCCCAGAAAAAAAACAGAATTGAAGTTTTTCATTTAAAGCAAATCAAAGCCAAAAATTTGTTTTGAATAACTTTCGAATATATTTCTTGTGTTTGTTAAATACAAAAGTTGCCATTTTTGGCATTTCTTTTGATTAGTAGATGAGCTCAGTAACCAATCATATCTTTTTACTAAAAGCTCTGTTTGTTGTTTTATTTTTTTTAATGTAGATAGCAATTACCAAATTAATTGAATTAAAACAAAATAACCGAACACAAAAATTTGGTATTGATTATACCAATAAAAAACTTTTTTATATTTACTCCCTCAAACAAAATATTAATTAACAACTAATTGAAATTTAATTCTTATTTGGTTTAACTTGCCTCTGGTTTTGATAAACTTAATTGAAAATCTAATTACCAAAACAAGAATTTTAAATTAATGATATTAAACGTGACAATTACAAATGATTTACAACTGTATTTAATTTGTGAATTGAATAATTAATAAATGAATATAAAGTCAATTCAAGTGAAATATACACACTTATTTCAACAGCCAGCATAAAGGATATATGAAGACAAATAAGTTGTTTACAAGTCAAGTAATATTTAATATTAAATTGAAAACAAAAGTAAGATATTTGATTCATTTTAAATGAAATATTAAACAGATAATATTGTTTTTATAAAGCCCATGGTTTAAGAAAATTTTGATTGAAAAACACAATTAATTGTTTTTAAGGTATGAGGAGTGTTAGGCTTTAATCGAAATCTATAACAGAATTGAAAATGTTTATTGGTACATGATCATTTTTCGCTCAAACCAAATAACTAAACCAAGAACTCCCCAAAAAACCCTAAACTGGCAAAAGGTAATTTACGTGAAACTCCACGACTTTAAAAACGGAAAAATGGAACCTCACTGGCACTTGAAAGAGCGATTATTCATAAAATTTCAATTTGTTTAAAAACTGAAAGAAAATGACTTTGATTAACGCAAAATTTGTTGCAAAAAGATATTGGATCGTTTTTGCACTGTAAATTCAATTTTTTGGAGCGACAAGGCTCATTTTTACTTAAACGGCTACGTCAACAAGCAAGACTGCCATCAGTGGTCTCCAAGAATCCGCAACGAAATTAAATTTTATAAAATTTTGAATGTAAGATCAAGTTGTATAAAATATTCTTATTCTGATACTTTGTTTGCACAAGAAACTTTTTTTCTTACAGAAAACTCTTTAAGAAATTGTGACATTTTTATGACAACGTAAAACAAGAAGAGGAGATTACACCGGCATATGATCGTTTAAAATAATTGCAAATTTAATAAAAATAATAAATGAAGAAATTTATTTATATTTAAAAAAACTTTTATTTCTTATCTTTTAAACAAAAGCTCATACATTTTTTTAGGAAGAAAAAACCAATTTTCCACATTTTGGGCCGTTTTACGTGGATTTTACCTATAATAATTTATTTGATTAAAAAAAAAAATGAAAACCTTCAAAAACATAAAGTCAAAAAACATAGTTAATATGCTTTAAAATCACTCTGGCTCCATTGGTTCAGTACAAGGTGCGTTGCATAATAAATGCTTAGTGTGTGTCGTGGAAAATGGTGGATTGTCGTTACCACCATTTTAATGCGATTTATTGACACTTCATCTGCTACTAAGTTACCTCTCGGTGAAGATCTTAAAATAGCTGTAATAGCTATAATACTATTAAGCTGCTCAGTGATCAACTATCAATCCAAATAGGATTCTACTTGACATATGAGCTGGGCAGTGCCAATACTATTCCACTTCTAAGACCCGCCCGCACATATTTTTAGGTAAATGGGTTTTAAGGAGGTTTTTTATTTGCTGCAACTGAAACTAGGATGACCTAATCGCGAATAGTTTTTTCATTATCTGGTTTATTCATAAGAAAGTCTATTGATGTTATTAGACTACAACATCGTACAAAAGAATTAGTTATGTGTAAAGGCAACACGTACATTTTAATCTAGAATTCATTTTTATTAAATAAAAGTACAAATAGAAAATAAAAAAACAAACAATAACTTTATTTAATATGAATGCGTATGACACCGTTTAACTATAAGCGCTGAATACGTTCCTCGTTGGCGATCACTTGAATACTACCCCGTTTCATTTTTCGCCTGTTACTTCAGCTCTTACATGTGTCTCATCACCTTTATGAGCCATCTACATAGTGTTTCAAGGACTAAGGTTTGTCTGGTAGCAGTTTAAAATTCTCAAAATAAAGTCTTTAGTTTTAGATAGCCTGGCATTAAAGTTTTCCACATACATGAGGTCCTAGGAACGATCGCTGGGTTAACACTGTTAAAGGCATCTTTAATGACCAGGGAGAATACCAGAATTTTGTTCATATATTCTGGGTCAAAAGAAATCTTCCAATGTTGTTTGGCTCTATTTTTTTTTCTAAATAAAAAATTTATATTATGTTTTTGATTATGTTTATTTTAACTTCAAGAATTTTTTTTACCAAGTTGAGAAGATGATATTGGCCAAATGGGCACCGTCACAATTGGGCTAGTTTTATGATATTTTTTATCACTTAGGCGAGAACTTCGGGCAACGGTTTCTCGCATTTGTATCGAATGTTGTCCTTAAAGGGCTTACAGGGTTTTGTGTTTGTTCACGTAAATACAAAACTTAAAAAAAACCCCACAAAAAAGGTCTGAAACGGTAAAGTCGGGTGATCTTGCGGGCCAATGAAAATCGCAAAAATCGCTACAGCACAGACGAATTGTGTTGCAAAAAAAATACACGACTCTTCAGCGTTCTTGGGGAGTGTATCACTTCATGGTTTTATCACTTATATACTACGTCTGTCTGATTCACAAAAGTGAAAACAGATTTGACATTGGCCGTCATTTGCAAATATAAGAGCATCTTCCAAGAGGCTGATTCTTTTTGTCCCCCTTGTACTTATTTACATTATGGCCCTAAGGAAATAAAAACTTGTATATTATTAGTAGGTATTAGCTCTCCATATAAGTTTTTAGTTTAGTCCTTAAGCTACCTTTACATTAATTTCTTTCACTAAAGAAAACTTTATTTTTCCAGCAAAAATCCTTAGCTGTTTTGAAATTCTCCCAAACATTTTCGTAGTTATTTGATTAAAGGTCATAGTACGGTTTATGTTTACTTTGTTTAAACTATACTTAACATTGTATTAAAAATTTGCAATTCATATGATTTACAAAATAAGAAACTTTTTTATATTAAAAAGAAAGAAATAAAATATCTTTTTAAATAAACCAACATTTCCATATGTCGCCTTTTATAACCACAAATTTCTTAGTTTTTTTTTCTTTGTCAGACAATTTTTTTTTTTAAATTCATTAAGAATAAACACATTTTCACATTTGTTTTTTTTAAGTTCTCTCACCATAAATAGTTTTTTGACATTTTTTTTAGATTTCACAAGAAATTTAAATTATATTTCACGCAACATTAGAAAAACACCAGACAAACATCACAGACATGCAATATGTTCGGAAAAAGTTTATTACTCTGCCTACATGTGAACGTGATTATTATAGTTGTAACGTGGCCATGTAAAGTTCAAGGCAATAATTTTTTTAAATAACAACTGTTTTTATGATGTAAACAGATGACATTTTGTTGAAGTATTTACTTTTGCGAGCGAATGTTTGCTATGTTTGCTCAAGCATGTGAATGCAAGCAATTTCTTTATGTTTATAGTTGTTGCCTGTAAAATATTTTGTGGTAAGAAAATTATTTGAGAACAAATTGTTTTGTTTAAAAATGTTTTTGGGTTTTAAAATCTTGCCTTAGAGTTTTTTTCTTTTTTTAATTAAGCCAAAGAATTGCTATACCCACATCAAATATACGGTAGAGATATTTTTAACAGTCGGTATCACTTCCTAAGTGAACTTTAGCACGTCCATCCGTCAGTCCGGCTGGGTGTAAATGTATTCTTATCATCAAAGTACTGGTCGCAAATTTTAAGATATTTAAATGAAATTTAAAATGTATAAGTTTTCTGGCACAGGCACAATTTTTTTTTGTGATGATTGTCTTATTTTTAAAAATAGTCCCATACAAATATTCTTTCGGAATAAGCAATTGGGCTAAAAATGGATCCAATAATACTTTACCTTCGCAAAATTTTCCACACATGTTTATTTTTGTGACACCAGTTATTAAACGAACACATATATTTGCGGGTCTAATTTTTCATTAAGCTTCTATACAAATGGGGTGTAGCGTATAATATCGCCGGGCTTGACCTACTATAACTTAAATAAAAAAATATAAAATAAAAGTGTGTCTTTTTTTTAAACCAAACCAAAATCCAATTAGGAAAATTTATATGTTTTCCTTTCAGTGTTTGCACACTTTTCTTTTGCGTTAAATAAAATTGTGTTTACTGATTCTCTTATCCAAAGTGTTTTTGAACACTTGTTGGCAAAAAGGCATTTGAGCGAAATGTAAAAGAAACACAAAAGAGAAAACCAAAACTGTCAAGCATTAATAAATCAAAACATTTGGTAATGAAAATAATATTAGACCAACAGTCCATCTGCGTGAATTTTTTGTCATAATGCATGCTTTTCGTAATTAAAATAATTTCCAGGCCTGAAAAGGATTTTCAAAATATGCAGTTTTACATGCCTATGAGTCTGTTATGTCACCAGTGTTTTAAGCATTGCTTAACATCGAGCTGACTTCAGTTTTTAATAACAGCAACTTCATTTCTTACCAACCATTTGGCGAAAGTCGAAATTTACAGATGGATGTAAGTAAGTAATAAAAAATCATCTGAGGAGAAGTTTGGGGTAAAATAAAAAGGGAATACTTAAGATGCTCCAACTAAAAGAAACTTACAGATCTCACAATGAAACTCTAGGCTTAATCAAATAAATATTGTTCGGTTAAAATAAAAGAAAAATATATGATAAATTATCGTTTAACTTGTATCTGCTGCTATTTAATTGCACACTACTGTCCAATAGTTCAAACAAGTTCAATAACCTTATTAAAGTCAAATCTCAAGTACCATTTTTAAAAAGATAAACTTATAAGAGTTGGACAAAATGGCTTTTTAACATGTGTTCAAATATTAAATTGATAAAAACAGTTTTTTTTAATATAATAAATCAAGGGCAGCCTTATCTAGCTTTAAGTATTACATGTGTTGATAAATTAAAACATTTTAAGGTTTTGCTTAAAAAATATTTTTTATATATAGCAAAGGAAAAGACAAATAATAAATTCTGCAGAATATGAAAATAAAAAAAAAAACATAAATAAATATTTTTTATTTTAATGTTATTTTAAAACAATAATCTTAAAGAAAATAATTACTTTGTCAGATTTTTATTTAGTAAAAATAATAATTTGTTTTATTTTTTATAAATTTTTATTGTACTGGATAATTTTGTGTAAATGCTATTTATTTATTTATTAATTGAAAGATTTAACCACAAAACTATCAAAGACTTAGGGCCGTATATCAAAAAACCTGAGAAAATTTTATATACCGCCGGTAAGCAAAATTCGCTAAAGTTGTATTCTAAAATAAATTACTACTAAAAGTTTTTAACTTTAAATTTTTTATAAAAGGAATGTGCCTTTTTTAAGGTTATATCAAAGTGTCTTTTTTGAATTTGGTTTTTGTTTTTTTTTTTGAAATAACGAATGAATACTCTTAAATTTTAAAATAATTTAAGATTAAAAACAAAAATCAAAAATCGAAAAGGTTTGCTTAAAAAAAATTTTTTACTTTTTTTATTATTATAATTTATATTCTTTTACTAAAAAAAATTTTTAGTGATGTTAAAAAGATCAAAACAAAATGCATTATTCGAATATCTATTTCAGTACAACCTGACAAAAGCCCTGTTGTTATAGCTAATTTCTTAGCATTTGTACTAAATGCAAAAGTGTGTTATGATTATATGATGATCTTAATGATTTTTTATACAATCTCCAGAATATCTATTTTTCTCAATCTACAATTGAAAATTCTTGTTGTTTAACTGTATGAGATTTTACCTTAATCTGTATTTAAAGAACATTATTCAATTGTTGTCTACCGCCACAAAAAGGGTCAAAAGCCCTAAATTTCACATTCCTTTACTAGTTATTTAAAAAGAACAAATAATTGTTTGCTTTTTAATTTGGCTTCAGTTCATATAATTTCTTTTTATTAGAAGAAATTAATATTTTTCCGTTAATGTTGAAACATACTTTTATTTGAAAAAAGCTGGTTTTTCTACCGATACTAGCCGAGTTGAATGCATTTTCGAAAGCAGCTACGCAATTTCATCATTAGTACTCTTTAAACGGTAGTAGTGTCATTTGGTTGTAAACATCACCTATTTAACTTACATGTAACAGAGAAAGGAATACGGTATGAGTGTTTTCCTTCTGTTTTATTTTGTAAGTTAGGACGAAGTTTACTTTTCATATACACTATGCTTTTTTCTATTAAAAGTCTTTTTGGCAACACTTGACTAACTGTCAAGCATTAATCCATCTCTCAGATGGAATGAAATGCTTTTTATTATTGTATATCATACAATGGGGGGGTTTAATCTTTTTTGTTTCTTTTTTTGTCAACGACAAATGAACTGATCATATTTGCACCGTGCCATGTTTGTATTAAAAATAGTTCAACAATAAATAAAAATAGCAGAACAAATAATTTTTGGTACTTTCTTTATCCCCATTTTGCGACCAAAAATATTTCTAGAAATTAATTTCTGTATTGCTTCAGACTTTATGAAAATTCAGCCTGCTTTAAATTTAAAACACAGGGTGTCTGCCAACAAGGTATACTACTTGTTTGTTTATAATTTTTGATTAAATGAAAAAAAAAATGGATCTTATGTTGACAAATGTTTTATTTAATGTCGGCAATTATGTATAAAATACATAATTGCCTCTGTAAGCCTCACAAGTGCGGGTCTTTAGAGCACATTTTTCATTACATTATCACACATTTCATGCGGTATTTCCTTAATTTTATAACGAACATTATGTTTAAGTTGCTCCAGCGTTTTTGGTTTGTTTGCATAAGCTTTGCAAAAAAACGTCCGGAGAAGTCAAATCCGGCGACCAAGGAGGCCATTCAACCTCATTATTTCTTGAACTATATTGTTGTGAAAAAAGGTTTCGCAGTAATTCCATTGTAATCCTCGTTGTATGTGATGTGGCACCGTCTTATTGATACCACATGTTAAACAAGCCCAAAGCATGCAGTTGTAGTGTTAAAAAGTTTTCAATCATATATCGATATCGCTCCCAATTTACAGTTACCGTTCCGCCATTTCTAGTTTTAAAAAAAGTAAGGTCCCATGATTATTCCTGACAAAATTGCACACCAGACTGTTACTTTAAATGGATGCAAAGATGACTGATGAATAATTTGAGGGTTTTTATTGCCAAAAACCGACTATTCTGTTTATTCACAGATCCGCTCAAATGTAAATGTGCCTCGTCACTCATTATGATTTTTTCGTTAAAATCGATAATTGATTTTGATAAAATGTTTTAACGATTAAAACACGTTGGTTTACCAAATACTTCTCCATAATAAATTTGACACGTCTCTATTTCATGACTGCCAAATATGAAATTTTAAGACTAATTTTTACCAAAATGGCAGCAAAACAATGTAGTATACCTTGCCGGTGGAACCCCGATTGTTATGATTATGCCTCAATGCCTTTTTACCTTTTGTGTCTCTTGTGTATAATTGAGATGATACTAAGTTACCGACGCTCCCTTTCTATTTCTTTTTGTATCCGTCTTGTATCCAAGCTTTTTAAAATCCCTTTATAGGGAATCTAGACAAGTCTCTTTTTATGCGCTTAGGCGGTATTATTGTTATTCAGTCAGCCAGAAACGTTTTAATTTATGTACATATGTGTATGGTTTTAACTTATGTTTTTTTTACGTATACAAACTAATTTTAATGTATATCTAAGCTTATAAAGGAGATTTTAAATTAAAAAACATTTTCGTTTTTATGTAAAAACCGCAAACATTTTTTTATTAATGTTGGTACCTGGGTAAAATAATATTTGCTTTTATACATTGATAACTATAAATTTACAAAAACAAATTTGATGATATTGTCAGAATCAAATCATAAATTTTCCTAAAACTTGCTTTAATAAAGGTACTGTTTATGCATATGATTTTTAACAAAAGTTTTTTAGCCTTAAAGTTTTTGTAAAGTAATGTATACTTTAACGTTAAAAAAATATTTTTTTTTCCATACTTCCTTTAATAAATAAATTTAATAAAAAAAAGTTATAAATTAAAAACTTAAGAGTCTTATTCGCCTTTTGTTTATATTTCCTTTTACCCTAGACATTTTCATTTAATTAAGTGATTCTTAGTAATTTTGTTACTAGATGTAAAATGAGTACAAAAAGGATAATAAATAAAGCAAAAGTAAAAATATAATGTTCAAAGAACAAAAGGTTAAAAGAACAGATTTTATACTTTACTCTAAGTATTCATTAAAAAAAAAACTTTGCTTTTAATTTGCATCGTAAGGTCGATTGTTAAAATGCATTTTTTTATACGCTAAGTTTCCTTTAACAGCTTTAATAAATGTTTAATAACAGTTTGCAGCAGCAACGAAAAAATTTTGTAAAGAAAACTAGTAGAAGTAAGACCGGTATAAGCAATATAATTTAGTTATAAATTTTTCTATCTATTTAAGTTTGTGTTTAAACAAAAGTTAAAAAAATGTTTTAAAAATTGCCAAAATATGATGGCGTTAAATTAAAAGGAAAAAAAAAATATTTTTGTTTTTTCATTCTATCAAAATGATTTAAAAAGGGGGTTTCGGAAAAAAAAATTCAAAGCTAAAGCCTGCAGTACACGAAATGTAGAAAGCTACATGCGTATACAGCTGTGACGTAATTTTGACGTCATCAAAAAGCTTCTAGGTTTAATTTAAAGCAATGTGGCTTTCTGATGACGTCAAAATTACGTCAGATCTTCATGTGCATGTAGAATTTAACATTTCGTGTACTGCAGGCTTAAGTCATATATTGGCGACTGTAGGAAAATTCCTATTTAGCGTAAGAAATGAGAATAAAAACAATTTTTGTTTTACTTTTTTTTCCTGAGCAGATATTTCCTTCAAATATTCATATGTCAGCGCTGCTTAAGTACTTTTGTAATAAAACTAAACTAAACTATAGCATGTATACAAGTGGCTTTTAAGTGTATATCAAACCCTTTAAAGGATAATAGCCTTTTAAAGATATCTTTTAAAATATTGGAAACTAAAAAGAATGAAACCTAATCGTTAAAGTTTATTTAGGCTTAGGTTTGCTAATGACCAATTCTTAGCTCTTTGTGATGTTGAAAAAAAAACTTTAATTAATTTTAATGTAAAGTTACTTTGAACTTAAAATTTTAACACAAAAGTTTATCTTTAAAACAATTAAACTTAAATACTTGCTGCTTAAAATTAAAATTAAAAACAAAAGTTTGTTTCTTCCAAATTTTCCTGCACGTTTTTATTTAAAAAAAGTACATTTTTGCTCACTTAACTATTAGCTAGCCATTGTTGTTCCCCTAATTAAATGCTAACGTTATACAAGGAAAAATAAACTTGTGTCATAAATATTTGACTTATTGACATTTGTCTATTAAATGCGCAATAATTTATAAACAATAATATTAGTTTTTTTAAGTAACTCAAATGACTTTTAAAAACACGACAGTTATTGTGTCTGGAACTAATGAACATCATAAAAACACTAGATATTTCTAGATTAAATGCAAGATATCATCAAACTGCGAGACATACATATGTCAATAAATACAAAAAAATTAATGAAAAAATTATTTTTTGAGGGACAATTTAGAGCACCCAAATAAAAAAAATGTTTAAGGCTGTTTGGATTTTTGTCGTTAACGAAAACTATAAGAAACATATGAATAAAGGTCAGATCACCTTATTTTGTACCAAAAAATTTTATTAAATAAGTTATTTTTTATCAGTTATGGTAAACATAAACCTATTTAAGAACATTAATTTACGTAATTACTTAATTAGGTGCCTTGCTGAGGGTTTTTTTAAATACCCCACACATTCTTAATTCAAGTAAAACTACAATCAAAAATTTTTTTCTTGAATTTATACAAAATTGTATCTGAAATTTTTAAATACGATCCATACTTAGGTTTTCTTTAATCAAGTCTCTTCGGATTACTTCAAAAAATCAAGCAGAAAAAAACTTTTTGTTTTTAAATAAATATATTTTTGCATTTGAAAACAAAGTATCCTAGTGGCCTAGAAGTTATCGTGCTGGTGTTGAAGTTTGGAGGGTCCAGGTTTAAGTCCCAACTATAGCATGTGCAGAAAAAAAATAATGAATGTTAAATATGCATAAAATATAAAACTCTTCTTATTAAATAAAGATCCGTTAGTCAAAAAAAAATCATTTTGGGATAAATCCCCCTAACGCTTAAGTCATAGTTTTTAAGCTTACATCAAATACAGTTTTGAGCTTAAGTAAATCCTTTTTAGCTTGAGTATGGTCAAAATAAAGGATCTCCTACTTGGTTTAGGAAAATCTCTAATTGGTTTTAGAAAATCCATACGCACCATACTTTGGACTCCACTAAGGCTTGATTCAAGTTAAGATTGCTTTATTTAAAAAGAAAGAGTCAAGCATTCAAATATATTATTAAAAAAGAAAATCATTTACGTTTCAGTCATTGAAGAACAGAAGTCCTGCTCCGAGCTTTCGACAAACTATGGCATTAAGGCCTGTTAAACAAACTAAAGCTCAACCTTCCAGCTAATATTTTCAACCTTTTAAAAAAATACATAACCGGCCGACAATTTATGATCAAAGAGGGAAACCAAATAAGTTCTTCTCAACCAATTGGGGCTGGTATACCTCAAGGGAGTATACTAGGTCCAATTCTGTACTTGATTTGCACAGCAGATATGACAACCAATGGATTTACACACACGTCGACATTTGCTGATGAAACCGCTTTCCTTAGTATTCGTAAAGACCCTAAAGAGGCTTCAAACTAATTGCAACAGCACGTTACCCAAGTTGAAAAATGGGCAAAGTTATGGGAAATAAAAATAAACGACAAAAATGGGCACACGTAACTTTTACTTTACGCAAAGAAACGTGCTTCCCAATCACTATTAACAACCATATGGTGCCTCAACGATCCGAGGCAAAATATCTTGGTATTCAACTGGATCGCCGCCTCGCATGGAAGCCTCATATAGATGCGAAGCTTACGCAAATGAAACTTAAAGCTGCCCAAATCCACTGGCTAATTGGTAGAAACTCTGTGCTACGTCTGGATTGTAAACTTCTACTCTACAACTCGATTTTAAAACCAATTTGGTGCCACGGTATACAATTATGGAGCACTGCTTCCTCCCCTAACATAGAAAAAATACAACGTTGTCAAAACAAAATTCTGAAAATGATAACTGTTGCTCCTTGGTATTTTAAAAACAGCAACATCCACAAGGATTTAGAAGTTCCACTTATAAAATGCAAAATCTTAAACTATGTGGATGTGTTTTCAGCTTATTCAAATGTGTTTCCGCTCGCTCGAAGCATCCTGCAACATAGTGGGCACTCCCGCCTAAAAAAGGGATACTATTGCGCTTAGATGAAACGTTTGAAATTAAAAAATTTTTTTGTGAGAACTTTAATTTTAGTCTGGTACTGACTGGACTAGTATTTATTACTTAGTTTTAAGATTCGAATGCTTATTGTTAGTTCACTTAAGCGAAAATTCAATAAAAAAATATATGAAAAGAAAAAAAATTACGTTTCAATGTAAACACAGTGCGTTAAACTAGAGCTCAGGCAGGTGTGTGTTTTAATTAAATAAAAAACAATTTAACAGTTTTTAGTTCGTCTCATGGAATTTAGTTTTTGATACAAAGCCAAGGGTTCCATTAAACGTGTTTTGATGTCAATAATATACACAATAACTATTAAAGGGTAATAAGATTGGTTTAACGCAGACCAAAACCTGATGAATTACTTATATAAAAAAGTAATATTTTTTTAAATAAATTACTAAAATATAAGTTACATAAATTTAACAAAAAGTTATTTAAGTTTCCCAATGTAGCAAAATTCATAAGCCACCCTGTATTTTAAAATATATATTTATTGCTTTTGTTTTCTTAGTTTCAGATTTTCCCCCAAAAGCTGATAAAGAAAAATTTGTGTTTGAGCTATAATTTCTTGGTATTTTTTTGTTCAAAAAGAAAAACATTGCACTTGGGTTTTTTTTGCATATGTGTCAGTAATAATATTAATTAAATAAAAAAAGAAAAAATTTATTTGCTGATAACATCTTGACTATTTGAAAACATAAATTTAAACGTATGTTTCTACAAATAAAAAAGATACAAAAAACACACACTTTGCAAATGATATATGTATGTACGTTTGTATGCAAAAAAAGGTTACAAACCATTTGAAACAATTTGTAGAATTTATTATTTATTTTATTTTGGTTTAGTTTTTGATGTCAATAGCCTCACAAAACTTTAAATGCTAGACAATTTAGTTGTAGACTCTTGTATCTTTAACGTCCAATTATGCATGCCTTAACATAACGCCATATTCATACCCGTTGCCATAAAAACCAAAACTCAATTGGTTTCTATGGTTATGGCGTATTGGCAAAGCACCTTAAATCAAATGCAGTGTTGCCCATAAGTTTAGTTTGAACAGCTGTTTCCTGTGGTTATGGTTATGTCACGTATAATTGAACTTTTAAACTAATTTAATATGTTTGTTATTGTTTTTGGATTTTTTTGCATCATTTAACACAAATACCCTACTAATTATGAACTTTTTCGATACAAAGTAAGCTGACCAGTTTTAGCTATGCTAAGTAATAAGTTACTGTCTACAAAAGGGATTTTTTTTAAGTGTAGAATAAATGTATTTATTAATATTGAGTTACAAAGCAGCAAGAAAGTTTTATCTTAAAATTGATTAACTTTGTTAAAAAAGATCATAAATATTTTATTAAAACATATGTTTTACCAATAATTGATCTTAAATAATTTTAATATTTTTTTTTTCATTTTTATTACTTCTCTTAACTTTTTTAATATTTTCAACAATTTTGTCATTACACTGCTTTGCGGTTGCTTTAAACTGATAATATTTTATTTATTTTTTTTTATATATAACTTTCTTAAAAAAACATATTTTAATTTTACACTTGTTTTTTAAGAGCCACAAGTGCACACGGATGTGGTTCTTTGTTTTCCATAGAAGCTGCATCCTGCAGTACATAAAAATGTTTGCAATAAAATAACTTGACGCTAAAATAAAAAAAAACTTTTTTTATCTTCTCAACATATGCTTTATCAAACATGAAAAATAAATACATATTTAAATACTTTAATAACTCAAAATAAAAAATACGAGATTTTTCAATTTCCATTCCTTGTCTTTGTGGGCGAAATAAATGTTTTTGATTATTACTTGTCCTTTGGTCTCTCAGTCAACTTTTTGTAAGTTTTATTGTCTTCTGTCTGGCATCAGTTGGCAAATAAAAATTACGCAAAAAATATTTATTATCATTTTGGCCTAGAAAGACATTAAATACATTTGACGAGGCGGTTTCATAAAGTGTGGGGAATATTCTAAGGCATAAGCATAAATATAAATTAAATAAAAATCAAAGCAGAGCATAACAATTTTTTTATATAAATATATATAATGAAATGTATAAACTTATGCTTATAGCAAAGTTATTATTATATTGTGTTTATGTAAAACTAAAAACTTTGAATTAACCGAGAAATATATTTTTAAGGAAGGACATTTAGCTTATGTTAAGTACGTTAGCAAGTATTTTTATCAAGTTTATATTTACGACTTTGTTTTTTATAACTATTTATTAAGCTTACTGTTTAAGTTCTAGGTTTTAGCTCTTCTGTATGCTGATAAAATTAATATTTACATAGATTCATTCTTTTAAGGCTTAAAGCTTAAGATTCATGCTATTTTAAGCCGAGTTATGGTTGTAAACTTTTGTATTAAGTTTAAGAATTCTTTATAAACATATCAAGTTGGTACCTATGCGTCCTTTTACCGATCTCCAACCTGTTTTTGATGTCTTAGAGGTTATGCTGGGGGAGATTTAAGCGAATTGAAAACAACCTTAGAACCTAATAGTCATAAAGTTGTAGGGAGCAATCTGATTTTTCTTGAGGTAAAAATGTGATTACTGCGAATAACACAAAAAGGTTAAGACTCTGATAAGGGCCCGGTACTCCAGTCTTCAAGCATCAACAATTACCACGAAACAGACGTTAAATAAAAAACTACTACTTTATTTGTATTTATAATTACGAAACCTCTACTTTCAAGAATATTGGTTCATCCATTTAATACTGTTTGATTCTCAATCTGATCAATTCCGTGAGCTACCCCAAAATTTTGCTTTTAAATCTTTCATTAAAATATAATAACATGCATATTACGTTGTGACGGGTGTGAACTTTTTACTAACAATTTAGCTTATAACTCAAAAAATTAAAAACTTAACTTAAAAAAAGGCTATGATTTCCAAGAATGTTATGTTTGTGAGCGTCAGGGTTGGGCAGTATTTGAAATACTTGTATTTCAAATACGTATATAAAATACAAATACGTATTTTGTATTTGTATGTGAAATACCACCTTCTAATGTATTTTGTATTTCAAATACATATGATGTCAAAATACATTTTTGCAAAATACATTTTCTTGTTATACAAAAATTTATCATAACCAAAATTGAAAAATGTTCAATTTTCCACCGTACACTAAACAAGATAACAGCTAGGCGAATTCCAAAAATTCGCCCTCTGCATTTCCCTTTTGTGTTTGAACGGTGATATGCCAGAAAAATTAAAAATTTCATAAAAAATTGAATATTTGTAACATGCCGGGCCGGCACAAAGTATTTTTTTATAAAATTTGCGGTACGAAAACAACTTGAATAGATTAGATAGCTAGGTATACGAAAAGATAAATATGAAGAGTAATCAAGATTCGGCATAGCCGAATAAAGCTTTCTTACTTGTTCTTATTAATCACTTTTGTATGTCTCTAGCTAATTTGGAAATTACCCAATAATCTGCAAAAGAGTGCATGTTGTATGAATCATGTCACAAGGCTTTTGCGAGCTTTAAATAGAATTTTGAATTTCTCTTTGTTTATTTTGCCATTCAATTTATGAGAAAATAAGGCAGTTTTAACTTCGATAATTTTCCTATTTCAATAGGGCTTCCTAATTAAACTACTGATGCCCATATTCGTAATACTTATGATGGGTTAATTAAAGGCTTTTTTGACAGTCATCTATGGGCTGTACCACATTTCTTTTCGGGTGTTTCACCTAACCTAGCCATTGGGCTACCATTACCCTTGTCCTTGCTCTAATTAATTTTTTTCCAAGCTGTAAACATTATTGTTGATTTATTTTGTAGAAGGTTTGAAGTTATAAGGTGTAATAGCTTTCAAAATAAAGCGCATAAAAATATTAAAAAAATTTATGGAATTGTAAGGGGCTATCATGTTACTTGCTACTATACCAAAGTTGATTTTCCCGCCTTTAATGTCTCCATACCAAATTTTGTGGCAACTGAGGTATATAATAATATATGCATAGACATTGTTCTAAAAAATCTCAGGCTTTTCCCTATATCTCAGCTTCTAGTTGGCCATTCTTACTGATTTCAATTAACTATTTGTTCTTAAATATTTGGAGTTGGAGTAAGTCAGTTTCCTAAATGACAAAAGTAAGGAGCTTTTCAGTCTTGAAGGCAACCCAAATATAAGAAATGTTTTCATAAAATTTAACACCAGATTGCTTTCTTTAGCAGGATTTATATATTCTACAACAAGAGGCTGCTTATCTGATGATACTTTTAAAAATCTAGTTTTCATGAAAGGAGATTCTTTTATTACAGATTATTGGTTATAAATGAATTTTGTATTATGTATTTTGTATTTTATATTTTGTATTTTAAATAAAAGATACTAAAATAATGTATTTTGTATTTTAAATACTTGAACTGAAAGTATTTGGTATTTTGTATTTTAAATGCAAGCGGATCAAGTATTTTGTATTTTGTATTTCAAATACAGCAAAGAATTTGTTTTGCCTAACTCTGAGCGTTTAGTTAGTAAGTTAACATGTAAAGATAACAATTTCTGCAAACAATGATTTTTTGAAGACTGTGGCGCATGTGACCTTACGAATTCGTATTTTGGAGAATTTTAAGTTTAAAATCGTGTTGTGAAAAATATTTTTGAGAAAATGGTTAATTTTCAAATTGCACAGTAGTTTAAAGTATTTTTAGTCATATTTTTTTTAAGTTTATTTCTGCAAAAAAAACTATTGTGTCTTAAGGCCAACCCTTTGAAAAAATGTAACGGGTGTGACATTTTCATCAAAATGCTTAAAAAATTTAATAGCTCTTTTAGGATTTTAGGAAATTTAATAGCTTCTTTTAAACTCTTGCAAAATAAATAAAAATAAAATATGAACCAATTTGTTTTTATTCCTAATTATTTTTCTTCCCTTTGGACGTAAATTCCTGAAATTTTTTTTAAAGAAAAGAATGATTTTTCGCAATTTTGGACTGTTTTACGTGAAACTGAACGTATGTACGAGCAAACATGTAACTTAAGGAAATAGAAAAAAACCTCTTATTATTTTAATAATGTTGAAATGTGACTGTTTGAGATTTAGTGTGAGATATTTAAGTCCCTCAACTTCAGTTATACCTTAAAGCTGTTAATTTGAAAAATAAAAAAGTTTTAACAATGACGTAGCTGTAAAAGGCTAAGGTTAACTAACCTTATTTCTTATTTTAATTAATTCATAGTTTTTTCAGATCATTTCTTTTTATTTGTAATACAAAGAATATAATTTTTTTCCTATATTAATAAAACTTTTGTCAGCATCTTAACTAATAAGCCTACCATACGTTAGTATTTATTAACAATTAACTATAATATATGACTAAAACTAACAAATTGAAAAACTTATGCTTCGTTTTTAATAAAAATAAATTGAGTTTTTCTTCTTCTTTTATATTATTTGCAAATATTCAACAATTACTCTTGCCACAAAACTAATTTCTCCAATTGTTTTCTTTTTTGTTTAATACATTGAATACATGATTCAACTTAAAACATACACGCATTCTTGAGACCTGTATTAACAATGTTTGCCACACATGTAAGCTCAAAAACTATATAGTGGCAAATATGATTAATTATCTTCTTGTGAGAATAATATTTTTTTAAGGCATATTTGAAAGATTTTTGTCAAAAGAACATGACATGCTGATGTTAATTGTGACACGTGCATACAAGATAAAAACAACTCGAATGTTAAATCAACAAGAATAAATGTTGACTACAAATCTTGTAAATTTCTTATGTTAATTTGTTTTGCTTTAATTCTTTATTGTTTTATATATTAAAGACATGTTAAAGAGAAGAAAGTGGCATAGCAACAAAATTAATTTGTTTGTTTTGTTTTACCTTTAAAATCATTTTGAGGTTAATAATGTAAAATGTTAAACAAACTGAATATAATATATGTAGATTCATAAATACATATAAAAAAGGAAACTAAAAATAAAATTGAAATTTAATTTTAATTAAATTTTTTGTCGTCAAATATTTTACTTTTTTTTAATCTTTTCAATAAAAATTTTTATTAAAACTAATAAATGTGTATTATTTTAAATTGGGGATAACCTGTGCGTTTCGTAGCAACAAACATCATAATTGCCATCTTGATATATAAAAACTAAATACACTAAGCCTTTTTGACCTCTTTTTTTCTTTCTCGGCATTTATTGAAAGAAAATTTTTAAAACAATAAAGTCTGTGCAGTAATTGATTGAGTTTAAATTGCCTAAATCCAAATACAGTGGACGTCCAATAGTACGTACCTCCGCTACTACGAATGTCCAATAGTACGAAAGGCAAATATTTTGCATTGGCGTTTCTATAGTACGAATAAAAAAAATTTTTACTATTCGATTATACGAATATGTTTGTTTTTCTATATATGAATGTAATTTTTGTAACATTTTTTAGCTTTTTTTAGTTTGTTTTTTGTTTTCTTTAATTTTTTTCGGTCTACAAACCAATGCATAGTAGTCATTTGGTATGAAATTTTATAGAGAAACCAAGTGTTTTGTCTCGTGCTTTTCGTTTGAAACATACAAAATGTTTAAAATGAAAGAAGCCAAAAAGAAACAAATTTCTCTACAAAATAAAATAAAATTTATATAAGATTGTAAAAGTGGAAAATCTCGTTATGAAATCTCTTACAAATATGGATTATCTAAATCAACCATTTGCACCATAAAAAAGCAGAAGGCGGAGCTTTAATCTAAAGCAGGCTCAATTAAATCCCGTTACCGAAGGTTACCTGGAGAATTTAAAAATGGAAGATAAGCTATACAAATGGTTTTTATGCAAAATAAATTCTTATGTTTCAGTAGGGGTGTGCAATTAAAATGTTAGGCTCTGTAATAGCATAAAAACGGGGGAAAAACTGTAGTCCAATAGTACGAATTTTCCAGTATTAAGAAAGGGCCTGACATTATATAATTCGTATTATTGGACGTCCACTGTATGTAGATTTAAAGTAATAATTAATTTAAGGTTCAAAGAGTACTGATGATAAAATTGCGTAGTTGCTTTCGAAAATGCATTCTACTCGGCTAGTTTTGGTAGAAAAATCTGCTTTTTCCAAATTAAAGTTTCTTTCAACATTAACGGAAGATTTATAATTTCTTCTAATAAAAAGAAATTATATGAACTTAAGCCAAACTAAAAAGCGAAAATTTGTATTAAAGACAATTAGTTCAACAATAAATAAAAATTAACATATAACTCACACATGGCACGGTGCAAAATGATCTTTAATAATTTTTGTCCATTTATCGTTGAACAAAAAAAAATAAAGTGATTACCCCTATTGTATAATATACAATAATAAGAAGCGTTTCATTCCAACTGAGAGATGGATGATACTCCACCGTTAGTCAAGTGTTGCCAAAGAGACTTTTAATGGAAAAAAGCATAGTGTATATGAAAAGTAAACTTCGTCCTAACTTACAAAATAAAACAGAAGGAAAACACTCATACCGTATTCCTTTCTCTGTTACTTGTAAGTTAAATAGTTAATGTTTACAACCAAAAGACACTACTACCGTTCAAAGAGTACTGATGATGAAATTGCGTAGCTGATTTTGAAAATGCATTCTACTCGGCTAGTTTTGTTAGAAAAATTTGCTTTTTTTAAATTAAAGTTTCTTTCAACATTAACGGAAAATTAATAATTTCTTCTAATAAAAAGAAATTATATAAACTTAGGCCAAACTAAAAAGCGAAAATTTGTTTTAAAAACAATTAGTTTAACAATAAATAAAAATCAGCAGCAATAATTTGAATATAATTTTTTTTAGCAATTTTAAACAAACAAATTTTCACTTAAAACTTATGTTTTCCTTGACACTTTTTAATAAGCTTTGACGTCACTTGTCAGCAAAATATTTTTTTTTATTATTTTTAAATTTCGTGACACCAAATAATTTAATTTTAAAAACTTTTTGTTAGTATAGCAAGGTTAACAACTTGTTTCTTGCTATTTTCTTACTTATTTGTTTTTATGTCTGCGTATTTTATATTTTTAATGTTGGTCGTTGATTTTAAAGTAAAACTCTTTGCGGTAAAACGAACATTATTTTATTTATTTACATATTTTCACTGTTGTTATTTTATTGAACCGCTTAGTTTACCAATTGGTTTACATAAAACCAAAAACCTAAAAATATTTACTTTGAATATTAAAAAAAATTAATACAACAATTTTACACATAATTAAGGCAAAATATAAATGAATTTATGTTTATTGATATTAAATTTAAACAAATTTATTTAACTAACAAACTAAATATGAATATTAGTGTCGTTTACTTTGTTTTCCTTTTTTCATTAGCCCCCCACAATGAGTAAGCCTTGACGTATAAGTAATATTTGATTTTAATTTTTATTATTCAAATATTAATTATACGCATTAGTATTCAGAGTATTGTTTTGTTTTTATTTATGTAAATGTCTAGATTTTTGCAAAAAAACTTAACTTTTCATTCCCTTATATCCTACTGTTTGAATAATTGGCCACCTGTAGTGTGTAAATTTATTGTATTTATTTATGTCAGTATAGAAAATCAAAAAGTCACACTGGGCGTTAATCGAATAATTAATTGACAAATAATATTTATTGATTTTTAACAAAACGAATAGAAATTCGGGATTTAAAGAGGTTTCTAATTAATTATTTTTTTTCCTCCTGTAGTGAATAAAACATTTTTATGTTTTAGTCACAAATACTAAACTTTTCTAAATTAAAACTTTAAAACAAATAAGAAAATATAACTTTTTATTTAATTAATTGACTTAAGCCTCAGGGAGGGTCTTACAAATTACTTCGGTGGATATTCCAGAATTTTTGCTCCATTTGCTTAACTAAAAACCTATTTCCAGGTGCTTTGATCTTCTGCGCTTTTTCTCTAAATTTTGATACTAACTTTCGAGGTGCATTCCTTCACTTAATCATTCCATCGCAGTTTCGGTCTTTCCCTTATGCGTGATCCGTTACCAGGTTTGCATCCCAGGTAAAGTATTCTTCTGGCATGGATTAGCCAACGTAAGCGGTTAATTTTAATTGGCATGAATGTGTAAATTTCGGCAAACAACTAATACAGCTCACGGTTCATACCACACCGGTATTCTCCGTCGACGCTGATTGGTATATCGATTTTTGAAAAATTATTCTCTCATAAACTTCAACCACTGCCTCACCTACTTTTACCACTACCCATGCTTCAGAGCCACGTATAAGCACGGGTTGTATCAGTGTGTTGTAGAGAGTGAGTTTTGTTTTTTGGGAGGTGGCATTGCTTTTAAACTACTTATTTAGTCCTTCAAAGTAGCATCTATCAGCTATTATTGTTCTTTTTTATATCCCAGAACTGATGTTGTTTGTTTTATTTATGGCAGTACCGAGGAAGATAAAAGCGTTGACTATTTCGAAGTTGTAGTTTTCAACTGCTACTCTCTTGTCAAGTCTACTGGATGTACTATGCATTCATATCACAAATTGGTTTCATCTGCATTTACTGCCAGACCCACTTTGGATGATTCTTTTCGACTTTTTTCAAATTTAAAGATAACTGCTCGCATGCCCCATGATGTCGACGTCGTTGGTGTAGGTGAGTTACGTGTGCAGTTTTGTGAATAGTGTGCCAGTTCTGTTGACACTAAGGATTGTGTATAAGTAAAGGTCGTCCTGCATATTCGCGTTAGTTTCGAAGAGATACCACACTCAGACATAATTTATAACATTTTGAACGAATGGGGCTGCTGAAAGCGGCCTTATAGTCAACAAGTTCAAAAAATTTTTAAAAATTCTTTTTTAGTTAAAAAAGGATTTCGTTGACTTAATTGACTTTCCATCTCTATAGGAAATAATAGTCCCTTTCAACAAATAAGTTGATATCATCCAAGAGATGGAACAAAAGGTTTTTCCAGAATTGAGAAAAAATCGCTTCCCTTTTTATCGCACTTAAAATAAAAGCCTTTGCGAAATATAAGCAGAAATATATTCAAGCACGATTGGACTGGCCAAGCCAGTGAGAAAAAACTAACTTTTTCCCCTTATAAATTATAAAGGAATTTTAAGACAGGGAGCTTTCAATTACTTTTTTCCAAACCTGCACTAAGGTTTTCTGTTTCTGACATATTTATTTTTTTATCTATGCATTAATTTGTGTTTTTTCCGCTTTTTTCTTTTTTTACTTTAACGTGCTGCTAAAAAAACATTTCCTGCATTTCACACATTTTTCTAAAAAAAAAAATAATCTCTTTAGATGTCTTACTCCAAAATAAAACAAACCGTTTTATTAAGCCTTAAAGCATGAAATCTTTTTTCTGAGAACTATTTAACAAAGAAAACAATGCGTAAAAAGGTATTTTTACCAAACGAATGCTGCTGCCAAATTAGCTTTAAGCAGTTTTACTCTTTCACTTTACATAAATGTTGCGTAAAACACGTTAAGAAAAAAATTTCAAAAACTTAAACAATTTAAATTTAAACAAAAATCACTTTAACCAGTCCATAAAACTAAAATAATTTCTACAGAGTTTAAAATCACACACATTAAAGCCTTCCACAGGTCATTTCGAGCAGATCCCATGTTCCATTGGTCGTCTAATATCTGACAGCGCCTGTGAGAGCGATTGGCGGTTTTGAAATTATAAAATTAAAAATTTTATATCAAATCGTGAGTAAAGTGGAGCATACCTGTCGGGTGATTTAGGAAAAATTGCGTGTCATGTAACGGCTCTGATTGGGGTTAACCTGGCTAAACCCCGACCAATCTTTATCCCTCTTTCACCTCAACTGTAAACACTGACCTTCCCTACGTGTTACATGGGGTAGCTTGCCTACTTTGAAAAAACGACGTTTTAAGGTCCATGATTTTAAAATCTTGACCTGGCACGTTCAAACTCTATACCAAGAAGCTGCAGTGTGTGCACTGGCGGATGTACCTACAAAGTACAAGGTCGATATTACCGCCTTACAGGAAGTGCGATGAAATGAAAAGGGCGTCAAAACTACACAAAAAGCGACGAGCTGTATTAAGGATGCAATGAAACAAAACATGAGTTTGGCTGTGAAGTCGTGGTTACCAAGATATTCAAGCATCTTGTCTCGAGATATACAGCCCATGCCCCGACCGATAATAAGACGGATCAAAGATATATTTTAGGAGTCCTTAGAGAGACCATATGACCGCTGCTCTAACCACGATACTAAAAACGAAAATATAGAAAGGAAAAATATATTTGGTCGAACAGTTGGAAAACTAAGCCTCCCCGAGGAAACGTTCGATAACAAAATGAACAAGTAGACTGCGCCGCGATAAAAAAAATATAGTATTAAGTAGCATCAGATTTCAGCATCTCGATATATGTACATAAAGCCACGTAGCTGTCACCAGATCAAAGCACCAATTGATCATGTTGTAATAAACGGTAAGAACTTTTCCAGTGTACTAGACGTAACATCGATCCGAGGAGTGAACACGGATTCGGATTACTACCTTATTGCAGCAAGGGTTCGAATGTGGCGAGAAACGTACAATCTGGCACAGCACAAAGACTTGAAGTCGATTGACTCAATTGCTTGAAGAAAGCACTGCTTATCCCGATAATGTTGCAGCACAATGGCAAAGCATTGCCAACTCAATGAAGGAACCGCAATATCCGGTCTTGGGTACTAAAAGCCTTTCCCAAGGAGCCCATGGTACGACCAAGAGTGTCATAATACTACTGAAGTGAAGAATGCAACATATAGGGCACCACTACAGCCTGTAGAAACATGTCTGCTGAAGTAAAGGTACCGGGCGCAAAGGAGAGAGAAAACACGTCTATTTCGCAGAAGGAAAAGCAAAATGAAAAAGAGTGTCCACCTGTTTTTACAAGTAAATTTTAACTTAATTTGAATTAAAACACATTATTTATTTAAAGTGCGTGATTGAATAAACAAAATTTTTGAGCTTATGTGTTCCTAAATCGCAACAAAACATGCACAAATCTCAATTCATAATCCATTACGTTTTATATGATTCTGCCATTATGTTTGAAAACCATTGTTTGAAAAACTTCTCTCAAAGGCAGCATTAACAAAATTATTAATTTTTTTAAATCAATATTTATTTGTTACTAAAACCTTATCTTTTAAAAAATATATTAAATAAATTTAATGTGCGGGGATCATCAAGGTATGTACATACATATGTATGTATATATGTATATGAACATATAGATGTATTGTAATAAATCCAAATAAATTTTTTGTTATGTTTTATTTTCCACCTTAACACTTGCTGAGTTTTCTTTTTATTTATTTTTATTATTTTGTGTATTATTTCCTCAAAAAACATCAACAGCATAACTTCATTTAAAGGTGTCATAAATCAACAAAAGTTCAACATTTTATTCGCCAAAGAACAACAAGGGAATTCAAAAAGGAAACAAATAGAAAACTCATAAAAATAAAACTGACATTGTTCATGGTTGCCTGAAGATGGACTACGTGGGAATTTTATAAATTCATTTGAATTGTTTTTTAAGCAACAACAATAACTTGATGTTTGGCTAAAATTTTATCTACTCAAATCATGTTAAGCGTAATGTTTTTGACTTTTGGCTAAGAAAAGGTAAAATATTATTTTAAGCACATAAGTAAATAAACAACTTACATAAGAGGCAAAACTTGAAAAGTTTGCTAAATAAAAATTATTAAATTTAGTTAACTTAAAATAATTTAAAGACCATGTACACAACTTGTAAAAAGGTGAGAAATGAATTTCGGGAAAAATGGCTAAAGCTTACAAAAAAGGCAAGAAAAAAAGTAAAAACGAAAAAACGTAAATAATTTGTTACTTTTGGCATTCTTTGGGTTTACGGGAAGGCCTGGATATAAGCTTATGGTTAAAAATGATTTGACAACATTTTTTTTTGTAATTGAACTTGATTCCCGGCCAAAAGTACTAAATCCTGACCAATAGTCCCTAAATATATCTTTCTATTCCCGTTTTTCCTAATAGTTTTTAGGAAATACTTTAGAAAAATTACGTTTTAAATTGAATTAGAGAACAATTGAGCACTGGTGAAAAATGTAAAAACCGGGAACTAGAACAAAACGCAACTTTTTTTAAAATTAGCATTCAACTCAGCAAACTTATTAGATTTAACATACACAAACAGAATAAATTAATTTCAATGTAATATTAGAGGTCTTCACTGCCAATTGTTATAAAGTTCATGGCTATAATTGTTACTAATATAATTATTATTTTAAATTAAATTTTTTATTAAAAATTTAGCGAAGCTTATTAGGACCGAACAAGACCTTTTATTTAAAAAAAATAGCAAAAAAATACCAACACAATGTTTTATGAATTACTTTTTGTCTAATATACATGACTTTTTACTCTTATTTGTGCCATATCCACAAACCGGGTAATATTCATTATTTTCACTTTTATCTATTCCAATGTTAGCCAAGAAGAGTGTAACTTCTGATCTTATTCTATGTGAATAGCCCTTAAACTTACATTCCTTAGCGCATAATACTACCAAAAATATATATCTGGGTCAATTAAGGCGCTAGTTTTTATATATCTAGACTAGAATCCTAAAAAAATCTAGAATCCTTAAGAATCCTAAAAAGAACTTATATAAAAACTCACGCTCATATTTATAATAACTACAGCGGGTTTACTTAGGACTTATTTGAAATATGTTTATGGAATCATTGTCAAATAAGCCTACGTTAATTGTTATGAATATAGGCATTTTTTTCTCTAAAGGGCTGAGAAGTTTTAAAAATTTCTTAAATTATATACATAAAATAAAATTAATTTAATATTTAATATAATATATTTGGTTGGATCATTTTAAACTTTCAAATTAGGGTTTAGTTTTGGAAAAATTGTTTGAAGGGATATTCCAAGGCAAATAACCTTAACATTGACAAATAGCACTTTTCTACACTTTTTTCTTTTTTAAATTATCAACAACCTTGAGGAAAACATAAATGGCTAGAATTTATGACGATTCATAAGCCAAAATAAAAGTTTCCTGTTTATGAAAATATTGCAACACGTGTGTAAAGTAAGAATATTAAAGAGTTTCCGTTTTCGTTTAAAATTTTTATGTACATTCCACAGAGGTAACGTACATACATATGTACATATATTGTTATGAAGTAAATAAAAGTTTGTTTAGAATATAATAATTTTTACAATTCACCAACGGGAAGAAGATATGCAATAAGTAATAAATTTGTATGTGTGTTAGGAAACAAGTCAAATGAGCGATAAGAAAAACTAACATACAGGCATCGTTAAATTGAGATAATTTTTAATTTAAATGCTTTCCTAACGAGATTGTTTCTTGTATATAACCCCTGACCTACATGCTACTTGTCGTATTTGTTATACACAAGGGGCGGTAGGGGGTGGAGAAAGCTTAAATAGTCAGAATATATACATATTTTGTAATGTTCTTTTATTGGAAAAAATAAAACATAATAATAATATATACAGTGTGCGACAAAACATATGCACGAACTTCTGTTAAGTAGAATATGTCTCAAAAACAAAAGCAAACACATTTCGATTTGGACTTTTTTATTTTTTTTTATAAAGTTAATAACCTAAATTTAATAAGATATAAGAAAAACAAATGAAAATTCTTATAAAACTTAAAAAAATTCATATTATACAATAAAACACAGCCTTTTGTATGCGACAAAACATATGCACGTCTTTAGGAAACTCAAAAAAATATTAATATTTAGTTGAGTAGCCATTATTTTTTAAAACTTCTTCACATCTCCGTAGTATGGACTCAATTAGGTTTGATAAAATTTCTCCAGAAATTTCATTCCAAGCAACTTCCACCTGGCGGAAAAGTTCATCCGTATTTCTGCAATTATAACGGTTAATTTTACGATCTACAATATCCCATAGATTTTTTATGGGATTGAGATCTGGCGATTGAGCTGGCCATTTTAAAACATTTATTTTATTAACTGCAAACCACTCTTTGATGCATTTAGCCGTGTGTTTAGGATCGTTGTCCTGTTGATACCTCTACTTAAGCGGCATTTCCTCCTCTGCATGTGGTAGCATTATGTTTTGTAGGATATCCTTGTAAACGAATCGATCCATTACACCATTTATTTTATGAATTGGTCCGATTCTATGGCCAGAAAAGCATCCCCAGACCAATACATATCCTCCTCCATGCTTAACCGTACCTTTGGTATATTGAGGGTTAAGGCGTTGTCCTTTTGGCGTACGTACCAGCCTAAATCAATCAGAACTTTTAAGATTGAACTAAGACTCATCAGAGAAGAGTACGATTTTCCATTGGGTTGTGGTCCAGTTGATGTGCTACTTTGCAAATTTGATTCTGGCTAAACTGTTTTTGGCAGAAATAAATGGTGTTTTTGCACTTCTATATGATTTTAATCCACCTTCAACAGATCGTCTTTGGATGGATCTAATCGAGACATTTAGGTTTAACTGACTTGCAATAGATCTTGCTGAGATAAATGGATATTTTTTTATTAACCGCAGTAATGCCTGGTCGTCTTGTTTGCTGGTTTTCCGGGGTCTACCACCTTTGTGTACGGTTGCCAACGATCCTGGTGAACGGAAACGGCTTACAATGCGAGAAATGATACTGTGGTGAATTCCAAATTTATTTGCAATCGACGTTACTGATTCCCCTTTATTATAATCATTTATATTTTTTTCTTTTAAATGATCGGAATATTTGCCGTAAACCATTCTTTTATTAAAATATTGCAAACTGTGACCGAAAACTTTGAAAGAATATAAATAATAATAAACGCGTGCAAAATTTTTCAAATTATTCGGTTAAAATTTAAAAAATTGTGCATCTCATTTAACGGTTCTTTCTGTTGGTAATTTGTTAGAAAAAATTAAGAATATAAATACCAACTACTTCGTGCATTTGTTTTGTCGCATGAAATATAGCGGTTTTGTAAATTTATTTTTAATTTTTTTTTCTTAAACATTTTTTTTCTTTGTTTTTGTCTTGTGTTAGTAAGAGGACTCTATTATCATTACAAAAAAATAACACAAGTAAAAATACGAATGAAATTTCCTATATTATAAAGATATCTGATTGTAAGTACAATCTCGTGCATATGTTTTGTCGCATACTGTATATATATATGAGCCGTTTATTTTGAAAGTCGCATAAGTCACTTTTTTTAAAGTCGAGATATTTAAAGATATGAAAAGATACCGTTCAATTGTATTTAGTATTGCCATTAACTCGATTTTTTTTAAAAAGTGACTTATGCCATTTTCCAAATAAATGGCTCACATATCAACTCCAAGGCTGTTAAGAATCAATATTATAATAGTTTAATGAAAAAAGTATAATGTTATGATTGTTTTCAATTTTTTAATTTTTATTTTTTTTATTCTGGTTTAACAATGTTCGGCAGAACTAGAACATCAGTTTATATACTTAACGCTTTAGAGTATTTATAAATTATTTTACAAAACATAAAAACGAAAAAGTCACATATAAGAAATTTTAAAGTAGGCACATTTCTACTATTAGAAAACTAAAAGTTAACAATGGTACCTTCAGCAGTTATTTTATTTTAGAATACAACATTAAGCAATTTTGAAACAACGGTTTATTGATTTTTTGTTAAATTTTTTAACATACGGCCAGTAGTCTTGCTATTTAACATAGGCTAAGTGAAATACTTGGCAGCACTTTTTTTAAATAAGTTCATAAAATCAAATTTACCCAGCTGATGTTTATTTATATGTTGTTTTTGTTACCGGCAAAAATAAAACTTTCTGCAAAAAATTTATATAAATGTTTTTACAAAAACTGAACTTAAGGCTTCCCAGCTTTTTTAACTCTACCAAACGATTTTTTTACATATCTGCTGTAAAATGCAAAACATTTCGGCAGATGTATCGTGATTTTTGGACTCCAAAATCGGCCAACCAACCGCCCTATGGTCACTATACACAAGTCGGAGATCCAGTGCTGCGCTCCAAAGCAGCAGAAGTTCCTAACGATATGCTGGATAGCAGGGAAGTCGATATGGTTGTAGATCAAATGATTAAAGTTATGAGAAAATATAATTGTGTAGGTATAGCAGCTCCACAAATTGGTATTTCGCTACGTATTATTGCAATGGAATTTAAAGAGGATTTAAAAACAAAGTTTACTAAAGAAAAATATGAGACAAGAAAAATGTCAACACTGCCGTTAACTGCAAGTATTTTTATGTTTGTTTTAACTTTACATAATTAAAAAAACTAGGGTGTTAAAAACTAAAAACTTAAACAAAAAGTTTGTTTCGCTCAAACACAACTCTATATACATAACTAACTAACGGACTTACATGTTGGTTTTTTTATTAGATCATGGTAAATCCAGTTCTTAAGGTTACCAACTACAACAAACGCAAACATCCAGAGGGTTGTATGAGTGTTCGGGGCTATTCTGCTGAGGTTGAACGCTATGAAGCCGTTACCTTAACAGGATTGGGTAAACGTGATACACCACCTAGTGTAGAACTGACGGGATGGAATGCTCGAATTGCACAACATGAAATGGATCACTTAGATGGCAAATTATATATAGACAAAATGGATCGTTCAACATTTTATTGTACCTGTTGGGAGGCAGTTAATTCAAAAGCTGGTCGTATAGCAATACCATTTTATAAATAAAGCGTTAAAAACGTATTTTTATTTCTAAGAGAAATTTCTTTAAGCCTTGTATTAATAATATTTTTAATCTAGAGGATTTTTTTGACAAAGTTATAAAGAACTACTTCTATATATGTACATAAAATATGGAATAACTGTTATTAACAGAATTTAAAAAAACATTAAACCACAACTTTAACAAAAGATAACTGTTTTTCTTTGGATTTTTTAAAACCATAGGTTTGTCTTAAGCTTCCATCAGCATATAAATGAACAGTATAAATATACACTTGCATTCCATTGAATTTTCTTACCATGGTTTAGGTATTAAAAAATCCCAGTTTTTTTACCTTATTTTAACTTCTACTCCCTTATATATGTATATAAAATGTTTGATTTAAAAAAGGGTTATAAAACAGATAAAAATTAAAACAAGGGGTTTCTTTATATAGGTTACATTAAAGCAAAAAGAAAAAAGTAACAATTGGTAGATAAATTGAGTGAAAAACGTGTTCTACGATTTATTAACATAATTTAACATTAACCCCCTTATTTCCTAAAACGCAATGCCCTAAACAAAAACCAAATGTATTAAAAAGTTTTTAAATTTTAGATTTGTCCTTACAACTGTTTTTGTTATACATATGCAATGTGTTTTACGTAATTAGGCCCTATTAAAACTTGAAAATTATAAAAAAAACAATTACATATTTGAATAAAAAATTTACTACAGTAGTTTTGTCACAAAAATAAAAAAATTACATATAAAATGGCAAAGTACACAAAATCAATTAAAACAATCCCTCAATTTCACCAGTTTCGGTGTTTAAATCGATATCATATATACACGGGCGTGTTGGCAAACCAGGCATTTTTGATAGCTCACCGCACATGGCCACAACAAAACCAGCACCCGCAGATACATACATGTTGCTTATGGTTATGGTGAAACCCTTGGGAGCACCTTTTATGGATGCATCTCCAGTCAGTGAACCAGCTACTTTGGACATACACACCGGCAAATTTCCAAAACCCTAAAGTTTGTTAAAATTACAATAAGAAAGAATAAGATAAAATATAAATTATTCACATACAGCTTTATTCAATTTCTTCATGGCGATTTGGGCTTTTGTTGTTAACTCTACTCTATCAGCACCATACATCTTTTGAGCAATTATATTCATTTTGTCGAGCAGAGGCATCTCATTGTTATATAGAACTTTAAAGTTGTCTGTACCGTTACATGCATTAATGACGGCTTCAGCCAATTCAGTGGCTCCCGAACCACCATCACTCCAATTAGAAGAGACAACAGCAGCAAATGCACCAGCTTTAATGGCAGCCGATTTGATCATTTCATGTTCCGCATGGGTGTCGTGGCTAAAATTTTAAATAATCATGTTTAAAGTCATTTCCCATTCTACAACCTCTGTTGTATCGTATATATTTTAAAACAAAAACAAATGAAGTTTTAACGGTATATGTACATTGCTACAACGACTCAACAGAAGTTGGTAATTCAAGTAATTAGCATAACCTCAAAGAATGTTTTGTTAAATCTTTTAATTCTTATCTTAAATCCACTTTAACCTCGCAAAATTTTTCTACAAGAATTACATTTTTAGTATACATATACATATATTTATTAATTAAGTTTAAAAAAATAGGTAACTTCAGTACGGTTTTTTTATTTAAGAAGTTTTTATGCATTTCGATCCAACACTATCGGCGGACCCATAGAGCCGGCGTGGTTTTCGAAAATTTGATTTTCCTAACTATTTATTTACATTATAATGAAATAGTTATTAGGGCCGCAAATGAAAATTGCAGAATTCACAAACAAAATACCAAACCCTTATTGTTATCAAGAGGGTATAAAAATCTTACCTGTGACGATTAATGGCCACCACTACCGGCAATCCAAAAGACCGGCCATTTGAAATGTGCTGCAACAAATTAGGCAAACCCTTCTGTAACAATTCCAAATTCTCCTCGGTGTATTGTTTATTCAAAGGTGCACCAGGTGTAACGGGGGCACCGCCACCATGCATTTTCAAAGCCCGAACAGTGGCCACCAGAACAACAGCATTTGGACTACGACCCAATGAACGGCATTTAATGTTGCAGAACTTTTCCATGCCAATATCGGAACCAAAACCAGCTTCAGTGCAAACAAAGCCTTCTTCACCCACCAACTTTAAGGAAATCTCATCGGCCACATTCGAGGAGCAGCCATGGGCAATATTAGCAAAGGGACCGGCATGTACCATAACAGGTGTACCCTCTAAAGTTTGCATAAGATTTGGTTCTAAAGCATTTTTGAGCAGGACACTTAAAGCTCCAGTGCAACCCAAATCATCGGCTGTTATAGGGTTTTCTTTGCGATCAAAAGCAACCACCATTTTCGATAATCTCTCCTTCATGTCAACCAAGTTTTTGGACAATGCCAAAACTGCCATAATTTCACTAGCCGCCGAAATAGAGTATGATGTGGTGCGTGTAAAACCTTTTTCTGTGGCTGATTGACCAATAGTTATTCCTCTTAAATATCTATCATTAATATCCACCGCACGTTCCCACATAATGGTCTCCGGATCAATGTCTAAACGAACAAACTTGCCTTTTTCTTCATCCGTTAGCAAATCAGGTTGGGTTGTGGCAATGCCCAAACGCTGCAAACGTCTTAACTGAATTTTTGAGAATTTTCTTTCTCCCTTGATTCGAGGCACTAAACGTTCATACAGAGACTCATCATTTTGAGTATTTTCATGGAATATACGTGTATCCAGCTGAGCGGCCACCAAATTATTGGCAGCTGTTACCGCATGAATATCGCCAGTAAGATGTAAATTGAATTCTTCCATGGGTATGACTTGGGAGTAACCGCCACCAGCAGCACCACCTTTTATACCAAAAGTGGGTCCTTGTGAGGGCTGGCGCATGCAAGCGATAGCATTAAGACCTTTATGGGCACAAAGGGCCTGAACCAAACCAATCAGGATGGTACTCTTACCTTCACCCAGGGGAGTGGGGTTGATGCTAAGAAAATAAAAAATATTGTTACAGATTTTTATATATCAGATAGCCAATTAAAATAATCAAGCTATAAGATTATATAAAAAGAGCTTTTAAAATTCGTGCTTTTACAGGCCATAGGAAAATCTTAGTTAGTTTTTAGATAATTTTTTTAATTTTCAAAAGTTATGTTTTTTATTTTAAAAAAGAAAACAAATTTTAACTCTTAAAAAAGAAAAAAAAATTAACATTACCCTGTAACAACTACATAAGCACCTTCACCTCTTGGCTCCAAACGCTTTAAGCTACTCAGAGAAATCTTAGCCATTTTATTGCCATACAAAGACACTTCATTGCCTATTAAACCAATTTCTTTAGCCAACAATGTAATATCCTTAGGAGTCTGGGAACGAGCAATAACAATATCACTGAAGTAAAAAAATGAATAAATGCCTTGCATACAAAAAAAAATATGTTATATACCTTGGTACTGGCTTAATAGGTCTTAAAGTCAAAGGTGATAAGTCCCATGATTTCTTCAGAAATTTCTCAGCAGCCGCCAACGCTGATCGCACAGTATTTTGCATTAACATGGCCACTGTCATAGGACCAACACCGCCGGGAACTGGAGTTATAGCAGATGCTACCAATTTAGCTTCTTCAAAATCAACATCACCTACTAAACGAGTGCCGCTCTTTTTGGTAGGATCTGAATAAAATGATTTTATAATTAGAATTTTGAAAATGTGAATGTTATGGGATCTTAATATTAAGTGATGTGACGTAAACAAGTGATATTTAAATATTAATTGTTAAACGATCTTTGCTATCAGTGGGGCCAAAATAATATACATATGTTTATAAAAAAGAGCTGATAAGGCTGTGAGTATAAATAAGAAAAACATTAATTTTTTATTATTGTTGTTATTATTTTTTTTTATGTGTATATTTGTGTGTAACAATTTACATAAAAGACAAAACAAAAATTTTTAACATCAGTTTATTGATTGTAAAGAAAATGCGTTGATTAAGTTTTCGCACACAGTGTGGAAAAAAATAACTTGATATTTAACTAGCAATTAACTCGCTACTTACATAGTTAATGCAGTTTTATTGATTAACTAAAACAAAGTACATGCGATTGCATACTATTAGCAACAAAAAGTAAAATTTCAGTGACTTATTATACACTATTAATTCAATCTTTCATAAATATATAAATATAATATAAAATAAATTTAAGTATGTACATATGTATATACAAGGAACTACAGAAAATATAGGAAATATTTTTTTTATTAACCTCGATTTGAATATTTAAAAAACAAATTTTTGTACTGTGATCAACAGATCCTTGTTTAACATTTCTATAATCAATATGGCAAAACAATGCAAACAAGTATCAAAAATATAAAAAATAGTACTTTTTGGCCATTTCACTGACTTTCCACCTAATATGGGCTTACAGTTCTAAATTTCACACTTCAAGACTCACAATATCAAAAAAATTAAAAAAGTATCATATATGAAATATATACTTTTTGCCACCTAGTTAACTCCTGGCCTTAATCGGCCGCCACATCCCTCTTCTTTAATACTTAAATTATGAAATATTTTACCAGGTGGTTGCAATTTAAGACAGAAATGTTTGCCTTCCACCTTTTTTATTTTTTTTCTTTGAGCTTAAAAAAGCTGCAAAACAGTACACAAAAGTATCAAAATAAATTTGTTCCCTTTTTCTACCCTTAAGGGTTCAAAATTTCAAAAAAAAAAAAGGACCAAAACATATTTAAAATTTCGAAAACTATAGCCTGTATTTTGATAACTTTTTAAAACATGAATTCCCAGGCAAACGGACGGACGTGGTTTAATTGACTCAGGAAGTAAATTTTTGTTTTTGGGGTGTTAAAAACCTCCGCACAAACACGTAACACTGTTACCGTGCATGCGGTATGTATGTATGTATATAAAAAAGTTAGTTCTTCGTTTTCTTGTGCATATAAGCGATTCCACTTGGACGGAACTCTGGGGAAAATGCCCGAAGAGACGCGGTCTTTTACAGATGGGTCTAGGGCAAAGGGGAGAGACAGTAGAAGGCTATACGGGCACAGTGGAGTTGTCCGAGTGCATATTTCTATTTCTAACTGCACTGCTCTGATACCAGATCAGCAGTCCTGGTTGGACGGAACCCTGGGGCAAATGCCCGAAGAGACGCGGTCTTTAACAGATGGGTCTAAAGCGAAGGGGAAAATGGGAATGGACATCTTTGCTAAACACCCCGAAACCGAGAATTACTGGCCGGAAATGAACGGGCGAATGATCTGGCAATAAGTGCAAGGGGATAGCGGAAGGTTAATTTGGTGAACCCAAAAAGGGGGGAAAATTTTTACAGAGTGCAATAGAACAACGAGACAGTTGGAATTTAAGGAGAACCCTCAGGTCAGCACAACAAGCCAATGCCTAGCCTAGGTGTATGTCCTGAGGGACTTGAGGACCAACCAAACCCAACATGTAATTAAACCTTTAAAAACACACTACCTTTGGGTATTATAGCAGTATTGATTAATTAAAAATTTTAATTGTTTGAGTTATAAACAAAAATGTTATTAGAATGGTCAAACCCATCACGGTGGAATTGGCCACACATTCGTATGTATTGTACACATACATATGTATGTACGTACATATGTATAAAAATGCGTTTGACAGTAAAATATATTAAAAATTGAAAACTATACTCTTGTTTTACCTTTTCATGAGCAAAAATGAACATTGCTTATTTAACTCGTAAGCTTCAATATCAAGCAAATATTTGCAACCTGCAACTAATATAAACAAAATATCTAAAACCACTAATGCTTTGATGTACATATCATAATCATTGGTGTCCAACGAGAGAGAACGCTTTATGAAAATTCATGGACGTTCTTTTACTATTTCGCATAAACTTAACTTGAAAACTTGCATCATGTAGCCTGAATAGTTTCTATTTATTTTGGTCATATTGTTAATATTTTTATCTTGTGTGCTTGTAAAACTTAATTAATGATTTCTCCCAGGGGGCACTTTGGGCATCATTGATCATAATCAATCATTGCAAATTGCTGCCTGCACTTTTGTTTTACTTGTAAAAGCAATTATGGATGTGATGCAACTGACACAACTTGATGCAAGTATTTGAAATATATAACAACTTGTTTACGTTTTTGAAAAATTTTCTAGTTATTTTTCTTAAGTTGTTTTATATATAATTTTTTTAATTTAGCGATGTTTTTGCATTTTACCTCATATTGTTTTGTAGTATTTTGATCAATTTGTGTTTATTTGCAAGTATGAAAACGTTTTATGTTTTACCTTTTTTGTTTTTAAATCGGTTTTAAATATCTTAAAGCCAATTGTAATCATTCTTAAGTTTACATAAAAAGAGTTTTATGGGGTTTCCCTTAAAAATTTTATTATTAAAAAATTAATTGCTTTAACAGTTGATTCGTTTTAATGTAAATAACAGAATTTAAAAGTAACACATTTACTTCCTCCACCAACGATCAACAACGACTAACTCAAATAACAACAAACTAAAGTAAAACGCTTTAGTTTTCCTCTTTATATGGTTTTAGTGAAAAACCATTTATACCTTTCTTGCAAAATAATGTTATAACATTACATCCCAGCAAAAAAAGCATCCCTAATATTTAATCGTTAGTAATTTCGTAGATGCAACTTAGCACAAAGTTGTTGAATTCTTAATAAAACAGCATTCAAATTAAAACATTTGTACCTTAGATAGAATTAGAAAGAAGTAATTGAGATAAGCTTTTTGGTATTTATATCTAGTTCAATTTTTTGCTGGGATACTATACATACATAAACATGGCTGTATGTCATTTTTTTATGTATGTGTGTTTTTGAGACCAACCTATAGAAAAATTTCGCTACCTGTTTAATTTATATTATACTTACTTGCTTACATATTTTGGGTTTACCAATGATTGATTGCAAACTATTTTCCCATTTTGAATCTTTTAAACTCTCATACAATAAACGTAAAAATTATGACACCAAATACATACCTATGTTCTTCGATTTATGCTAATTAATATTTTGCATTGTATAGCCGTCTCGAAATTTTCTAAGATATTTCCACATTTTTTTTTTAAATTGGGTTTAAGGTTTCATCACTTATGTACATACATACATATATTCTGAATTGTATGAAAAAATATTTTTGTATTCGAAAAAAAATTTGGTAAAAATTGTTTTTTGAATTAAATTAATTACAATCTTTGTTGGAGTAATTAAAAAGTAAAAAACACCTTAAAAGCCCAATTAAATAAAAATTTCTATTGTTGTTGTATTTCGCCTTATTTATCTATGTATATTTTTCTTAAAACTCTTACATACCTGGTTTAACATTAATTCCACAATCAATCACCACTGCACCGGGCTTAATCCAGGATCCCTTAACCATTTCTGGTACACCGATGCCAACAACTAAAATATCAGCAGCGCGACACTAAATTATAATTTTATAATTATTTACCAAACAAATAATTACGTTTTCGTTTTGTTAATTTGTAAACCTACAAAGTCAGCAATATTTTTTGTCTTTGAATGACAAACTGTAACGGTAGCATGATGCCATTTCAATAGCTCAGCAGCTGGTGTCCCTACAATTTTACTACGTCCAAGTACAACAGCATTAGCGCCAGCAATTTGTACACCCGAACGTTTAATCAATTCAATACAACCCCAAGGAGTGCAGGGCATAAAACCACCCAAATCACCAATAGAAACACGACCCTCATTCATGGTATGCAAACCGTCAACATCTTTTTCCGGAGAAACGGCATCGGTTACTTTGTGTGAATCAATTTTATTCTCACAATCTAATGGCATTTGAACTATAATACCGTGAACATTGGGATCATTGTTAAGGGAGTTAATCTAAAAAAAGAAAGAATAGATAAAACAATTATAAAGGACCATAAATAATTTTCTTAGAATATATTGAGATTAAAGAAATACGAACGGTCTACAGTATTTTAAAAATTAAAAAGAAAACAAAGAAAGCTAAAATTTATCTCAATAATAATTCCAAATATAAACTTGAGATTTTAAAGGTTATCAAGGTCTTGAGTTTTCATTTATTTGTTTACCATTTGTTTTTACTTGAGACATTATGAATTCAATGTATACATTAATGTCATATCTCAATTTAGTTGCATCTCTCATCAGACGATTAAAGTTTTTTTTAATGTTGAAAACAAAAGAAAAGTTCTATGTAACTCCAAAAGCAATAGAAGTGGATTTTTTCTTCCTTAGACGCCTACATTATTTAATTTTTGTATTGTGGAAAGCTTTTGGGTGAGCGTATCGTCTTTTTTTGGGGTTTTTAAAAAAAAAGATGCACCTTTTGAACGCGGATTAACTTAAACATACATATGTGAAAAAGGCATTTTTGGAAACAAAGTGTTATATGCAAAACGATGTTTTAACATATTTAAGTATAATTAATTAAGAGACATAACAATAAAAGTTATTAAATGTTACCAAGGTGGAATAATGTACATAAGTAGGCGGCCTAACTAATAAAACTGCTCGTCAGATGAAACTCCCCCAATGTCAGAATTTCATACATTTCCCTCTTTTATTTAAATTTAAAATTATCAAATGAATTTTAGCACAAAATTCTTTTCCAACTGCAGTCCCCTTTGTAATGTTACGCACAAAACTAAAAACAAAATGTTGGAAGAAGGACTACTTTACGAGCACTTCCTTTGCAATTTCGAAAATGTTTTTGCTTCTCCTGTGAAGCTTTGAGAAATGGAGGGCCTGTTCGGAAATGCATCACTGCGCTGTATCATGACTTTTAAGGTAGCAAAAAGCATATTCAAAAATTTTTTAAAATTAAAAATGGCTACAAATGTAGAATTATGCACTTTTTTAAAATTTTTTTCCCGTTTTTAGAAAATTTTTCACTCCTGATGCAGCGCAGTGATGCATTTTCGAAAAGGCCCGTAGTTAAGTGGTTTTGCACATGAGATCGTATAATTTTATCATGGTAACGCTCGACCACATATTGGAAAACCTGTTAAGAAATATTTAAAGAGAAGTGTTTGGAAAGATTTTCTTAGCAACCTTATAGTCCAGACCAGAGCCCGCCCGAACACCATTTATTTCAATCGATGAGGAAAACTTTCTCTGTGATCAGTTCCCCTTCAAAACAGTTTTTGAAATTGGTTGCGTTCATTCTTGTCCTCAAAAATAAGAAGTTCCTTAGGCGCAGAAGCCATATGGTGCCAGAAACATACGAAAAGGTCATTGTTTATCCATTAATATAAACTAATTCAGGTCCTTGTACGATAAAGAAAATCAAGGAAGGTAACGAAAAGACTTCCTCCGATTTTACCACATAGCATGTTAACACAATAATTGTTGCACCGTTGGTAGAAATCGACGTTTTGGAAAAAAAAAAAGGTAAACAGGCATAATAAATAAGGTGACACGACCAGCTCACGATCAAGGTGTAGTTCTTTACCCAAACGGATTAGTGCAATCATAGTAAAAGTATGCCTTCAATAATATTATCACAAGTTAACGAGCAAATTTTAAAACTAAAAAAAAAACACATGAGAGAGTGATGTTGTCTCTCAGGGTGCAGTGCTTCCCTACCCAATTGCTATAGTTAATATCACGCCAATGGCAATTTAACACCCTACAGTTGACAAAATTGCCCCTTTTCCATTAAATGCAACAACTACAACTTCATATTAATCAGATTTTTATACATTCCCCTTTATTTAATATTTTAGCAATTCATTCTTCTTTTGTTATATCTTATTGCTAATAAAAAAAAATGAGAAAGTTTACCAGTAAGTCACTAGCATATAATAAAATAATATTCGAAATTGTTTACAAAATTTGGTAGGTATAATAAAGAAATAATGTCACATATTTATATAAGTATACACATATATAATGTTGGTACGTCGGTAAGAGTTTAGTCTTACGAAATATACATTATACGAAAAATCGTTGTATATAAAAGAAAGTCTGGGAGAAAAATATGAAAGGTAAGATAAATGAATGTAAATACCTGGTTTTGCTGCTTTTGCTTTGTTTTGTCTTGTTTATGTTTATTTAATTGGTGATTACCTTGTGAGGTCGAAAAATGGCCATTCTGCGATTCACGGTTCTAAGCTGAGGCTAGGCTTATAAATGTAAATACCAAAAATTAAATTACATAATTGTGTATGAAGATAAACATAAAAACATAAGAAAACGTACGATAACCTTACCTTGTATTTAGGAGATTTATCTTACTTTTCAGAGTTAGTTTTTTGTTTTACTGTCCGTATAAATAGGGTTAAGTGTTATATACTATAAATAACTATGTAATGCTGATTGTGCTACAAATCAAAACAGAATAGGAAAAAAATGTTGTTGTCTGTGGACAAAATTATGAATACGTAAATAGTTGTGTTGTTGCCTCTGTTGGTGATGTTTTTTTTTTTTTTTTTTTTTTTTTTTTTCTTACTAAGTGGAGACTTAGCCTCTCTCAGTGAACCAATATCCAAAATATTAATTAATTTGATGTGATGAATGAAAGAGTATTGACAAATTGTTTTCTTTTTTTTTTTTTTTTTAAAGAAAAAAAATTACTACTATGAGCAATAGTGAAAAAAAACCCCTGTAGGAAATTATTTGTTTAAAAAAAAATGTAAATTTAGTTTGTCATATATATAAATATATATTTTCGTCTTACTTTGGTGAGGTACACTTTATTAAGCACATGCGTTTATGCATCAAAATGAAGATGTCAATTTTCGTTTGCAATATTTTTTTTTTTTGGGAAAAATTCCTGTAGTAGGTTAATAACTACAATTATTAATCAGGTTATATTTCATTCTTTTCTCAATTTAATAAGTTACCTTATATTCAGGTTGTCGTCTTTCGACCAGTTTTAGATTTTTGTTGTTCTGTTCCTGAATTTATTTGTTCAGAAACCAAAATTTAGAAAAACGATTGCTGAATATTAAAAGGAACTATTTCTTTTTAGAGTTTATTAACTGTTGTCGTTGATTCCTTTGAATTTAAAAGATTTTTAATCACACGTGGGTGGACAATTTATTTTACTGTATCACTAATTGCACGATGTTCTATCTTACACCTTCTATTTTAATAGACAGGAAATAATTCTTACTGGTATGCCAATTAGATATGAGTTCAGCTATTCAGCAGAGATGATGGTGTGATTAGTTTCGATAAATTTATTAGTGATGCAACTTTTTACTGAAACAAGTACTCATGATACGTTCTGCAATCACTTAATTTTTGCGCTTTTCCCTTTTTATTTTTTTAATTGTGTATTTTCTACTATTCATAAAAGCAATAAACTTTGATGTACAAACGAACTATTTTTTTCCCCAAAATAAAAAAAATTGTAACAAAACTGATTCGTTGAAAAAAACCCCGATTTGAAACAATGAATAGTATAAACAAATTTTTTTTTTTTTTTTTTTTTTTTTTTTTTTTTTTTTTTTTTTTTTTTTTTTTCGTTTTAGATAAGTTTTCGGTTAATTAAATTTCGTGTCACCAGTTTATTAAAACGTTGGCCTTTCACGTGTGGCACGACCCACGAATAGCCGGGCAGTATCTGATTCATTTCTTTAGATCTGAGGCGTGAAAGCGACCTAGGTATTTGCCTTTGAAATCCTCGATTTCGTACAAAGAATTACCTATGCGTTTCTTTATCTTGCACTTTAAAAATTTTGGCATAAATTTGGCGTTTAGTTTTTTTGACATATTACTCAAAAAATGGTTTTTTCGGAAAACGATATCGCCTTCTTCGAAATGAACTTTTCTACTCCTCAAGTTATATGATTTGCTAGCTTTCTCATGGGCCTTCTCTAGGTTCTCCTTAAGTTTTTCTCTAATCTTGTGAAGTCTGTCAGAACGCGTTAGAACTTCTACATGGTCATAATTCAAGCTATTTAATTTCTCTAAAATTTTGTAGGAGGAACCATGCTGACACATATTCTGTCCAAACAGTGCATAGTAGGGAGAACAATTTAAAGAAGAATGATAGTCACTCCGCAAAAGTGAGAGAATTTGAGGGATGTGCCTATCCCAATTTGAATGGTCCTTATCCTTATCTAGGAAACATCGGAGCTTCGTTATAATTTCTCTATTGACGCGTTCAGAGGAGTTAGATTGCGGGGAATAAAATGCGGTTCTGATAGGCTCTATTCCATGTAGGAGATAAAAATCATTCATGTCCTTGGATATAAATTGTTTTCCATTATCACTATGGATATGTTGTGGCACGCCGAAGGTTGGAAACAATTCTGTTTGGAAAAATGAAATAACATTGGCAGTAGTGGCAGATCGCATTGGTTTTAAAAACACAAATTTGGTCAAATGATCAAGACAAATGAAAATATAGGAGTTTCCTGATTTAGAACACGTATATGGCCCGAGGAAATCGCAAAATAATCTTTGGAAGGGCCTATATGTCTGAAATGCGCTACCCATGGGAGGTCTTGTTATGCTATTAGCAGACTTAACGGTTTTGCAAGTATCGCACTTATTAATATATGCTTTAATGTCCTTGGACATTGTAGGCCAAAAATATTTCTGCCTCACTCGCGTTAAAGTTTTCAAGAAACCGCCGTGGCATGCGTCAGGCGAGTTGTGAAGTGACTCTAAAACTTTTTCCGTTAATGAAGATGGTAGCCATAGCTTCCATAAGTTCTCCTCTTCATTCTCAAAACCTTGTCTGAATTTCACTCTTTTAAAAACAAGATTTTCTTGTACGCATAAATCCGGCAATATATCTTTTCGGTCAAGTATCAAATCCCTAAGATCCGAGTATTCCTGGCCCTCAAAATCAGAACATTTCAAATCAATATCATACCCAAAATGATTTGTCGTCAACTCGTCAACGTCAAAACGGGATAGTGCGTCGGGTACAGTATTCAGCGAACCCTTGCGATGTTCGATTCGGAAATCAAACCTCTGAAGCTTTAAGCTCCACCTTGCCAGGCGACCGGAGAGATCCTTCTGCTCCATCAGCCATCTCAAGCTAGAATGATCGGTGATTATGCGGAAAGGTAGACCTTCAATATAGGGCCGAAATCGTTTCACGGAGACCACGGCTGCTAAACACTCTAGCTCTGTCACAGTGTAATTCTGTTGTGCCCTGTTTAGCTTCTGTGACACGAAAGCTATAGGGTGCTCTTCTCCATCATCATTGAGCTGTAGTAAAACTCCACCAACACCAATCTTGGAGGCGTCGCATTGGACAATAAATTCCTTAGAAAAATCTGGCTGAGATAATACAGGTGCCGAAGATAATGCCAGTTTCAATTTCCCAAAAGCTTCAACACCACTCTCAGATAATTGAAAAGGCTTATTAGACTTTTTCAAGCAGTCAGTCAAAGGACCGCTTAGGCTCGCAAAATTATTTATAAACCCCCGGTACCAATTGGCCATGCCAATAAAACGTCTTACCTGACGGGGCGATTTTGGCAAAGGAAAATCGGTGATACTTTGCACCTTGGAAGGATCAACTTTGAGACAACCGCGGCCGACTATGTATCCCAAATACTTGATCTCACGTTGACAGAACTTACTCTTGCTGACGTTAATGGTAAGTTTTGCAGATCGTAAACAAAGTGCCACTTCCCTGAGTAGTTCCATATGGGACTCAAAATCCGGCGAGCAGACTAACAAGTCGTCAAGATAGATAAATACACTTTCCCGAAGTCTCGACGGTATAACTCTATCCATCAGCCTGCTCATTGTTTGAGGGCCATTGCACAAGCCAAATGGCATAACTTTATATTGAAAGAGAGGCTTTCCAGGAATAGCGAAGGCCGTCTTTTCCCTTGAGGATTCCGATAAACGTATTTGAAGGAAGGCGTCCTTCAAATCGATCCCACTTATAAAGTGTGTGTCTTTCAGCCTACTCAAGAGTCCGTTGATATGGGGCAAGGGGTACGAATCCTTCTTAGTAACTGCATTCAATTGTCGAGAGTCTATACAAAGTCTCACCTTGCCGGGCTTTCTCACTAGAACAGCGGGGGAACACCAGGGAGAATTCGACTCCTCGATTACACCCATGGACAATAAACGTTCTATTTCCTCGTACGCCTCTGCCTGCCGAGGTGGGGATAGAGGATAATGTTTGGCTTTTCTCGGCACAGAATCACCAGTATCAATATGATGCTCAAGGAGATCCGTGCATCCCAACCCTAATTTTTCGAACGAGGGAAACTGTGAAATAATATTATCAAGTACAAGGTGTTGGTCCGGTGTAAGTTCATGGAATTTGGAATCATTTTGATCCGGATCCCTATATGCTTCAGAAATGCAAGGTACGATGTTTGGGGCTACGGCAAATGCCTTCCAAAAATTTACGCCCAGGTAAACGTGTTGGGTCAAATTTGGGACCAAATAAAAAATTATGTCCTTGTGTACATTCTTAAAAAGTACTGAAAGAGTACAGTAACCAATTATTGCTTCCTTGTTGCCGTTAGCAGTGGATACGGAAGATTTAAATGGATTTATTGAGATATTGTTCCTCGAAACAAAATCCATACAATTTTGCCCAAGAACCGATACGTTTGCACCAGAGTCAAGCAACCCCAAAAAAGCTTCTCCGTTTATGACAACTTTGACGTATGGTCGATCGTCCCTATCCGCAATAACTGTAGATTCTATCCTTTTGCGTACATTTTTCCTAGATCTGTACCTCTGCCTACACTTAGTTATCCCAGAAGGCAACTTATTAGCCGGTTCGCGTGACCCGAAACCTACACAGTCGTCAAATTTGTAATTTTTTGCTAATGAAAAAGATTGTTGATTGAAAGGAAAATTATCTAAGTTTGGTTCCGAATTATCCAATTTGTGTTGTTCCACCGAAGGCGCATCTAAAATGGTGGTTAATTTAACATTTTGTCCAGACCCGGGTTTTGATGGGTAGCACGAGAGAACCCGGGTTTCGCCTCGTTGCCCTTCGAGTTTCCCTGGTGGCTATTTGGGCATTTGGTTGTCGTTACCCCTCTACAGCCACACTTGTAACAAAATATGTTCCTAGTCTCATCAGGACAATATATATACGAATGGCCTTGGGTTAGGCAGTTCCAGCACAGAATTCTCGAATAATCTGGCTTGGCTGCACGCTTACACACATTTAGTGCTTCGATTTGAGGATCGGTTGTCTCAGTGCTGAGAACTTCATCATCCTCAAGATGTATCTCATTAATATTATGCCTTGAGGGATATGTAGGGTAAAATTTACTATCACGTAAAACTTCTTCCCCCTTTCGAGCTATATCCCGTAAATCATCAAGTGTCCGTGGTTGAGAACTAAACATTATCAGTCTCAAATTTGCATTGACATTTCGCTTAATAATGTCAATAAGAGATTTTTCGGGTAAGGGATCTCCGAGTCCAGAGTTCATAGAGATAATAACAGAATGGAAATCATCGTATGACTCCCTATGACCTTGTTTCCTTAAGGAAATTTTCAGAATGACGTCGTGGTCACTTTCAAGACTTCCGAACTCCTTCGTCAATGCTCTTTTCAAATCAGGGTATTTTGCGTTTCGGTTTTGTTTGGTAAACAACCAAAACCAGTCTGCAGCTTTACCGTTTAACAAAACGTGAAAATTTGCCTCTAAATGCCTATAAGAACATTGTGTGCGTTCACACAATGTCTCGACTTTAAATAAAAAATCCGAAACTGGACTAGTACCATCGTATGAAATTTGCCACTCTTTCAAACGAATGTTACCGTCAAAAGTATTCACTGAATTAATTGGCATAGAATAAGTTGGGTTAGGTGGGAATGCATATGGCCGGTCGCTACGCGCACCTGTACCAATATTAGGAGGATTCCCCGATGCGGTATTGCCGAAACGAAAATCAGTACGTAAGGAACTCTTTAAAGAGTCAAATTCCCTGCGAAAGTCTTCTTGATTATTGCGCAAAATGTCTTGAAATATGGTAATCAAAGAATCCATTGAACCACTGTTGCAAGGATTGATTGCTTGTGTATTATGGGAATTATTACTAGGATTCGTAGGATTTTGTTGTATAGGTAGCGCTTGCGCCAAGTCCTGGAACTGTATATCCTGGCTTATAGTATTGGACTGAGAAGTATTTGAAGGGTTGGATGAATCCATAGTTTTAGTGGTCTGAAAAAAATCCATTTGTATATTGTTATCTGCAATTGACTGCCTTTTAGTAGAGGTTTGAGAAAAATCTAATGATGTTTGAGAAATATTCAATAGTTCTGTGGCACTTTTAGTTTTCGGTGGGCTATGAAGTACCTTGGGGCGACTAGTCATCCGAATGGAGCTATCAAGAGGTATCTGAATATTGTTTTGCGAAGGTGTATGAGTGCGAGATTTACCCCCCTTTGAAGGCGTAGGTCTATTGCTTAACGTGGAATTTTGTTTATTGCCACTTCTAGTGTTCATTTCAGACCCAATGAAATTTTTAAATTAATTACATGACACTTAGTTTCAAACTAATATTGCTTATAAAATAAGTACAAAGAAAACAAAAATATATGTAGAATAATATGTATTAAAATTTCGGGGAATGTATTTGAAAAAAAAAATTTAACATGAAGCAAGTAGTGTTACACAATGTTAATTTAAATGAAAGCGATATTGTTCAATTATATTTAAACAATTGATTGTATCAAATTTCATTTTGGAATAAGTAATACAAAGTCATTTTGTTACATTCTTATCAATTGCACATCATACAAATGCTTTTGTAGCTTTTGAGGGCTTATATGACAAGTTAGTAAAAAAAACAAAATCTGTTTTAATCTCTTGCAACCAGATATTTAAATATAACGTATTATAAAATATTGGGACTCAAAGAATAAAACAAGATTATATGGGAAGTAGTTGCCTCCAAACAATAATGCAACGTAATGATAATTGCTTTAATTTCAAATCAATAGGACTCTTACTGTTGAAGACAATATTAATTCCTATATTTTAATTGTATTACAAAACAATATAATACTGTGTTTAATTAAGTTATACAAAGACAAGAGATTCAAAGATGTCAATAATTAACTGCTGTTGGTCTTTGTTTCGTTGGGCGCCATCTATGTTGCACCGTTGGTAGAAATCGACGTTTTGGAAAAAAAAAAAGGTAAACAGGCATAATAAATAAGGTGACACGACCAGCTCACGATCAAGGTGTAGTTCTTTACCCAAACGGATTAGTGCAATCATAGTAAAAGTATGCCTTCAATAATATTATCACAAGTTAACGAGCAAATTTTAAAACTAAAAAAAAAAACACATGAGAGAGTGATGTTGTCTCTCAGGGTGCAGTGCTTCCCTACCCAATTGCTATAGTTAATATCACGCCAATGGCAATTTAACACCCTACAGTTGACAAAATTGCCCCTTTTCCATTAAATGCAACAACTACAACTTCATATTAATCAGATTTTTATACATTCCCCTTTATTTAATATTTTAGCAATTCATTCTTCTTTTGTTATATCTTATTGCTAATAAAAAAAAATGAGAAAGTTTACCAGTAAGTCACTAGCATATAATAAAATAATATTCGAAATTGTTTACAAAATTTGGTAGGTATAATAAAGAAATAATGTCACATATTTATATAAGTATACACATATATAATGTTGGTACGTCGGTAAGAGTTTAGTCTTACGAAATATACATTATACGAAAAATCGTTGTATATAAAAGAAAGTCTGGGAGAAAAATATGAAAGGTAAGATAAATGAATGTAAATACCTGGTTTTGCTGCTTTTGCTTTGTTTTGTCTTGTTTATGTTTATTTAATTGGTGATTACCTTGTGAGGTCGAAAAATGGCCATTCTGCGATTCACGGTTCTAAGCTGAGGCTAGGCTTATAAATGTAAATACCAAAAATTAAATTACATAATTGTGTATGAAGATAAACATAAAAACATAAGAAAACGTACGATAACCTTACCTTGTATTTAGGAGATTTATCTTACTTTTCAGAGTTAGTTTTTTGTTTTACTGTCCGTATAAATAGGGTTAAGTGTTATATACTATAAATAACTATGTAATGCTGATTGTGCTACAAATCAAAACAGAATAGGAAAAAAATGTTGTTGTCTGTGGACAAAATTATGAATACGTAAATAGTTGTGTTGTTGCCTCTGTTGGTGATGTTTTTTTTTTTTTTTTTTTTTTTTTTTTCTTACTAAGTGGAGACTTAGCCTCTCTCAGTGAACCAATATCCAAAATATTAATTAATTTGATGTGATGAATGAAAGAGTATTGACAAATTGTTTTCTTTTTTTTTTTTTTTTTAAAGAAAAAAAATTACTACTATGAGCAATAGTGAAAAAAAACCCCTGTAGGAAATTATTTGTTTAAAAAAAAATGTAAATTTAGTTTGTCATATATATAAATATATATTTTCGTCTTACTTTGGTGAGGTACACTTTATTAAGCACATGCGTTTATGCATCAAAATGAAGATGTCAATTTTCGTTTGCAATATTTTTTTTTTTTGGGAAAAATTCCTGTAGTAGGTTAATAACTACAATTATTAATCAGGTTATATTTCATTCTTTTCTCAATTTAATAAGTTACCTTATATTCAGGTTGTCGTCTTTCGACCAGTTTTAGATTTTTGTTGTTCTGTTCCTGAATTTATTTGTTCAGAAACCAAAATTTAGAAAAACGATTGCTGAATATTAAAAGGAACTATTTCTTTTTAGAGTTTATTAACTGTTGTCGTTGATTCCTTTGAATTTAAAAGATTTTTAATCACACGTGGGTGGACAATTTATTTTACTGTATCACTAATTGCACGATGTTCTATCTTACACCTTCTATTTTAATAGACAGGAAATAATTCTTACTGGTATGCCAATTAGATATGAGTTCAGCTATTCAGCAGAGATGATGGTGTGATTAGTTTCGATAAATTTATTAGTGATGCAACTTTTTACTGAAACAAGTACTCATGATACGTTCTGCAATCACTTAATTTTTGCGCTTTTCCCTTTTTATTTTTTTAATTGTGTATTTTCTACTATTCATAAAAGCAATAAACTTTGATGTACAAACGAACTATTTTTTTCCCCAAAATAAAAAAAATTGTAACATAATCAAAATTCGAGGTTCGATCTTTCATTCGCGGATCGCATCCCAACCGTGGTTGAAACTACATGGTTTGCCATAAAGATTTTGAAGAGCGAATCTTCTTGGCCATAAGGCGGATACCACTTCCCCAGCACCTGTCCAAAAAAAATTTCCCTAATTTAGGTTCCTATCTTCAAAGTATCCATGCCAAGTGTTGTGGCAAGAGACTGTATTTACTGAAATATATAAGAATATCTGCCCGGATTTTGTTGAAAAAATGGGTTGTTTTGGGGTTTTGCTTATATCTTGGCCGTAGTGAACCGATTTCGCTGGGATATTTCTGATTGTTTGATATCAAAACACTTTTCGTGCGGCTTTAGTTGGCTACGGAAACTTGTATTTAACGGACACACTGACAGGCATATCTATATCGATTTTTCTATATTAAAGGATCCAGAAGATATATACTTTATGCGGTCGCAAATAAATATTGTAGAAATAACAAACGGAATGACAAACTGATATATACCTTAATCACTATGTGAAGGGTATACATAAATATATAAAAATTGATTTTATTTTTTTTTTGCTTTAAAAGAAATTTTTAAAAATTAAAAGTATTAGAAGCATTAATTAATTATTCAAAAATACGGACAAAGTTAATACAATAATTTTTTTTCAGAAAATATTTTTATCCTCAGTTTATTTAAAAACCATTAAATGCTTTTGTTTAAAAATAGTTTTTCAAATTAAATTAACACAACTAAAAATTCAAGTGAAAAATATAAATTAGTTTCTACTTACCTTATCTAACAGCTCAATTTCGGTTATATTCCTTGGCAGTTGAACAAGTTCCACAGCGATGCCTATTTCATTTGCAGCTTTAATTTTCATGCGTATATAAACATTAGAATCTTCACGGCCACCGACTTGAACAATACGTAAACCGGGAGCGAAAATTGCTAAATTATTTTTCCATTCTAATACTTGTTGCTTCAACGAAGCACGTATTTCACTATAATATTACAAAAACAATTTAACAAGTTAAAAAAAGTCAAACCTAATTAGTTTTTTTTTGTTAAATTTTTTTCTCAAATAACTCACTTAGCCACTTGTGTACCCGATATTAATTTAGCCACAGACATATTTCCGACAGTTGGAGTAAAAACAACACTATTTTAAAAATTAAACAAATTTAAATTTTATTAGATCTTCAATTTTTTAATAATAAATATTAAATTTGTATTAAAAAATTTTTTTCCTATATCAAAAATATCACTAGAACTGTTACCAAAGGAATACGATTTGAGATTAAATAGATTTTTTTCACACTTTTCTACAAGCCCAAAATGACTTGTTGTTTTTTTCTTTATTTTTTTGTCATTTAAGTGATAAGAATTGTATTTTTGAGATTGAAAAAAATCTATATATTTGTTAATGTACCATTTAAATGCTGAAGTTTTCAATAACAAAAAATTTTATACTGAAAATTGAGTAAACTAACATTTAACTAAACAAAAATGTAAATAGACTTAAACCGACTAAAGAACTTACAAATGTCATTTTCTATTAGATGTTTATATTAACCATTGGCGTAGGAAGGCCTTCCTGGAATTCAATTTGTCCCCTCCAAAAAATTTAAAAGTTGTTCCAGAAACATTTTTTTGGTTTATGCATTTAAAGAGAAAAAATTTCTAGCTACGCCACTGATATTAACATAATATTTGGATAAAATTAGCTTGCAAAAAAATAATTTGTGTAAAACTTAAATGTGTTTCCATTTAAGTTTGGGGTCTATGTAAATAAAAGTTAAAGAAAACAAATAAGAGCGATATATTCGACTGTGCCGAATCGCATATACCCTTCAGAGCTGAATGTAAATTTTACAGTAAAATTACTTTACTGGCAGATTTGAAGTCGATAGCTGTTTTATATATATGGTGTCAACAACTTCATTAAATTTTTATGTTTTTATTGGGGCTACCACTCCCCGTGTCCCTATTCAACCAATTTATTTCATAACATTTACTCAAAATATTTTTTTCAGAACGTTATACTATAATTAATAAAGTAGCAGGTTTAAATTCGACAGCTGTAAGCCTTTCTGAGAAACGCCATCAAAAATTTTTTAAAATGGTCCGTTTGTATGGGGTCTAACACTTCCCTTATCACGGTCTCACAATTCTTTTCTTAAATTGCAGGCACTATACTGAAATTATTTTGTGGCAGGTTTGAAGTCAATAGCTGTTGCAGTTTTTAAAGTATACCGCATCGAAAACTTTAGAATATTGATTCGCTTGAATAGGGGTTGCCGTTTTCCTTGCACCTGAAATTACTTCGTGTCAGATTCAAAGTAAAGTTATGGTGTCTAAGATATCGTGCATCGAAAATTTTATAAAATTTTTCCGTTTTTATGAGGACAATCATTCCTCTTGCTTCAATTTGGGCATTTTTTTTGCACTTACCATAAACATTATCCTAGAATTACTTTGTGGAAGTCAATAGCTGTCCAGGGGGCGAATTACGGCATTCGATTCGAATCGAAATTCTACTCCATCGATCGAGTTGTCAATGCTTTTAATATAGGAATTCTAATAAGAATTTTTAAATTTGCCCTCAGGTGTTTGAAACTCGGCGTATAGAAAATTTCATAACATCGAACTCTTGATGTGGATGTTGCCATTCCCCTTGCTCCTAACTGACCAATTTTTCTCAAAACTTAAACATTATACTAGAATTACTTTATGGCAGGTTTGTGGGCAATAACTGTTGCAGTGTCCGAAACATAAAATGTGGAGTCACTCACCGTGCTCCTATCAAAAAAATAAATTTGATGATGACAAGAATTACTTTGTAGAAGATTTAATATTAACAGGAGTAGCAGTTTTTGAGATACAGCGTATGGAAGTTTTTAAACAATTTATGCTGTTAGGTTGTCTCGGTAGATCAGTGAGTAAGTGTGCGAGTCTATCAGTCGGGGCGTTGTGGGTTCGTTTCCGCTTAGAGACCCTGGTAAGTCTGCTTAATTTTATCTTTCTTTCTCTTTTTTAATCCATTTCTTAATTGTTTCTTTCCTTTATTCTCTACCCTTTCTATGTTTCTCCGGGTAACACAAACGAGGCGAATTAGCGGACAGAAGTGAGCTGTATCCTTTCCTTTAATGGCTGCCTCTTCTACGTAACCTACCTATGCTGTTAGGGGACTACACCTCCTTTTGCTCTTATCTTAAATTAGCTTTTGTCCTCAAAGTCTTTGTGGCAAATATTGTGGTAACGGTGAAAACAGTTTTAAAATATATTGGCTCCGGAAACTTGATTTTAACAGACTAAAATTACTAATTCAACTTCCAGAATATACTTATATGAATATACTTATATGCCATATTAAATATAGTAAAAAAAAAAAACGGAATGGCAAACTAACAGTGGTCAGGGTATCTATTGTGAACGGAATGGTTATTAATTTGTAGTTATGTCTAGAAACGTGTATAGCTTAAATGAAATTAAGGAAGTTTATGGCTAAGCTAGGTCCCAGAGCATTAGTTACTAGGGCAGAGATAGTAAGTAAACAATCTGTTTGCGTTCGATATGGTAAAGTTGGCAGCTAATATCTTTTAACTCCACAAAACGGCGAGCACCCTGAAACTATGGGATCTCATTTGATCTACCTATCATCCGTTTTATTGAAGAACTTAAATCAACTGGTTGATCCCTATCTAAGAAACACCTATAATTCGCACTTCATTAGTGCTGTTGGGAGTGCGATTCATCGGGTAGTGGGATTTATAGAGCGGCGTTTTTACAGAAATGGTATATGCTTTGATGCGTTCATTAAAATTGAGAGAAACTTTAATAATCGGCCCTATTCTATAAACCAATTTCGAGTAAATTTCTCTATTTCAAATTGAATTTACAAAGTTTCCTCAATTTTTAATCGAGTTTACAAACCTTTTTAACTATAGCAAATCGATCGATTTAGAGAACACCATCGATTTAAAATCGACTTAGTTTACAGAACAGTCAGGAATGTGACGAAGGCGTGAATATATCATATGCTTAGCAGAAGAATCATCAATCCAAGTTTGAGAAATGAACCTGTTTAAAAATGCGGTGACGGTAACCCCATAAAAAAGGATCTTTTCACAACTTCTGAATCTAGGTGGTTAACGAGGTATTTTGACAGATTTTTTCGATAATGGCTTATATACACGACACGTACAGTTCGAACTGGTAACAGATACATTTTTATCTACGCCGGGTGATATGATGTAAACTGCACAAAGTGGTGCAAAGGACTGGTTTTAAACCCAGAGAAAACGGAACTAGTACTCTTCACCAGAGAGTGAGAATTGACGATCTTTGAGCCACCCTTGCTTAACGGAGTTAAGCTAATACTATTGGAAAGATATCTAGGTATTGTCCTGGATAGCAAGTTGTCTTTGAGGGTAAGTGCAAAGGAGAGGGTCAGGAAAGCTCTGAACCCCGACTATACCTGTTGAAGCTCCATAGGTAGGAACTGGAGGCCACAACTGAATATGGTAAAACTGGATTTAAACATAGTTGCATAAGCTCGTCTGATGGTATGGAAGGCTTTGGAAAGGGACAACTAAGGAAAACTCTTGTCTAGGCGTACCAGGTGCAGGAGAGCGCTTGACTTCTAGGACAGTCGGCTTTGACTGACTATAGAGCCGATAGACTTATTTAGCATTGGATACGGAGGTTCGGGTGTCATACAGGCTCCGGGAACGAATGTTTGTAATGTAATGCTATGTAATCTAATGTAGTGTAATGTTATGTAATGTAATGTAATGTAATGTAATGTAATGTAATGTAATGTAATGTAATGTTATGTAATATAATGTAATGTAATGTAATTGAATGTAATGTAAAGTGATGTAATGTAATATGATGTACTGTAATGTAATGTAAAGTAATGTAAAGTAATGTGATGTAACCTAGGATTCGCCGACAGAGGGGCTGGGGTGGAGCTTTTATAAGGGACTTGGCAAAATCTCTTGTTGCAGACTAGGGGACATCATAAAATACATTAAGGGAAAGGGTTAATTGGGAAAATAGGCGTATTTCCTTAGGGCTTGGCTCTTGTACACGAGACAAAATACCATTTTTTCTCTCATCTCCTTTAGTATTTATTAATTTCATTACGTGGGTTTTCTTTGCTATTCTTCTCTCTACTTTTTTGAGGGGATTGACAGTCAGCCTACAGGATTTCAAGTGCGAAGCTAACTTAGTGGCAAGAACCGCTTTTAATATGCCCTACTCCAAAATTTCAAGCAGGGACCGTATTTTTATGTAATTAAAGAAATAAATCTCAAAAAATAATTATTATTTATAATATTTATTTTTTTTTTGCAAAAAAATTATTATATTTTGATTTTGTTTTTGTTTTTTTTAGGAAAATCAATTTTGATAACAATAATCTTTTTATGATTTTTATATTATTTAAGCTTTTAAAAATTATTTCTGCTAAACAATTAAAAATCAAAAATAAATTTTTTTAAAAGAAAAAACTAATAATCAAATATTTAAAAACAAAAAAATATAGTTTAATGTCATCTAGTTGGTGTACTTCACTTGACTTTCGGATGTGTCCTTGTAAATGATTTTTTTATTTAAAATTCAAAGATAATTATTTTTTAAATATTTTATTATTTTTTAAAAAACTTTCATCGAAATTTCGTACACAGAAATTATATAAGTAAAAAATTTTTTGGAATTTGGAATTGATTAAAAACCAGCTTTTAAATAAAACACAAAAAACGCTTTATTTTTTTAATTAAAATGTATTATTAGAAATTGCTCTAACTGGAAAAATATCAGGACTTAAAAAAATAAAAGGCTTGTATTACTCAGTTTCAAATATGCCAATTTCAAACTATGCGAGGATTTTGCTTTCATTCTTGATAAATATTAAAGAATTATAAGTGATTGTTATAAAATTTTGTTTCACTCACGTAAGCATATTGAATATACAAAAAATACAATTAGTTAAAAAATAAAACTAAACGTACGAATAAACTTTATTTTTATAATTTCTTTACATTTTTTTTAATTTGGATGTCTATTAATAGAATCAAAAAAATACTTTAGATGTAAAGTACATACAACGAATATGCCGCACATTAACCTCGAACTTCATTCATTTTTTATTTCAACTTGATGGCTGCTCTTAATTTTGCCGAACGGCTACGACTGTTGCTCATCACTTCTGCATCATCGGGCACAATGACATGTTTATGCAACTGTTTCCAATTTGTAGAGACAAACGAATCCAATATTTCTTTATCATGTGTAAAATCATGACCGCAATACTTTAAGGGAACAGGATTTGCAAGACCTTCGATGACATTGCCATTAAGATGGCGCTTAACAATTGTATCCTCTAAGGAATGAAAAGTAATGGCTACTATGCGTCCATTTAGCTTAAGGTATTCATTAGCCAGTATCATGCCATAATTAATTTCATTCAATTCGTTGTTGACAAATATACGTAAGGCTTGAAAAGTTTTTGTTGCCACATGTGAAGGCCGCTGAATTTTATCCATTTTAAAGGGAGTATCACTAAGACATGAAGCTACTAAGTCTGCCAGCTGCTTGGTGGTTTCAATTTTGAAAAATGCTGAACGGGCCTCAACAATGGCACGTGCAATTTTCTTGCAAGCCTTTTCTTCGCCATAGATTCTTAAAATTTTTATCAAATCAGCTTCTTCGATTTTGGCCAAAACATCAGCCGCAGTGATTTGTTCATTATCCTTTTTTGAGCCACGATCCATGCGCATATCTAAGGGACCGTTTTTCGAAAGCGAAAACCCACGATCTGCTTCATCAAATTGCATAGACGAGCAGCCAAAATCAAAAAGAATACCATCTATACTATGACGGCCTACTTGGTGCTCTCTTAACAAACGTGGTAAATCAGAAAACTTTCCCAAAAGTGGTATAAGTCTGCCTTGATATTTACAGCTCATGCTTTTGGCCAAATCATAAGCTACAGGATCACAATCCAAGGCAAACACTTTAATATCTGGGCTCTGTTCCAAAATTTTACTAGTGTGACCACCTGCACCAAATGTCATATCGATAAAAGTCTGTTGTGAAAAAGGTTTAAGATATTCAATGACCTTTTGGCTTAAAACTGGTATGTGAGGAGGTTTTGTTGAGGTATAACAGGCATGAGTGCAAAAAGATCTTATCATTACTTGTTGACGCCACATTTTGTTGCAAATCTTTTATAGGTATAAAAAGTTAGATAGTGGTTCAATTCTTTTACTTTGTGTTCTTGTTCAAATGTTGTAAAAACTCTGAGGATAGCACTTGATTGCACTGTTCGGCTGTCAGACCGGTAGCTGTAGATTGAAAGACACGCGGATATTTTCGGCCGTAGGTATTGTCGGCTAACCTTTCAAGTGAATTAATTTGTTTGGTAATTTTTTCAGCAGCTTCTTGCGTTAAATTTGCGGGATTTGTTAAATTTTTTATATGTTTACGCATATGCTCACCAAGATCCCTAATGATTGGAGTATATAAAATTATTTTTACGTTATGTTTAAAATTTACACATCTTTATAGTTGTTAATTAATGGGTAGAAATGATATGAAATGGAATAGGTATTTGTTTAAAAGAGGAGACTAAAAACCAATAAAAAGAGATCAAGATCTCAAATAAAAACGGAAAATATGATGAAATACCATATGCATAAGGTTATGAGAACTGCTTAGAATAGGTATGCATATGTATCACAAAACAAGTTCTTTAAAAAAACCTAAATTTCTCTCCCTAGTCCAAACCTATAAGCGCTATTAAGAAAGCTATATGTAAATCATAAACTATGATAATAGAATTTAAAACTTTGGCATACACTTAGAAGTTTTTAGCGACATCTCATTGTAAAAGTGTTTTAGGGTGTATTACATATATTGAACTTATTTTACCCTCTCAAATACGAAATAAAATTGCAAACCTTTATCATAACCACGTGCTTTTTAAACACATTTATGTTCCCATATACATATGTATGTACATTGGAAATCGGGTTTAATTTCCTAATTAATTGCTTGAAAATTTTACAAAATTTAAATACGTAAGTACATTTGAAATTGTTTATAATATAAATAATACCTATATAAACTTTATATTTACATCCTAGAAGTTTTTAGAAGCTGTATTAGGAAACTTACGCTTGATCACTTTCAAAGAGGTACTCTTCAGTAATTAATTGGTAGGAATATTTAGAAGACATTATTTCCCAATAACAAGCAAAACCACAAAACAGTTATACTTAAAATAAGCAATAATTATAAATCACAAGGATAAAATTTGAAAACAACCAACACCGGGCAAGTTTAACACTTAACTAATCGATATACCAGGTAAAACCAATCGATTTATTTAAAATTTCCTATACCTACACACAATATACCCTTGTCAATTTGATTGCATTTTCTAAATGCACCCCTTAATATCCGCAAGATACATAACTCATAATGAATGTGATTTTGAGTTTTGTCACAATTCCAAAGCTCGGTGTAATAAAGACAAGATGTACGAAGTATGTGGTTAGAGTTTCTTGAAATCCCGTACATATCAGTTTGTTTACCTGCCGACTTTAGACTTCTCTGCTGGCCACTTTTCAAGTACTTTTAAGAATCTTTGGTATTGAATCGACATAATTTTGTGCTTTTCAAAAGCTTAATTTAAGTATATTTACATTTATTTAAGTTTATTTATAAAACAAACAACATTTTACTACAATGCCGCTTTTGCGTTTCGTAATGGTTTTTAATGGAATGTCAGATGACAGCTGTTTGTACAAAAATAAACATTTAGTACAAAAATAGAGACATGAACACAGCCATTACTAGTGCTGATAAACGAAAAAAAATTTTCACAGTACTTTTTATTGGTATAACGAATTCATTTTATTCAAATAGGTAGGTAAGCCTTTCTCTATATCCTATAATTATGTGTAATAATTCAGATTTAAGCTAAATAAAAATAAAATGAAATAATAGAAATAACTAGTGAAAAATGTGAAGATAATAGGAGAACATAGGGTTGAATGTGGATTGGTTGAGCATAAAGGCGGCGCCACATAGAATCCGTCGTACTTCAAGCGTTGTTTTTTTAACTGACATTAACGCAACAACGCAAGAGGTTAGCACATAGAATCCTCTATAAAAAAAGGCGAAGTATGACGTACGACGGATTCTATGTGCTACCGCCTTAAGGCCAAAAAGAGTATTTTTTGACAGTTGGAAGTTAGAGAACTTGCAAAATATTACTGGAGAAATTTCTTCTTGTAAGATTTTGCAACTAGTTTGTACAGCTGTTTTTATTTACTAATTGAATGAAATAATTTTTGTGAAACGAAAATAAAAATTGCAATTTAACAATAGTTAGAATTGTGTTGATTTTTAACGTTTATAACAAATTATAATAAACATAACATTTTAATAATGCCAGAAATGTCCAAATATACAAATAATTTACCGCGTACACATATGCTAAAATTCTTTTGCTTTGTTATTTGAATTGTTTACATACCGATCATCTGTTTCCTTGCAAGATTTTACTGGATACTGTCTGCGTACTTTTTGATATATTTTTAGCCGACAGAGTAAAATTGGTCTTACTCTCCCAAAAAATATTACTGGTTATTTGCCACTGGAAAAGTACGCAGACAGACCTATTGTGTATTATTATTCCTGCATTTTTAAATTAAAATGTCGGCTTGAAATTGAGGGCAAACGTTAGTTTTTAAATTTTAGATATCTTAGGATAACTTTTTATTATTTTTCACCTATTTTCTTCGATCTTCTGTTTTAATGCCTTTGTCCTATTTATTTAAGCTCAAGATCTTGTGTTTTTTTGTTTTTTCGATATTTCGCCACCACAATGGGAGGCTTCGTCAGGAAAATTTTTTATTTAAATAAATTTTTATTTTAATAAAATAAAAAATTTTCCTGACGAAGCCTCCCATTGTGGTGGCGAAATATCGAAAAAACAAAAAAACAAAAGATCTTGAGCTTAAATAAATAGGATAAAGGCATTAAAATTTTTTATTTTGTAAACTTAATTATTTTGAACTTAAATTATATTTATGTTAATAGTTTGTTGTTTTCTTTTTGTACATTAACAATTTTTTACTACTTAAATGATAATAATTTGTTACAAACACTTTTGTACAAGAAGCATGTAGTCAATTTTCGAATTTCCTACCGAGCTTTAAATTACTTTAGTACACTTTGACGTTTAGTCTATGTGCTCTCTTCAATTTGTCAACTTTTTTGACAGCTGTCACTTTGATAATTCCCAGAAAAAGTTTACATTTTTTTCAACTTCATTACTCTCACGTCGCTTTCGGAAACGTTCTTTGGTGTTGCTGCTGGATCGCATGCCGACCTTAAGGGAAAAAAGTAAAATAGTTTAATAGAACGAGCATTTGAGTGTTTAAAAATTATTAACGAACGAAATAAAAGGTAAAATGTCTGGAATATTATCGATAACATCGCGGCGTCTACCGCGCAATGTGCTCAATCTGGGAATGCATGCAGCTCGTAGCCAAGAAGTAAGTTTATGGATAAAGTTAATTTGATTCCTAACAACCAAGATAGAACTTAGGGAGGGTGTGTCAATTGGGGGGTGGTTGTGTTGTTAAAATTCCGTCATCTAAGAAGCGAAAAGTAAAACCGAAAGTACGTTAAGCATACATTGAATGAATTATGTAATGTTGAAAAGTTAATTCTTTTATTTATTAAAAAACCAATCTAATGGAAATCAAAAGTTTATTTATGCTTAAGACTAGCAGTAGTGTGATTCACGTGACTTTTCTTCATTGATAAGAAACTTTTGTTTACTTAAAAAAAATTAAAACAAGCATATTATTTTTAGTTTTGAAGTGTTGTGCAATCATTGATTTTGCTTAATTTGACCAAAAAAACATTTAGTTTCTTATTACTTTTAAGTACATACCATTTGCATTTGTATTAACAATATTTTTGGTCTTTAAGGTTAAAAGTGCAAATGTGGTACGTCAGTATGCCAGATTAGCAACTGTTCAAGCTCAACTTTTTGGGTATACTCAAAATGAAGTTAATGTCAGCAGGTAAGTTAAATATTGATTTTTATTTTATAGTTTAAGTTTAACTCCTTTATTATTACAATTTTTAGGCCATTAGGCGTTATGACCAACCAAAGTTTCCATACCACTGTTAACTTGTGGAACTTGGAAACCATTAAGGTTCCTCCTTTTGCTGATTCCGTATCGGAAGGTGATGTTAAGTAAGTTTTCAAAATTTGTGGCTTTCTTTAAATTTTGTAAAATAAGTTTAACTTTTATTTTTTTTCGCTTACGATTTTAATGAAACCTTCATTGGTACCTATTTATTTTCAAGGTCTTGTACGTATGAATGTATGTAGGTCATTGACTTATTTTTTACTTAATTTTATTTTTTGCTTTGTGCTTGTCCTCCTGGTTTTGAAAAAAAGTTAGCCATTTAATCTTTATTTTTAATTAAGATATTAATATTGCAACTTAATAATTTTTATCCGTATAATGTGGCTTTTGAACAACAAAAAATTTTATTTTATAAATACCGGCTTTTTAACCTTCATTAAAATTCTGTTTGTCATCCTAACATTTCTAATAATTGATTAGACAATTTTTTTGGAACACATTTTTTAGTTTTACAAGATGAATTCAAAGATAACAAATCTATGTAAAGAAAAAAGCTAACTTGTCATACACACTAACAATGTAAAACTATTCTCAAGACGAGCCTCCTTCCAAATTTTTTAATTTTTTTAGTTGATAACTAAAGTGCTTACAAATAAATTGAAAAATATGACATAAAAAATTCAAAATTGATATACCTATGTAAAAATAATTTAAGATACAAACATGTCACACACTAAAAAATTTTTTTTGCTTTCAAAAACCTGATTCCAATTGTAAAACCAAATTAAGTCCAACAGTAGAAAAATCTTTTTAAAATTAAGTTTACTAAAGTGATAATTGAATTTTCGTGTTCGTTTAAGATTTAGTCTGAGAATTGGCTTAAGAAAGCAAAAATGATAAATTTTGAGTTGTGACTGTTTTTGATTTAATGTGCTATATGTATGTTTGCCTTATGGTTTAATTTCACCATGTGCTTGTTTGAATGATTATGCATACATGTGTATTTATGTAGTTTTAAACAAATGTTTTTGTCTACATATTCAAACCTAAGCTTATGTTATTAAAATTATTATTTAAATGACTCATTTGTAAAGCTTCAGACAGACAAATATTTTCTAATTAATTCAGTGTTTAAACTAATTTAGCTGTCTAGGTAACAAATAGCCGGCCGGCTTTTGTTATTCGTTGGATTTGTTTTGACTTCGCGTAAACTTAACGTTTAAATAAGTAAATAATTTGTTTAACAAATTAGTTTTAGTTAATGTTTTTGGGTTGTGCATTTCAAGTAAATATTTCTTTTAAACAGCTATTTGAATGTTATTCTGGTTTTTATTGTTTTTCAGTAGCTTTTTAGTTTTAAGTGCAACAAATTACTTGTCGTGAGTTTTAGAATGGTTGTAAAAATCTTGTTTAACTTAGTTAAATATATTTTTAAGCACCTTTGCTATAAGTTTTTATTAAAATTTAATTTTTTTTTTTTTTTTTTTGCCAAAAACAGAAATCAAAAACAGGTTATCCTTGAACTTTATTGCATGACGAATTTTGGCTTTATAAGTATGATTTATAAAATTCGAAGAATATATTTTAAAATTAAAAAAAATACCAAAAATTTGAAAAAGTGCTTTTTGCCCACCTAATGACTTTCGACCTCAATCAGTGCCAATAGAACTGAATTTAATATGTCTAGACTGATGATCTCAAAAAATGCGAAAACGTAACGAAAATGTATAGGTATTTGACTTTCGACATTAAATCGTTAGTCTCATATATGTATTTAGACTCATAATTCCAAAATTTCCACTTATTTGACTTCCGGCCTTAATGGGAGTCCATAACCCTTTTTTGAACACTCCAATACTCATAATCTCTGAAAATAAAAAAAAAAAATACAAAATATATTTATTTACTTCTTCTCCATTCATTGGCCCTTTCACCAGTAGATTTAAAAAAAAATCTTAAAAATATTTTAGGAGCATTTCCTAAATGAAAATAAATAAAATTGAATAACATTTTTGTTTTCGTTTTTTTAAGATTTACCTGCAAGGTTGGCGACTATGTCAAGGTCGATGAAACCGTTATGGAAATTGAAACCGACAAGACCACAGTGGGTGTTCCGGCACCATTTGGCGGTATTATCAAGGAAATTTTGGTTAGCGATGGTGATACAGTAAAGGCTGGTCAACCTTTGTTTAAATTAGAGAAAGCTGACGCCGGTGCTGCTCCTGCTGCCGCTCCTAAAGCCGATGCTCCAGCATCTCCACCAGCTGCCGCTGCAGCAGCTGCTGCTCCCTCACCACCACCAGCTTCTAAGCCCGCTGCTGCTGCTCCACCCCCACCACCAAAACCGGCAGCACCACGTCCCCCACCACCACTACCAACTGGCCCGTCTGTCTCAATACCCTCATCATCTATTCCCCGTGCTCCCGGTATAGTTCCACCCCAGATTAAGGTACCACCAGCTGACTATTCACGTCAAATAACCGGTACACGTACCGAACAACGTGTGAAAATGAATCGTATGCGTCTAAAGATTGCCGCCCGCTTAAAGGAAGCTCAAAATGTCAATGCCATGTTGACAACATTCAATGAAATTGATATGAGGTAAGAACAAAGAGGATTTATTTTTGGCTTCTGACAATATGAGATTTTTTGCATTTTTAAATTTCCAGTGCTGCTATGGCTTTCCGTAAGGAACATTTAGAAGCCTTCCAAAAGAAATATGGTCTTAAAATTGGTTTCATGTCCATTTTCACTAAAGCTTCTGCTTATGCCTTACAGGATCAACCGGTTGTTAATGCGGTTATTGATGGTGCTGTAAGTATTTAAAAAATATTTAATTTATTAAAATAAATTACATTTTGAAACGAAAGATAACTTTACCTTTACTTTTTTAATTTTTAGGAAATCATCTATCGTGATTATGTTGATATATCTGTAGCCGTTGCTACGCCCAAGGGTTTGGTAGTGCCAGTCATTAGGAATGTTGAAAGCATGAATTATGCTGATATTGAAATTGCTATGGCAGCTTTAGGTGACAAAGCTCGCAAGGGTGCTATTGCTGTGGAAGATATGGATGGTGGTACTTTTACCATAAGTAATGGTGGTGTATTTGGTTCTCTTATGGGTACACCAATTATTAATCCACCACAAAGTGCTATCCTTGGTATGCATGGTATCTTTGAGCGACCCGTAGCCATTAAAGGACAGGTAATCATCTTTTCGCATTTTTACTTACAACTTAACTAACGTGTTGTGTTATGTATTTTTATTTAAGGTTGTCATCCGGCCTATGATGTACGTAGCTTTAACTTATGATCACCGATTGATTGATGGTCGTGAGGCTGTTATGTTTTTGCGTAAAATAAAAGCTGCCGTCGAAGATCCTAGAATTATTTTAGCTGGCTTGTAAATTTTTCTCTTTTCTATTTCTATATCTGCCAACATAAAAGTTACATGAAAGTCTTTGTAGAACAATGCATTCAAACTAAACTTTTATGTTAAATGTGTTCTTGTATACAAAAATTAAACATACACACACACACAAATCAAAGTTTGAACCAAAGCAAACAGCTTTTTGAAGTGGAACCAAACTTTAACTCAACTACACAAGATTGATTTAGTAAATAAAAAAAGATTTATTTATAAAACCACAAATTAAATTAAAATTTTTTATTTTAAAAATATTATCGTTTGCTGTCTTATTACTATAAGTCATATTAATTATAATTTTTATGTTTGTGATTTATTTTATTTATTAAAGAAACAAAAAAGAAATCAAAATTATTGAAATTAATACATAAGATATAACCACTTGTTTATTTGTTGATAATTTGAAAACGGTTTAATTATCTTTGTTGGCCTTGTGGTGCGAACTTATTTTATTAATTCACCCATTGTGATTAGGCAAGCGTAGTTTGGCCTTATGTAAAACAATGTTATTAAATTGATTTAAAACAATGCTTTTGTGGTTGCTTAGTGACTACTTTCCAGCTACTAAATGACAAAATTTAAGATGACGAATATAGATGCAAAATGTAGGTGTCTTATTAATCTTAATTGTTCTTGCTAATGAATGTAATGGGCGGGCCAGAAAACACTTTTTATACTTTAAACTAAACTTGGCAGCACTAGGCGTGAGAAACTAGCAGTTTGTCTTCGATAAGCCATATGTTTGGTGTAGTTCATACGCAAACCAACTATTTAGCAATCTAAAGAACCTTTTACTTAAATTTCTGTTATAATACTCTTGGTTTCTCATTCCGTTTGTAACTTTTACAATATTTATATGCGATTCAAAAAAATATTTATTCTAAATACTTATCAAAAGGGAATTCGATCAAGCCATATCCGTTTGTGCATTCAATAAAACCAAATTTTCGGAGTTAAGTCATATGAACAGAATTTTGAAGTCAAGACATTCACTATCTATTGTACGATTAGTATGATTATTTTAAAAAGCAATAAACGGTTCAGAGGGAGGGTGGAGCCGTTGGAACTATCGGCTGTGCGGATTTGTCAATAACGATGTCGTAGTGGTCGAGTGAACATCGCGCTTTCGCTGTGGAGACATTTTTTAAGAGTATTGAATCTTACATAATTGCTCGTCGACAATTTTGTTTAAAGTTCGGTATTCCGCGAATACATGATGCAGAGAATTCGCGCAACTGCTTCGGATATGAATGTCCCACGGCCAGGCCCCAGTCAATCTTTAAAGACTCCCGGAAACATTTAACTGGTTAAAAGCAGTTTACGTAAAAGTCCACGCAGCCTCACTGGGACTTTCTAGAACGGTTAATCATGAAATTTAAAAAAAGGGTCTGCAGTTCCACCCTTTTAAAATTTAAATCATTCAAGAATTGAACGAAAGTGACTTTGATTTACACAAAAATGTTTGTAAAACGCTGTTGGAGCGTTTTCGCAATGTAAATCCCTTTTTTTTGGAGCGACGAGGGTCATTTTTACTTAAATGGCCACGTCAACAAGTTAAACTGCCGTTACTGGTCTCCAAGAACCCGCAACCCTCGACTGATACATGGAAAACCATTGCATTGTCCCAGGGTAGCTGTTTCATGTGCCCTATTCATGCATGAGATAATTAAATCATTTTTTTGGAAAACTCTGTAGGCCAGGCGACGAAAATCAACAATGAAAACAAAAGACGTATGATTACGGAATTCTTTTAACCAAACCTGCTCACCCATTGTACTTTTAACATACGTGGAGAAAAAAAGTTGATAAAAAAATCAGTGTATTACAAACTTTATATACAGATATACACAAAATTTAAAAAAAAGTGTCGGTTTCTAATTAACAAATAAAGTCTGGTCTGCATGGTACTTTTTTGAAATTTGGCACCTTAAAGGGTACAAAAGGATAAATATTTACATATTGGTAACAAGTCCTTTTTTCACATTTTTGTTACCTTTTTCGGTTTTTGCAGATTTTAGGTTCTATTAATCCAGATTGACATTCACAGTCAACAAGGCTGGCAACACGCTCTTTTTTGAAATTTTTAGTATATGTATTTTTGAATTTTTTGAGATTATGAGTTAAGAAATATGAAATTAAGAAGGTTGAAAGTTAACTAAGTGGAAACAAAGTAATTTCTCACAATTATGGTATATTTTCACAGATTTTTATTTTAGAAATATCAAAGTTAGGTCTATTGTTCCCCGTTTAGGTCGAAAATCAACTAAGTACGCAAAAAGTACCTTTTTTACATTTATGGTCCTCTTTGGGGTTTTAGAGATTATTAGTCTAGGAATGTGAAATAAAGGAACATTTTTTCTTCGAATTGGCATTGAAAGTAAAGAAGGTGAACAAAAAGAGCTTTTGTCACGATTTTGGTACTTTTTTGAGTTTGTTAAAATTAAAAGTCTAGAAATTTTAAATTAAGTTTGAGCGCCATAGAAGTGAACAAAAAGTACTTTTTAAATTTCTTTGATACTTTTTGCATGTTAGGATACATACATATATTAAGAGTATAGTTTTATAAAATTATAGGGACTATTAACCTATTTTGGGGGTAATAGTCAGCTAATTAAACCAGAAGTACTTTTTCACAATTTGCAAAAACTCTTTGAGATTATTAGTCTTGATATATAAAATTTAGGACTTTTAATGCAGATTGAATTCGGATACATCAGCATGGTGGACAAAAAAATAAATTGTTTACACTTATGGTATTTTATTGCATTTTTTGAGATTATGAATCTAAAGAAGTGTAATTGAAACAATTGATCTATATTAAGTCAAAATTATACTATGCAGACAGTAAGCACTTTTGCCAGATTTTTTGTACTCTTTTGCATCTCTTGAGACTAACAGTCAAAAAATATAAAATTAACACTTAATACCACTCTTTTGCGTTTTTTTTAAATTAAAAGTTAAAAAAATGTAAAACTAAGGACGTAATTTTTTTTGCATATTTTGAGACTCAGTCTAGAAATATTAAATTAAGGAGTGATTGAGACCGTAAGTAAACAAAGAAGAAAACAAGTATATTTTTTAAGTGTCATATTTAAGGTACTTTTTTTGAGATTAAGAGTCTTAAAAAAGTGAAATTAAGGACTATTGATCCAGATTGAAGCCGGAAGTAAATAAGATGGTCAACAAGAAGGGTATTCATCCAGATTGAAGTCGAGAATCAACTAAGTGGGAAAAAAGTACTTTTTCCACATTTTTATCCTTTTGCATTTTTGAGGTTTTGAGTTTTTAAACGTGAATAAAGGGCTTCGGTTTGCTTTAAACAAAATGTACGAGCATTAGGATTTTCGATAAATAAGGAATGATTTCCTCTTTTATTTAGGTTTAGCAGTAAGTACTTCTTTTTATGCGTTTGTACAGAGGTTTGTAACGCCCAAAAGTAAGGGAATCAATTTCAAGTATACCGATCGATTCAGAATCAAGTCCTTAGTCGAGTTAAGCATGTCTGTCCGTCCGTCTGGCTGAGTGTTTGTTATTGATTTTTTTTTTTTAACACAACAGGTCGCAATTTTGAATATATTTTGATAAAATTTGGCACAAATAAGTTCTTCTTCACTGACCCGAATCTTATTGTTTTTGGTGATGATCAGTTTACTTTTTAACATAGCCCCCATACAAATGTCCTCCCAAATATTGTATTGAATACAAAAATATTATCGGTCTATTTTTATATAAAGCCTCCATACATAGGAGGTGTAGGGTATTATAATATGGTCGGGCTTGACGGACTATAACTTACTTGCTTGTTCTTTATTGCTGTATAGCACCAATTTTTTGAATAACTGTTAAATAAAAAAACACAATTTATTTTTGTTGCAAAATGGTTTGTACAATTTTTATTTTAGTAAAACATTTTATTGATTATTTTTTTTACAGTTTTAATAGCTTGTGTGTATAAAAAGAAAAAATTTACAATTTTAAACTTAAATTTTAGAAGATTACAAAAATAAATTTCTTGTTTCTATCTTAATTATAGATCTTTTCAAAGAGATTGAACTTAAATTGAAAACTGTTTTTGATAATCTAAACTTAATCTGTTACAAAAAATACTTAATATCTATTTAATAAAAATAGTTTTAAGTATTAAAGGCAAATGCCACATTGTCTCATTTAAAATATGGTAAAATTGTTGCTAAAACAATTTTATTTTTTTTACATAATTTTAAATTATAACCACATTTCAAATGAAAGAAATGGCATTTGATATTTTTTTTTCAATTTTGAGTCTAAAAATTAAAGTTTTTAAAAATATTTTTACAATAAGTTTTTCAGGGGGGAGCAGAAATAATTAAAGGCAAAGTTAAAATAAATTAACTTATAACTAAGAAAAAGGAGATACAGAGTGCAATTATAGTTAATAAATAAAATACTTTTTTAATATAATTTTTAAGGCTTATTTCTTTTAAAAATAATGTATTTTTTATAAATATTTAATATAAGTAAAAAATTGTTTATATAATATTTCTTGGAATTTATCGTCATTCTATCAAGTTTAGAATTTTCCATATGATTGCTTTTTATTATGGTTTTAATGGCAAATATGTTTATTTTATATAATCAAAGAGAAAGAGTTTAATATTTTGCTAAAGTAAGGGGTTTTCTGTAATCATCCCCCCTTTTTTTTGTTTGAAAATGTTAATTTGTAAGACACTAGCAATTACACTGTCTATCCCCTTTTAATGCTTATTATTGCTGCAAAAAAGAGCATGCAAAGCTAGTGTTACACGAAAACAGAAAGGACACTTGTGTTCTTAACAAATATTTAAGAAACTTTTGTATTTCTGTGGGAAGTATACCAAACAAAATGACAATCTCTTTTAAGATATTTTTATTAAGAATTATTGGCAGAAGAGCATTAACAATTAAATTAGGACTGATAGATTTCTGTTAAGACTTTCAAAACGTAGCAATTTTGTTAATTGTACAATTAACCATTTGCTCAAAAGAATTTTTTGAAAATTGAAATTTTGAAAAAATTAAGGTACAGTTTTTTAAGCCTTAAAAAACATGGAATATGTATTTTGTAATTTATATTAATTTTCTGGGTGCATTTTTTAGCATAAAAAAAGCTTAAGTTTTATGTTTTTAAAGTTTAGCTTTCCAATAATGAATGAAATATTTTCAAAACCTTTAAAAATTACATTTGGATTTTTTAAATATACATATATTTTTCTTATATTAATTTTTTATAAAAAAATAAAAATTAGTTTTTGGAATAGATATTGCTAAAGTCTGATAATAATTTTTTCCATGGATTTAAATTGATTTAAAAGTTTTTATAACGATTTGGCAAATTAGGTAGTGTGTGTGTGTATGTATGAATGTGGCTGTTTTCAATATTATTCTTATTTTTTTATTTGATTTATTTGAAGTTAAGTTAATTATTATTTTAATTTTTCTTGTCTTTGTTTTCATCATTTTTATTTTTTTTAACTTTATTATTTTAGGGTTTCCCATGACATACAAGAATTTTTCTTTTTAGAATAAGTAATTAGCTTTACTTTACATTCCTTTTAAATTAAATTTTAAAAATTTTTACTTTAAGTTTTAATATTGATAAGAAATTTAATATCCGTTTATATAGTTCTTTGCGGCTTAAAAGCTTTCCAATGATATATAATGATAAATAATGAATTTAAAATATTTTTCACTGGGTGGTTCAACATATTTTTAATGTTTTGAAATTACAAAAAAAAGAAGAAATTTTTGCTGACTAAGGAATTTTTTGTTTTGCCTTTTGCTTTTATTTTTCATATAAAATAAATATTTGGATAAACTGACTATAAGATCTTGAAAAAAATTTTTTTAAAAATTTTACAGCTCAGAGCTTTTGAGTTATTGATAAAACTTATTTATTTTTTTATAAATACATATTTAAGGTAAAAAAAGCTAAACAGAAATATTTGCTTTCAATATTTTATATTTTGACCAGTTTTCTTATTTATCGCACTATTTTTAAACTTTTTGATTATTATTTATTGTTTTTGGGCTTTTAAACTAAAACTTTTAAAAAATAATTGTTTTTGCACTGCGAAAAAGTATTATTTTGTTAAGGCTGAATTGGACTTAAAAAAATCGAATAAAATATTTGAATTAATTTTATTTACAAAATTTAAAATTAAGGTTCCAACTATTGCTTATAAAAGCCAAGTTATTTTATTTTAAGATGGAGTTTTTTCATAATTCTTTCTTGTGCTTCTTTTCAATAGATTTATTTGATATATGGGCAATTTTATGTAATGCGAATTTGTGCGGGAAAAATACTGGTTCATTTAATGAGTTTTTATTTCGTTTACTTTGGCAATGGTTTAAAATGATAAAAAACTAAAAAATCGAAAATTAATTTTTGGATAAACTTTAAAATTGCCAAATTCTTAATTTTTTTCAGAAAAAAAGTTTTTCTTTTTAAAGATTGAATATAAAATACAATAAAAAGTGTCATAAACAATTTAACTAATTGTCCGCGTTCTTAAGAGCTTTAAAAATTTATTAATTTTAAAACAAAATTCTTTAATTCAAATTTTATATCTATTATATTTTTCTAGCTGCCATCCTGAGCAGAAGTCATATTCTTTTAGTGTCTAGCACAAATTATATATTTTTTAACTATTATTACCAGAAACACTCGTTGCCATGGAACTACTCATATATAAATGAACTTATTTTATTTGAACGTAAGTTATATAATTTTTTAAATTTTTTGGTACAAAGAAATTTTATTTTGTTTTTAACTTTTTCCAACGGGGTTTTAAAGGCTTTTAGGATAGTATTAATATACGTTACTGTAATAAGCGTGTTAAAACACTTTTTTTTAGCTTTTAGTTGCTAAATTTCACATAATATAGTTACATTTAAAATATTTTTGATATTTTATTATGCAAAGTAAATTTATTTATTATATTTTAAAATTGGGTTAGTGTTATTTTATTTTTTATCTTTTCAAAATGTTAAATTAATTTTAGATTGGCGATATCGGCAAACATACGAGTTTCCACTTGAATCGATAAAGCCATTAATCTAATGTAAATCACATTTCATGTAAAAGTACCTTAAGGTATATTTTGTAGCTGTTTTTAGTTTTCATTAAATAGAAAAATTCTTCTAATTAATAAATAAGAAAATAGAGGAACAGAAAAAAATTAAAATTTCAGCTTTTTGAATTTTAGAATGTCGAAAATATGCATTTAAGGCAAAAAGTGATCCTAATATGTAGTTTTAAACGCGAATATCTTATACTTTCTAGGAATGTTTTTATGAAGAGTTCCACAGTGCTTGGAGTTTAAAATATATATACATATAAACATGCATATAGTATACATATACATTTTTAAAAATAGGTCGTCTCATTGAGAAATGATCGACGGCCGGAATAAAAAATTTCTGGGTTTTTTTACATACAAAAAAGAAGCGGGCTTGCCAGACTGATATTATGTATTTTAGTTATTTTCACAATTAATTTATTTATTTTAAAAATTTTTGAAATTTATTTTTAGAGAGTAGTTAGTTAAGTAGAAAATATTAACAAAACAATTTTTAACAAAAATTTTAAAGTTAGGGACTGAATGGATCAGAGACTTTTTCGTTTAGTTGGGTGTTGCAGAAAAAAAATATCTAAATAAAAATTTTTGAATCCAAAAATCTTTTTTTTTAATGTCAATAATTAAACCGGGTTTTGTCAATAAAATAAATTTGTACATAAATGTTTTACAGTTTGTAGCTTTCCAACTTAGGAAAAAATAAATATTTATTGTTTAGAAATTGTAAAAACTAAAAAATAAAATATTTAAATATATATTTTGTTTTGATATACATATACCAGAATGATTTTCTTATACTTATGTTTTAAAGCATTGTAAAATTAAGAACATAATTTTAATATTTAAAATAGGAAGCTGGTTTTTAATGCAATTTGTACTTGCTAGGTATTTGGTTGTTGTCGAAAATTACGAGTTGTAATTTAAAGTGTTGTTTTTGTTTACTATCTACTATAATTTTTTTGAGTTAATTGGACGGGTTTTCAAGGAGTTTCTTAAATCATTAAAATATTTTGATTTATAAAAACTGCAAATGGAAAAATTCCAAAAATTACCGTAAACCATTTTTTTTAATAATTTTCAGCGAATTCAAATTTTTATTTATTTTTTGTTTTTTGCTATATGTAAACCTTTTGAAAAGTAGTGACGAAAGTTTAAGAACGGGTATAGAATAATTTGAGTTTCAACAAATTTTAACTATTGGCGAATCTAAAATTTGTCGTATAATTTTGTATTTTTATACAATAGTCCTTTTTTTTAACTTGAATTGTATAAAAGAAAGTTTTTTAAGTTATTTAATCAGTGAATGATAATAAGTCTTACAATTGTTACGTTAAATTCCTACAAGGAGCATAGGTTCTAGTATTTAATAATTATTTTTATACCAAAGCATCAATAAAATTCTTGGTAAAGAAATATTTCTGCAGGAATATTTTTTAAGATAAATTTTCTTAATTTTTCTATTTTTAATTTAGTAGTAGTAGTTCTAACAATTAGTCAGATTAGATAATACGGCAAAAGTTTATTTGAAAACGCCAGCTAAAAGTTCACTTTACATTTAGTTGCAGTTAAAATTGAATTTTTAAAAATTTTTTTTTTTAAATAGGAACAAAATTTTGTAAATTTACTTTTTTTGTCTTAATTTTGATTCAAGAGTGGCTGGCGGGCTTAAATGATTTAAACATAAAATTTTTCAGGATTGGTTGAATAGTAAGCCAAAGCCTTTGGAATTGGCTTTAAAAGCGGCCCGCAAATATTTTTGTATAACAAAGTTTTAAATTATAAGCTTAGAGCCCGAACCTAGAAAGACAATGATTATATTAAAATTTGTTGCTCTGTTTTTTTTTAATATAAAATAAATTATTTTTTTTTGGTAATATTTTAAGTTTTGCTTGTTATTCAAAAGAATTATTTTATAAAAATCGAAAAAAAAATCTTATTTTTGAACTAAAGAAATAATTTTTTTGATTTTCTATATTATTTGAAATAAAGTTAACAGATATGTAGAAGGTTTACAAGAAGTTTTTTTTTAATATATTATTTTTTAATTAATTTAAGGGTTTATTTTAAAAAATTGTTCTTAAATATGGTAGTAATATCATAGAGCTCTTTTAGTTGTAGAACAGAATTAAAAGCCTTACTTTGGTTTACATTGTTTTAGGTCTGTTGCTGTAACTTTACCATTCTTATATTTGTATCCTTGTTCAAATCACAGATATGCCTAAAAAATTTATTTTTGCAAAAAATTTTGTTTTAAAAAAATTTAAATCTTATTAGGCAATAACTTCTGATCGCAAATTTATTAATGTTTTTTTTTAATTTCTTTGGTTTTTGCTATATTTTTCTTTATTCACGTTTACAAAATGAGAAAATAAAAAAAAACATTTGAGAAAACTTTCGCTGTCTAAACATAACAGAAAGTTTTAAAAACTTTCTTGTACTAGAATATTCTAATTAAGTTTTTTTATATAAAAGAAGTAAAAACTAAAATAATAGAATAACAAAATATTTTTATATATAAAAGTTCAGAAAAAAATTTGTTAAATTAAACTTTCCTTTGTAAACGTGATCCAGGTTTTCTTAAAAAAAACGAAAACTTTTAATGGCTTGATCATTATTAGAAGAATATATATTTAAATATACTAAGACAGTTTGGCATTGGTTAAACTCTCAGTTAAAACAGTTCTAATTTTTTTAATTTAAATTAATTCAAATACAAGTTTTTAAGTCAATAGCAAACGTTTTCAAAAATGATCAAACAATAAATTGGGTTTTTAATAGTTTTTTAAACAGTTTAATTTAAAATAAATTTTTATATGAACATTTTCTTTTGGTTTGGTCTGTAACGCAATAGCGCTTTAGTAATGGTTTCAATATAAATATATAATTTTTAAAACTTTTTGTTGCAGAATTTTGAAGCAAATTTCTTTAATTTGTTTCCATTTAACTGCTTCCCAATTTTCTTGGTATGATTTCTAAGATTTTTGTAATCAATTTTCTATTCACGTTTTTAAGAAACAAATTTCCAATTATTCCCTTTCTCTTTTAAAACGGCGTAATAATGCTGTATTAACAAGTAATAATTGAAAGGGGTTGACTTTTACCGTGTAAGTGGGTGGCTATGCGTGTGTGTATGTGTGGTTTCATTATATTATACCAGCTACTGGGATATCTTTTTGTATGTGTGTTTCTGTTTTCTTGGGTTTCTTTGCTCCATACAAACTATGGCGGCTGCTGGTAAAAGAAGCTTTTACTTCACTAACATACTTTTATTTGGGTTTTTCTAAATGTTGATGTTGATGTTTATATTTAAAGCTCTTTAAATAGATGTACAATCTTCATACATATTTTGTTTTTGGTAATATTGATAGCAATTATCTTTTGAAAATATTGTCCAGTTGAACGAATTTGTTAAATGACAGTTACTACTCTTAGATGTTGTAAATAATATTGAATTATATAAGGGTTAGAGTTTTCTTTTTATGTTGCTTTGATTTAAAGATGCTGCAGACTGACTGCTTTTTTTGTTTTTATATATTTTTTTTATTAGAACGCAAGCAAAAACTTAAGGTTAAAAGGCTTTAACCACAACTGAAAAGATTTTAAAGATATTTTGCTTTTGTTTTTTTTTAAGTTTCTTTTATGTTTAAATGTTTTATTTAAGTTTAATATTTTGATAGTTTTTGTCTTTGTTTTTAGGGGTTTTAAATAAAAAGGGGTGCAGATTTTAAAGTTATTGAAAAAGTATTTGAAAATATTTTAAAATCTTTTAAAATAAGTTTTTTTAAGTTGATGATGGCAGGGATTTAAATGTTGTACTAATGCTTACACATAACAGATAATTTTTTAAGCGTTTTGATATAAAATTTTAATTCATAAAATACAATTTAATATATCGTTCAGAGTTGCCTAGTTTGAAATATTTCTTTTAGCTTAGAAATAATATTTTTGAAGTGTGAATGAATAAAACTAATTTTAAAAATATAATTTAAACATTTGTTGACATAAATATTTTTTAATTATTGCTTTTGACGTTTCAATTAAAACTTTTAAAGCCAGAGCTAAACTTTTAAAGTTAATAATATTGGCTGCCGGAATTAAAATTAACCCAGTGATGACTATTTATTTAATAAAATTTGTTAAATTTATTAAAATTTTTATTCGTTTAAAACAAAAATTATTTAGATAAATAGAAAATTGTTATGATCATATTTTTATCATAAGAAAGTAATACGAGCTTTAGTTTTGTTTATTTTGAATTAGGTTTCGCTGTTTTAAATAAATTTTGTTTATAAATTTTACTCGGAAAACTAAAAGGGTTTTATTATCAATCAAACAATTACCCTTTTTTAAATTTTGCAAACATAAATTTAATTAAATATTTTTAAATTCAAAACCATATTTGCGTGCTTTAAAAACATTTAATGCTTGTCCAAATAATTTTTTGTTTATATAAATTAAATTAAATTGTTTAAAATGATTAATATTTTAATCCAAATTTTCTCTTTAACTAAAAGTGTTAAATTTTTGAAATTTATGTATATAAATTTATTTTTTTATTTATGTCCGTCAAATAATATTTTATTTATATATTATATAAAAATTAAATTAAATTATTTTATTAAAGGTACGTTTGAATATAAGTTCTATTAAAAATATCTTGAAAGTGTTAAGAGAATTTTTAAAATTTTTATTGAACTTTTTGGCGTAATTAAAAAAATTTTTAACTGTTGCGCTTTAAATTATTTTATTAAAATTTTATTAAAAATAATTAATTTTTGTAAAAAATGTTCACAATATATTTTTGGTTAATTTTTTAATTAAAATTATTTCAGAATTTGCTAAATGTAACGAATTTTGTAATAAACTTTAAAATTGCAAATATTTGCTTAGCACACGTCCCCTTGGAAAAATTATCTTTCACATTTTAGTTCTAAATATCATGAGCAAGTAACCCCTTGCTTTAATTATATATTTAATTCAAGAAGAGGTAAGTCAACACTTTTTATACAACTTTCAGCATGAAATAAACCAAATAATTTAATAAGATTTTAAAAAAGATACTTTAATTTACGTTACTTTGCAGTTTTGTTTTTTTTTGCCAAAAAGCTTTAAGTAAATTTTATTTCTTTAGTTTTCTTTTAAATTTTTATTGATACATTTCCAAAAAAATTGAAAGATAAAATTGTTAAAATAATTTTCAAGATAACAAATATTTGTTAAAAAAACAGAAGATTAAATTTTATTTATACCTTTTGTATAATAAAGTTCTAACACTTTTTGAAAGGAACCCATCACTTTAACACTAAGTTGCTAAAGGAGAGGTAAGGTTATAGTAAATAAACACTTTTTACACACCTTGCGCAAAGTTATTAGTTTTTTGTCGGACAAGATTTTTTTGGGTCTAAAATAAAAAAAAATAAAAACAAAATATAAAACTAGAAAATTTAATGGTTATTTATTTCATTTGGGGGCTTTGTGTTTAAAAATAATTTTTTGTAAAAATTTTTTAAAAACAGATTTTTATAACAATTGAGGGTGTGCTTAAATAAAAATAAGGCAATTTTATATATTTTTTGTCAAATCCAAAAAATTAGTGTAAAATTTAAAAGCTTCTTGGTCTATATAATTATCAAAAAGTAATTTAATTTACTCACAAAAATAAACTTCAAGCTTGTCAAACCATATTAAAACTAAGACGTTGCAATATTAAGAAATACTTTAATATTCTTTTGTAAATGACTAATACGTTTTTTAAATAATAGTGCCCTATTAAAAGTTCTTTTTTTTTGTTTAGAATATATCAACATTTTTAGATTTTCTATTAAGGGTATACTTTTCAGGAATTTGCCCAATAAAGGTTTAAAATATCTTATTAAAAAAACAAAACTTTAACCATTATCTTTCTTTGAAAATTCCAAATATAATGAAACCAGTTGCTAAAATATACAACAGTTTGTCCTAGAAAACATGGGTTCCTGCCATTTTGAATAGACTTATATAAAGACCATAATTATTTTTAATTAATCTAAGAGATTTTCGGTTATAAGAAAAATGCAATAGTTCAAAAATATTTCTTTTAGTTTTAAAAGGTGAATGGAAATTCGTTTTTTGTTTTTTTTCGTTTAAATCTTAAAAAATAAAAAAATGGCCAAAATATAAAAAAGTTGGCGTATTATATCATATTTTTTTTTAATAAGGTATTATTTTTAAAAGGTCAAATGTGTATTCATTTGCTTTTCAGTTTAATGTTTTCACAAACATTTCCTAGATTTTGAAAAAGTTGTATTTTGCGAAAAATAAATATCAAATACGGCAAAAGGCACTTAAAACAATCAAATGAATTAAACACTGTTGCTCTTTCTTTATAATACTTTGACAAAACAAACTTTAACTTAAAAAGTTGAAAGGTCATAGTCTTCTAGTGGCTGTTCTGAGCAGAAATCATATTTTTTTTAATGTCCATCCATAATTAAAAATTTTAAAACATACCATACTTGAGTGAATTTGAGTAATAAATTTAAATTGTTTAAAAAATAATAAAAAATTTTAGAAAAATGGTTACACTAACACAAATAAAATTACCCTTATGCCCTTATATTTGTCAGAAGAGTTTTTAGTTTTACTGGAGATTAGCGAGTAGCGTAAGCCCTTAATTGATCGTCGATTTGTTCGATATAATTTTTAGATTTTCTCATACAAATTAGTTTTTTGTGAAATTTAAGAGTTTTTTTTTATTGTTTTTAACTTCCTAAAAGTCTTGAAAATAAAAATTTTGAGTTTTGGTTAATGAAATTTTGTTTTATTTATTTTAAATGAATTATTTTGTTTTAAGATGAATAATTTTGTGTTTTATGAAATGTTTACAATTTCGGAATGAGTTCAGTAAAAGTTTTGAAATTTTATGTATTTTTTATTTATTCGAGCTTGAAGTCAATATTTTTTTGTATTTTTTAACTTTATTTAATTATTATCGCTTCAAAATTATGAGAAGCTTCAAGCTCAATTAAATAAAAAAAATACTGTAAACAAACGAAGGTTTTGAAATTTTGTTTAAAAATTATATGGACAAAAATATTATATTTTATACATAAAGATTTAAATTTTGTAAAATTTATGAAAGAAAGTTTAGAATTGATTTTTACTTGTCTTGGTTAATTTTTAGATTATTTTAAAAATGGTTTTCTTAATTTTTAACTTATGTTTTCTCTTTGAGGTGAATACTTTTTAGACTATTTTCAATCAATTTGAAGATTTGTGCTTGTTAGTTTAATTTAAATAATATGACTTTAACATCATTTTAAATTGATCATAAGATATTGATTGATTTGATTAAAGTTTTTTTTTTAAATCTGAGCACAATATTCTTAAATTTTATTTTACTAATTTTGTAGTTTTAATTGCAAATATTTTTTTTGTTCTCAAAGTGTTAAAACATACTTTTTTCAAATGTTTTTAATAATTTAAATTATTTTTTTTAGAATATTGCAAAATTAATAAAAAGAATTTGGAGGTTTTTGCGGTTTTGTAAATAGTTGTTTTACTTATTACATTATTCCAAACTGTATTTGTAATTGTTTTAAAGCTTTGGAGTTTAATAAATTTGGTCTTCCTGAGTTATGAAGACAACATTAACTGAATATTTTTTCAATATTTATTTTTTATTGTAACTTATATATTTTTTTTAAAAAGATGTTTAGGTAATTTTTTTTAAGTTAATTTTAAAAGATTTTCTACGAAAAATAATAATTTTTTAAATTTGGTTTAGTTCATAAATATTGTTATTTTATCATGGCTAGAAGTAATTTTTGAGTTTTGTTATTTTCTTTTTTGGTCAAGTTTTTTTTAAGGAAAAATTCTGTTTTTAAACTACTTTTAACTTTCAATATTTCTAATTACTAATTTTTACATAGCATTTTCTTTTTATTTAAACTCTGAGATAAATATTTATTAATTAAAAGAATAAATAAGTTTAGGTGATTGTTTTTGATTTAAAAATGTTTAAATTTGTGAATTTTTTTGCTTTATGAAAGATATTTTTAATATTTTGGGAATTTTATTTTTTGAACTAGTTGCCAATTAAAAGTTTTTATTAAATTTCGTTGTAAATATTACTTAAAAAGGTTTGTTTGTAAAAAGCGGGTTTATTCACAATTAAGTTGTTCTTGTCTTCTGGCAAATATTGTTAATTTTGTTTATATAATTTTGCTGTCTGTAAAAATAATAGAATCAAATAATACGGTAGATAACATATCTTGTGAGTTACCCACATATATTTTTGATAAGTAAAGTTAAAAAAAGTTGTTTCCTAGTGTTATTAATTCTACATAATAAGAAAGTTTTTTTGCTGAAAAAAAATATTCAATTTAATTAATAAAAACGTAGCTCAAGTAAGTCGTTTATTTAATTTGTTGGGCTTTATTAATACGCAGTTGAAAAGTGGTTTTGTATCTCGACTTAAGTTCAAAATTTGAATAGTCTTTAGATTTATTCTTTTTTTTTGAAATGCTATAAAGATTATTTTACCCTTTTTGGTTGTAAATACGAATTTGTTTGCAAAATTTGAAACTGTTCTGAATCAGTTTGATTTTTTTATCATTTTTCTAGCTTTAAGTTTACTTTTGCTTCTTTTCATTGTAATTTAATAAAATTTGTTAAAAATAATAGGTTTAGAGCTAGTTGCATAAAATTATTATTATGTTTCCTAGAATTTGATGCAATTTAAATGAGCTTTTTAGCTTTCAAATCCCAAAAAATTTAGAATTTATTAGAAAAAAATATAATTTGTTTTTAAATCAAAGTAATTTTTTTATATTTTTTTGCTGAGTAGTTATTGTTCTTTTTTTGAAATTTGTTAACGTTTTTTTGTTTTTTGGTTTATGTCCCGGCTGTTAATGTAATATTTTTTGGATCAAATTTAACTTGTTTTAAAAAACGATATGAATTTTTCTTTTTAAGACATATATTTTTAAATTTAAAATTCTTTTATTTTTAAATTGAATTTTGCACGATGTGTTGTTTTTGAAAGTTGTTTCGGTTTTCTTGATTTGTTAAAAAAGGTATAGTTTTAAAATCAGTATTGGCCACATAGGTTTTGGGATTAGGTTATGTAAAATTTATACACAAATAAATTTGGGTAAATTTTACAGTTTTCGACAGTTTTTTTGTCTTAATTTTTTTAAATTGTTTCTTAACATTATTTTTAAGTTATTTAAGATAACAACCAATTACTTTAAGAATTTAAAGAGAGCGAAGGACACATACAGAATATAATTATAACGATTTTGACAGAATTTAGGGAGTTTTATATATTATTGTCCTTTTAAAATGTTTAATTTTATGTTTTTTTGTAAAGTTTTGCTTAAAGACTCTTTATATTTTTTGTACAAAATTAATTTATATGTTTAAAACATGACGATAACAAAGATGGAGTGGGGGATTGAAATACTGTAAAACCTTTCACATGCATTTTTTTCCAAATTATTAATATTTGTTTGATTAATAAAAAAACTTTTCATTTTTCTGATTTAATTTTATAAAGTTTTTTTAAACAAACTGATTTTTCCGAATGAAAATAATTTTTATTTTAAGGGCAACAGATTTTATTATAATGTAGCTTCTAAGGGATGAGTAAAACACTATGTATGTATGTGAACAGTCATGCAGGCCTCAGTGCCTTAAAAGGGCATTGGTTCAAGTGTAGGTTGTTAAAGGAAAATTAGGGGCTCTTATCGGGATTCAGTTTCGGGGCACAACAAACAACAACAAAACTGCTAACGAGCTCGCTTGTAGCGCTTTGGCTCTTGATATAATACCATAGACGTAAACACCAATGGTTCACTTTTATAGGAGTAATAGTACATGGGTTTATGACGAGTCTTGATTTCAGGAAGAGAAGTGGGTGTAGGGTATATACGGCTTTATAGCTGAAAACCCCTTGAAGGTTGCATATGAGTCATGATAAAGTTCCTTACTGGATATTGTACAGGTTAGACTAAGACAAGTTAAGGGATCGTTTTACTCGGCCGACTTGTTGTTAACCATTGGGGGATAAGGAAAATATAGAAAGAAACGAAAGGCCATGTTGCCTGTCACTGTTTAGGGATAACGAGTTATAGAGTCAAGTGGTTGGGTAAAAGATTTCAAGAAAAAATAAATGACGTTTCAGGATGTAAACAGAAAATCATTATTGGATTTATCATGAAAATCAGGTTACTGGGATATGACAATTTAAGGGGGAGGCACACACGGGTACTTTAGTTGATTTTTTTAATCGGGTTAAGATTATATTATTTCTTTTTGCTGGTCCTAAAGTTTATTCTCTTCTTTAATTGATGTCTTATTTTCTTTTAAGCGATGCACAATAGACCTAGGTCTTCGAGCTCATTGGTATTAAAGATGGTACCTGTCTTTACCACCCTTTGTGATCAAACCCAAGCTCAGACAACAATGTTGTTTTTTGTAAGGAAAACGTTGACATAACTGGGCAATTCACAAGGTGTGTTATCTTTCGTACAGTCTTAAATATTTTCGAAAAAAATTTTGCCCAAAAAATATTTATTTCGTATGAAAAATTTTTTGTAAACGATTTTATATTTTAAGCAAAATATGACAAGTAGACATTATGACCCTGTGAATTATCCAAATGCTTTTTCCAAAAATATAATGTTTTTAGTTTTTAAACGTTTTAAGTTATGAATTATTTTTAAAAGGGGTTTGAAAAAGTCAGCTTTTTTAATAGAGTGGTTCAACAATTAATTTATAAAGAAAGATAAATTAATTAAAAAAAATAAGAATAAATAAAAAATTATAATTAAAAAAAAATATTTTTCTTTTTGTAAAATATGCTTAACAAAAAGCAGGCCAGTCTTTGTTTTTGCATTCTACTAATTTAATACTTTAAATTTTGGTTCTCTATTTATTTAAAACTTTTTTTTATTAGATTTTGTGTAAATTTTTTATTTTATTATTTATTTATACTTTAGAGTTATTTATCATTTTAATGACTATGCTTTATTCAGTTTATTTTCACTCCTCTCGTCCTGCCATGAAATTCTTTAAGAAAGAAATCCTTTATTTGGTTTTAGTTTTATGTTGAAATTTTTTGTAATTTTGCCAATTATTTTTTGTTTTTATTTTTTTTTAACTTCTTAATCGCTAGTAATATTTCTTATTTTTTTTCTCGTTCACCACTTTGTCTTTGCAAGAACTTTTCAATGGCGCATTATGACTTCCGTTTTTTGGTGCTTTTTTCAGCTTTGAAAATAATGTTTGTAATTTATTAATTCTAGACCAGAGTAGTGGTGGTATTTTATAATGACTTTTCTTTTTCTTGTGCTTTGTTTGTGAAACAAAGATAGGAAAGAAGAAAACAAAAAATTCTTAATGGCGTAAAAGACTCATTATAATTGTATAAAGTTTTCTTTTAAATAGGAAATGCTAGAGAAGTATGGGATAAAGGAAGATTTTAATTTGAAGATTAAATGAAGTTTTGGCTTGAAAGTAAAATAATTTAATGCGTTTAAAATGAAATATTAGTGAAGTGTATGAAAAATCTGTATGAATTAAAGTTACTATAATTGAAAAAAAATTTCGAATTTGTTTTTAATTTCTTTTGAAAGTAAAAAATTATTGAAATTTAATTAGAAAAAATTCAAAAATATTAAAAAAAATGCCTTAAATAACTTCAAAGGCAAAGTTTTAAAATTTGAAGATAATCCTAAAGGTATACTACAGTTTTTGCTTAGTTCTTTTGATTGATATTTTTTTATAGTATTAAGGATATGCAAAAATCTCCTTAGATATCGTGGTTAAATCTAAGCTTTAAATGGAAATATTTTTCCAAATATTTTTATTTTTTAGTAAATTTATTTAAAAGTTTGGCGAGGCTTGGTTTTAATTTTGAGATATTTCTACAGAACGAAATTTTTTTTTAAGGTGAACTTATCAAAGGTATTTTAGGATTTTGTTATTAAATGTGTGAACTTTTAAAACTTCTTTAATATGTGTTTTAGTTTTGTTACTAATTTTTTTAAAGTAAAGCTAGATTAGCAAAATAAACAAAAGATTTTGTTTCGGTATTTTTACTTTTGTAATTTTTCTTATACATAAAATTTGCCTTGTTATGGTTGTACGATTTAACATTTAGCCGAGACACAAACCAAAGGGCTATATTTTGGAGTAGTTGCGGTATCACATATTTTTAAAATTTCTTTTGTAAGTTATTATTAAATATATAGTAAATATTGGGTCAATTTAAAACTGTAAATAAGATACTAGCCATGATTTTTTGTTTTGATCGATTATTTTTTAAACTTTTAAAAATAGACAAAATTGTTTAAGATATTTCTTGTGTAGCTCATAGCTAAAGGGACGTCCTAAGGCATTTTAAGCAACGAAGTCAGTCACAAATTTAAATTTGTTAATATGTTTTTTATATTAAAAACAAAAACAAAAAATAAAATATTTATATTGAGAAAATTTTTTAATTTTGGTAAAAATTTTTTTATCTGAAATGAAACAGAAACAGTCTAGTTCTTGTATGCATTTTATTGTAAAATATTTTAAGGTATTTTGGTAAAAAATTAAGGAATGTTTTGGAATAAACGTTAAATGTAAATATTAAACAAAAAATTAAGAAATAGAGAATACTGTTTTTTTTTATTCTGTATAGATTTTTAAAATTTGTAAAGGAATTTTAAAGATTAAAAAAATTTTAATAAAAAGCTTTTACCTTCAAAAGTTTTTTTTATTATTTTTTTATATTTTTGTTTGCATAAACTTTTATATTATTTTAGTGTTGGCTTCAAAAACCTTAGTTCTGAATTCCTGAGTATTTTATCATTCATGTTTTTTTATTAACTTTAATTTTTTTCATTGAGTTTTTTTAATATATATTCTTTGTTTTGAATTTTGAGTCTAAAAAGTAGTTTCTTTAACTTTCTTAAATTGTATTTCTGTTTTGAATTTAGTTTATTTTCATGATATGTATTTATAGGATACGAGTCAAATTTTAATAAATTTACCAAATTGAAAACGGTTTTCTTTAAAGCCAGGAACATCAGCCAAATATTTTAAACGAAATTTTAGGATTTTTTTGTGTAGCAGCATTTTAAAAAACCTGCTTAAAAGAAAAGAAAAAAAAAACATTAAAACAAAATAAAAATGTTTAAGAAGTATTTTAAGTTAAAATATATTTGAAGTAAAATTTTAAAAAGATAATTTAAGAAATTGTGTTTAAAGCAGCCCATAGACATATACTGCACAGGTTTGTGCAATAAGCATGTGGTAGTAAAATTTAATATGAATATGTGTGCGGCACACAGCATTGCAATATAAAAAATTAAAATAATTTTGATTTTGAAATAAACAATTAAAAAATTTGTTAACTTTTTTTTTGTCGTTTTAACTTAACATTTTCAAAAGGAATAGAAATTTAAATAAAAAACGAGCTAAACGGCTGTAGCTGCCTGCAGTATATGGGTATCGGCTGCTTAAAAACCAAGTTTGAAAAATTAAATTTTTTTAAAAATGACTAGCAACATTGAACACATATATTTTTATTTAAATAAAGTTGATATATTAAACAACTAGTTATTAGCATTTTAACTATTAAAAAAAAAATTGACAAAAGCCTCTTCCAATTGTTTGACAATAGAAAAGTCTCAAGTCAAACAGCATATTTTAGAAATTTTTTAAATGATATCTTTTTAATTGATTAGGAACTATATATTTTTGTAAGATTTTTTAGTATTTTAAAATAATTTTTATAATTGTTAAACCTCTACTTTTCCTTTCTAGTGGTTAATTTAAGCAGAAATCATACTCTTTCGTTTCCTTCTATACTTTAATATTTAAAACAAATTATTCTCAAAAGTCATAGCTTTTAAAGTTACAAGTTTGAAATGATTGAGTTATAATTAGGGTGACCATTCGTACTGATTTCATCAGTACATGTACTGATTTTTCTTTTGGTGTAATGATTTAAAATTTGTGTACTGAAATGTACTGATATTTCAGAAAATGTACTGATTGTACTGATTTTTCAAGATTAATTGGAACTTTAATTTTTTCCACAAAAATTTTGTTAAATTATAGTAAAACTAAATAGTTAGATGTTTGATAGAAGCAGAAACTGTATTAAAATTATTTTTGTCATTCAAACTTTGTTTTTAGTCGATCAAAATCTGCCTAAAAATATTTTAAAATTTTTTGAGAATTTATTCTTTGAATCAAATACTTTTTTTTACAAGAATACATAGACACCCAGGGGACGATTAGGCTTTAATTTAATTGGCTTAGAAAGTGATTTTAATTGGATCACTCTAATGGACGAAAGTTCTTAGAGTAAAAGCGCTACTTTCGGCTGTGCCGAATCTTATATACCCTTGACAACTTGTGGTTATGCAATAAGGCGTGTATTTATGAAGTCTAAAAGTTTATTCGAGGGAAAACAAATGGGGGGGGGGATTCTGTGATACATTTTATTCCTCTAAGGGAGACTCCTGAGAAGTTGAATGGGTTTTACCCTTTCTGGATGCAAATATGTTCCACAAAAATGTTCGTAAGAAAAAATTAATGGCAATCGGTCTTACATTGCACCCATGTAAGGGAAACACCGGGGCAGCTGTAAAGGTTTTTAAGTACAAATTTTAGAGAAATAAACAGAGGCAGTCGTGGCTGCTGGCTTATACCTCTGTCAGTATTCCGGCGATTCTGCTAAATTTCAATAGCAAACTTTCGAAACTATACCTGATGTTTTGATATCCCAAACAGGTCCGAAAAATATCCAGGGGCTTTAGAAACTCAGTTTCAACAGATTAACGGACAGAAGGACGTCGTTAAATCGACTTACCTATCCAAAAGAACCAAGATAATATTTACGTTATAGTGTCGCAAATGGATATTAAAGAAATTACGAACGGAATAACAAACTTATATATACCCTTATCACTGAAAATCTTATTGATTTCGAAACAGAAATATATGGTCACCCTGGTTATAATAAAAAATAGTTTTTTTATAATAGTTGTGTTCAATAACTTTCCAGTAATTACTAGCAACGAGAGAGTAAAAAGAAATATTTTCAAAATTGCTCTCAAAAATATTTAAAAGTAAATGAACACTTTTACAGTCAAAACTTGCAAGCAAATGTATTTTGTTATTGTAAACTTATAAAATTTTAAAACTTAAATTTTTTTTCAAAGCATAATGACAGAAAGACTGTTTGAATAATTTCTGATAGTAAAATTTTTACTAGCAGAAATTATCAGAAACATTTTTGTTTCTAAACATTTTACGCTCTTTTTTGGCTCTCTAGCTGCTAATTTTTTGTGTACGTGAACACTTACTAGTAATAATTATCGAAAATTATTGATAATTTTCTGTAAATGAACACACCTAATGTGTGCACTTAATAAAGAGGCATTCGAATACATTTCTAAAATTTTCAAAGCTTTAAGAATTTTAAAAATTCCGTAAATTTTAGTTCATGCTCAAACAAAATAGAAATATTATATTTCAATAGTTTTTTTAGTTTCGAATAAATTTAAAATTTTGTATGCTAAAGTCCGGAAGCTAAATAAAAATTTTTAAGTTAAAAATGTTCTAAAATTGGTTTGGGCCCTTTTAAAATCTTTTTTTTTTATTGAAAAGGAGACTTTTATATGATTTTTTTAAAATTAAGCTAAATTAATGTTTATATTGAAACAGCCAGTCATTTGTGAAAGCTTTACCATTTTCATTTAAAATAAGGATTTAATTTTTAAGCGTTTATTGCAAGTTTTCGCATTGTTACATTAAAGGGTTAAACTTTTCTAAACAAAACCATTTAAAGGAACAGGACAAAGTAAACGAACTCATTTTTTAAAGGTTAAGAAAGTAGGAAAAAGTTTTGTTCAATATTATATATACGGCTAAAAAGAATAATGCCCTTGCTTAATAGCAAATTTATTTTTAAATTAAGTTCAATTAAAAAAAAATTTTAATTATTTTCTTATATTAAAAAGGAGAAAAATATTATAATATAATGCTACTCCGGAGTTTTTTCCTTTTTAAATAAAAAAAATATTTTTAAATAACAAAATTTGCGTATAAAAAGTAAAGCTATTTAGCTGTGGTAATTTTGTATGATTTTTTTTATTTATTTTTTTGGTTTATTGCATTTTTGTTATTTTCTTTTAAAGCATCTTGAAAAATTGTATACTAACAGCCGCCATTTTCTTTGCATTACAGCGTCTAACTCTTTGTAAAGAGGGTGGGTATGAGCTTTGTTGCCAAAGGACCAAAGGGGTTGTTAAAGCAACATCTTTAGAATTTATTTAAAATCTTAGTAAGTATACATAAATATGTTTAAAAAAAGTATATATTTTGATAATTCTGTTTAAATATCTTAAAAGATATAAGATATACATTTTTTTGTATTTTTTATGACTTCTCTCACGTGAGGTCAAGAGGGTCATACAAATTTAAAAAAATATTTAAATAAAACCGAATTTAATTTATATATTTGTATAATAATGAAAATAAAAAGAAGATTTTGAGAAATTTATATTAGAAAAGCATATTTTGTTTAACATTTAAAAAACAAGTTACTTTAGTAAAAATTGCAAGTGTAGTAATTAGTATTAAGAAAAGTTCACACAAATTCCCAAATAATTGATAATTGTTATTAAACAAAATTATTTAATTTTTTTATTTGCAAACTAACGGTAAAATGCAAAAAATTGGACAGAGTTTTTTTAAACCGTATTTAACCTTATTTAAATATTTTAGGTTTTAATTTTGGAAAAATAACCGTATTTCTGATTTCTTTTTAATTTACAAACAAACTTTAATTTAAAGTTTGGAAAATATGATTTCTTATAACAAATACTTTTGTAACATTTTTTAAATATAAACTGCCGGTTCAAGTTATAACGAACGCAGCTTCTTTGAATTTATGTACCATTAAATCTTATTTTCTCTAAAAGACAGTGTAACCATACCTGTAGCAGCGTTTTTCAAACAATTTTTTTTTGTATATTAAAATATAATTTTGAAAATAAAAAAAATTTAGTTTTTGAAAGGTACTTTTAAAATTAAAGAAATAAAACTTGATTAAAAATTATGACAGAAAAGAAATAAATTTTTATTTAAAAAAATGGATTTTGAATAGCTTCGAAAATAAATAAAAATTAAAAATTTTGTGTTTCGTATGGACGACAATCTAAAGGAAAAAAAAATTGAAATTAAAAATTTTTCTAAAAAATTAAGAAACTATTTTATTTACGGCTGCTAAAGGCCAAAAATAAAATTTAGAAATCTTGTTTAGTTTGAAAACGACGTAAACTTTAAAGAAAGGAAGTCTAAAAAGCGTTGCCAGACATTACTGATTTTTTTGCGGTTTTTAGCTTTTTTTTAACAGCTTTGCGCTGGTCTACTGTTTAGAGTTGAACTTATTACAGAGGCTTTTACCAGCTAAAAGATAAAAAGTTTTTTGATTAAGTATAGTAAATCTTTAAATAAATGAAACATATTTTTTAAGCCAATATCAATATTTATTATTGTTAATTTTTTAATAATTAAAAAAAAAATAAAGTAAGCTTGAGCTTATAAAAATAAAATATTTTTTAATTTCTGATCAATTAAATAATTTGCATTTTTGTTTAAAAAAATTTAATTAAAAAAAAATATTTAATTGGGTAAAAAATTATTTCATCCAAAAATTTTTTAAGAAATTAGTAGCTTCAGTGTTTCAATTTTAAAATTTTTTTTGTTTAGTTAAAATATTGAAATGTTTTAATTTTTCTCAAAGAGTTGATCTAACAACGCCTAATTATTAATATTTTAAATTAAAACTTGAGCAAAAAATATGAATTTTTTTTCCTAAATTTTGATGTGAGAAGTTTTTTTTTTAAAGTAGAAGTTTACTAAAACATTTTACAAGGCAGCACAGTAAAATAAAAAACAATCGATTTAAAGCAATTTTTTTTTTGCAAAAATTTTTATAATAATATGGCAGTAAATTAAAAATAAAAATACCTGGCAACGCTACATAGTGCTAGCTAAAGATGGAAGAATACTTTTTTGAAATATTTTTTAATAAAAATTGTCCTTCCTCTCAATTAATTATATTTTTTTAATATGCTAAATATCTAAGATTTTTGTGACATAAAGAACAGAAAACTAGAAGCAGATTAGGTAATTTTTGTTATAGTAATACGGCAGTAGATTTTGTAAACAAAATTCAGCAAGGTCAATTAAATTTGAAATAAATAATTTTTTAATAAAATTGATTTCTTCTTAATATTAATTAAAAATTAAAGGCTTTTTAATTTTTCTAAAAACCTAAACCAGCAACGTCTAAGCAAATTGTATCTTAAAATAAAAGTTCAGAAAAAAATATGTAATTTTTCATAATTTTTCGCGGATAGAAAAAATATTTGATTTATTTTTAGGAATTTTGTACTATAATTAAAAATATGGCAACGCTTAAAAATATTATTTAAAGTTAACATTATTTGGCACAATAAACAGCATATTGTCACGGAGCAGAGGTATGTACCATCCCTGGTAAATTTAACAAAAATATAGTTTGAAACCCTAAAAAAAGTTTTCCCATTGAATTTTTTAATTTATGTACTTTAAAACACAACCAAGCATAAATTGAAGAAGATTTAATGCAAATTTTTCTTCGAATATTTTTTATAATAATATGGCCGAGGATATTATTAAAAAATGGGAAAAATAGGCAATGCTATCTAAAGTCAATTAAAGTTAGACCAAATACATTTTATAAAATATTTTTTAAAAAATTTGTTCCTGTTTCCCTTTCACCAAAGTTTTTTTGAATTTTTTATTTTTATTTCATTAATTTTTAGAAAAGCTAACCTAAAGGACCAATCAGGCAACGCTCCAGCAAATAATATTTCGAGGTATAACTTCCGTAAGGTACCTCTTTTATATTTTGCATTAATAGTTTTATAAAAAAATTATTAAACGAGTTTAAAGAATTTGTCATAAAATACCAAAAAAGTGGCAACGCCTTAAAAAATTATTTAAAATTTAAGTTTCCTAAGCCCTAGCTTAAAGGTCGAAATAACTTTTTTAATTGAGTTTTTGATGTGAAAAATTTTGCAGTTAAATTTTTTGCTAATGATTTTTTCTATAATAAGGTGGCAACCCATTTCCAAAAAAATTGATATCTCTGAAATTACTTAAATCTCAAAATATTTAAGATTTTCCGTTTAACTTCAAGGATTTTAAAAAGAAATAATCAAAAAAAGTTATGCAATTGAATTGCATTGTATGGAAAAGTAAAGTGATTTTAAGAAGTTATATTTGGAAGTTGGGGGACTGAAAGAATTCTTTTTTTTTTTTTTTGGATAATTCACTAAATGCGTTTTTTTATTGGTATGAACCATATTTAGGGGTAAAAGATGTTTAAAAAGTCAGCGATAAATTTCTTTTAAATGCCAACATTTTTAAGTCAGCTGCAATTTCAAATAGAATTAAAAAAATTTTGTTTTGATTAAAAAAATCCTGTGCCTTAACCAGGATATCAACAGGCATTATTAATTAATAATTTGCCGATATTTTGGTTCACTTTTTTTACCAAAAAGAATTATCTTTTTATGGGTGGAAAATTAACATGATTACCTTTAAAGCCTGTTGGTGTTAATTTTAGTGTCATAATCAAATTGGCATCATTTTGAAAAAAAATCATTTGCCCTTATAATAAATTTGGTTTCATTATGTGTTTCTTTTCTTTACTCCAACTAATCAATTCTTGTTTAATTTTAAAAAGTTTCACTCTCATTACAAAGAAACATCACCCCCTTCTAACTTCAACCTTAGGTCATCAAAAGCAAAAAGCATCATTCAAAAAAAATCATTTGCTTATCCTCTTTATAAAAAAATTGCTAATTAATTTCTGAAATTAAAAAAATGATTTTGTTTAAAGGCTAAAAAGGCTCTCGAAAGTCTACCCTTCACCTTAAATCCTCAAAATCAAAAGGCATCATTTTTATAACAAAAAATCATTTGCCCTTAAAATAAATTCTACGAAAAAAATGTTTAAAAAAATTTGCCTTTGTTTAAAGGCTGTTAGTGGGTAGGAGATTATGTTCTTGAAACAAACCACCATCTTAGAAATTTTCTTGCTTTAAAATTTTGTTTTTAAATATAAATTATCAGATAAAAAAAATCATTACCATACATACACATACACATTTAAACATTTATACCTTAAGTCCTCCAAACAGCATCATAACGATGTTAAAATCATTTGCTCAGTTGTTAAAGAAAAAAGAAAATCCCTTTTAAATTCCTTTAACACACAAGATTCGCTTTCATTTAAAGGGGTGTTAAAAGGATGTTTATGACAATGATGTTGATGAAGTTGTTGCTGGTATGTTGATGTTGTTGCTTTTTGTGGGGTGGTATATATTGAGATTCTAAATGAGTTAAATTTTGTTGAGCTTTTTTTCTTGCTATGAGCTGTAATAATGGGCTGCTGCTGTTGTTGTAAGGGGTTGCTAAATATTTAGATAAATTTATCTCATTAAAAATTTCTTATACAAATTTCTCCTGCCCTTAAACTTTCGCTGTAACTTTCTCCTGCTTAATTTCGTTGCTTTCTTCTCCTTAGAAACTTTACATCTCTAAGCTTTTCTGATACTTTTCCCCTTTTTAAGCTGCTTTAGAAAATCTAAGAGTATTTTCCATAACATATTTAGATTTTTATCCTTTTTATTTCTCTTTATTGTCTTATGAGTTTTAATTTATGTTCCTTAGTCATGCACTTGAGTTTTGTCTTGCTTTAGAAAAAAGAATTTTTTTTGTTTTTGAGTTTGTGTAGGTACATATGTCTTTAAGTTGTTTATATCTTTTCTTTGGTTTTTTGTTTACTTAAAAATTTAATTGATTTTTGTTTTTTCTCTCATAAAATGGCGTTTAATATTATTTTATTGCGCTTTTTTATATCTCGTTATCCTGCAAGTACTTTTTTATTAGAATTCAATAAATTGTTTAATTTTTTCTTGATCGCATTTAAAGTTTTTGTTCGTAAATTGATCTATTTTTTTGGTAAGCTTTTCTTATTTTAAAAATGAAAAAAAAAATTTATCACATTTTGCTTCGAAATTGGATTTTGTTTTTAAGAAATATTAATATTTAATTTGTTGATTGTATCAGGTTTTTGTGAGTTTCATTTCGTTGGTGTTTGCTGGCTTTTATTTTGAGTGAGGGTGGTGTGATTAGGTATCCAGTAGCTTATCCTGAGGTGATCGAGGTATCCTAAAGATAGAGAAAACGAATATTTTTATAGTATTTAACAAAAATCTTTTTCTTATTTAATTTAAAAATTATTTTCTATCTAAACTAAAAAAAACCGATTGATTCATTAATCATCATACAGCCCAAATGCGTAAAGCTAAAGACTCTAGGTACCCTATGAAACTACATAACAGGGATTTCAGGAAGCGCAGATCCTAAAAGAATGAAAATGGGTCCAATAGAGAAAAATCCGTAAGTTGCTATCTAGTGAACAATAATAATATAAAATGAAATAAAGTTACAAATACGATTTAAACAATTTTAAACCATAAAATAAATTATTATAATTAAGTTTGTTCTCAAGAATATTTTGCACAAATCGATCTTGAAGACTAAATTCATCAAAATTTAAATTTGTGAAGTTACACCAGTCACAGTATTTTAGTGGTCTTTTTGAGCGGAAATCATATTTTTTTTGGGGATACAGCTTCTTTTGAACATTTAAAAATATACCGCCCAGGGTATCTGTAGCCTATTTTTAAATTAAAACTTTGAAATACTTGAGCTGTAAGCAAAAATACAAGTAAAATGGTTACACGCGTCACATAGAATCGCCGTTATATGAGAAATAAATCTTACTTTTTCAGATTGAATAAAAATTTTTCAATTATCATTCACCCCAAATAATGTTTCTTATTTATAAATAGAAAAGCAAGATTTTTCTTACAAAAATGAAATCAACCAAAGAAGGCTTATTGATTATTTTTCATATATTTTTTTAGAAAAAGTAAGTTAACCGCACAAGAAACTTGAGAAAAATTTTAAAATTGAGCTCTTTTTATACAGAGTGTCTGGTGACAGATTTATATTTTCACACTTAAATAAAAACCTAATAATTGCCACAAAGTTTTATAAGAAGCATTTAACGATAAAATGGAAATGCGGTTTATATTTCTTAAAGAGTATGCCATCCAGATGTCTTCCGTCGGGTTAAACACACTGTTCAAAAACGGAGCCTTGTGTTCTGCGCCACACACTGCAGTAAGCCTGGTTTAATTGAGCTGATTTCTCGACGAATATTTTACTTTAATGCCACAAGAGATGAGGGATTGCCATTACAAGCCCTGTCTTTAAAGGATCTCCATAAAAACATCTACGGAAATAAGATGGAATGCCCTCGGTGGGCATTGGATGTCCCAAATTTTTCCCGGAGCAAATTCATCGAAGCTCTGGCTGTGTGTTTAGCGGCCTCATCCTGTTGAAACCGCATGTGTGAGGAGTACGAAAGATGAGCTAGCAAGTTTGGCAAAAATAATTCTGTAATCATGCGTCGATAATTTTCACTGTTGACATTCGTCGCCTGGCTTAAAGAGTTTTCGGAAAAAAGGTTCAATTATCTCATGCGTGGATAAGGGACACCAAATAGTTACCGTGGGGCAATGGAATGATTTTTTTTGTTTCAATCGAGGGCCGCAGGTTCTTGGAGACCAATACGGCAGTTTTGCTTGCTTTCGTGGCCGTTTAAGTGAAAATGAGCTAATCACTTTGTTTTGAAAAAGAAAAGATTATAAATTATCTACCTTATATAAAAGGGCCGTTCACAATAACACAGTTTGTAACTTAAAAAAAACTGTAAATCTTTTGGGTATCAAAAGCTAAAGGAAATAATAACAAACTAAGCAAAAATTTGTTCAATGAAGGAACGCTGAAGAAAATTTTTATTTGTGAATTTTGTGAACGGACAACTAAAAAACTTTGTCAAAAATTCTATGATAAGTATGGTTTTAGTTTTGCCGGAATCTTTTGTTTTCCGGGAAACGGGAATATATAAATTAATTTCTCAGAAATTTTTAATTTATAAGAAATAAGAATTTAGTAGAGATTGAACTTAAGCTTAAAGTAGTAATAACAAAATTAAATTACTTATAAAAACTTAAAGAAATATTTTAAAAAATTGAGAAATTGAGTTCTCGTCCCGGTAACTCTCGGGAAAACCCCTAATGATAAGCTTACTCTTTAAGTAGTATGTACGAAGAGCTTTTGGATTAAAGTCCATTAACTTTCGCTTTTGATTTCATTGTTTTTTACAAATGCATAGTAAGCTAAATTCTACACTGGAAAAAAATTTTTTATTACGATTAAATTATTTGTAAGGTGGGCATTTCCAGAATGAAGAACACGCAATCCCAAAAACTTGTTTTCTTGATATTAATTTTATAACATTTTAGAGCAGCAAAATATTAAGCGCAAAAAATTTATTATTTGAAAATTTTTTCTTCTTATATACAAGCAGTTAATAAATGGAACTTTGTTTTGACTGCATCTAAAAAATTGAAATAATCTACGCATTGGAATGCATTTTTTAAAGATTTTTTAGTTTAAAAAGGAACAATTCCGCTTGCTGAAAAAAGATGTAAAAGTAAAATATTTTTATCTTTGGTGTGTGGTAGAGCACGCGACATTTGGGATGCGACTTAATTTCCCATAATATTGGAGTAATTAATAAAAATAATTTTTTTTTCTCAAAAGTGCATTTAACATGTTTAATATAATATGTTTTTATTCATATACTTTATTCACATACATATTTATGTATATTTTATATTTTAGACATTTACCATGTATGGGACAGGGTTGATGTGCCATAAATTCCATCACCTTAAATTTTTTTTTTTATATCTAAAGTTATCTTCTTTAAACTGCACAAACACAATTAAAAGCACTTTCCTTACACAATGTTGGGAAGCAGTTCTACCAAAAATGACATCAAAAATAGAGGCAAAAGAGAGAACGTGACACAATTTCACAAGAAAAATAATATATTTAATTTTAAATTTTATATTTTATAAAATAGTTTTTATTTTAGTTAACGAAATTATTTGCTTAGATTTATAATTTCAGCCATCTGATTGCCACGATCGAGGTATATTTATAAGAAAATTTGTATTGTGAAAGGGAACGCGGCACTAGAATATAAAGTGCAAAAAATTAAGAGTTTAAAGTTTATCGATTTTTTTCGGTACTTTCTTTTTTTTATCGTATGAATTTGTTATTTGTAGAAGACTTCCATAAAATAAATTCAATCATAAAATAAATATTTAATACAAAATTATTAAAGAGAAAACACTATTCAAAGTAATAAAGACAACAAAACGAAGTATGCTCTTGCAATTTCTTGTAACTTCTCCTAAAATTAGCTTTAAATTAAAATTTTTACAAAAAAAAAGGCATTTCTATGTGAACATTAAACATTTTGACCTCGGTAGACTGCACACTGGAAATTCCCATATGTAATTTTATAATCTAATATTTCTGGTAATTAAACATCTTTTGATGAAATCATCATTATCATCACCAAGAAGTAAATGATTAAATTCTGAAACGTAAATGTGTACCAAGAACAAAAAAGCTTTATCATAAATAAACCGATAATTGGCATCAGTTCTTATTATAACAACTTAAGCTGCTTTGTTTCTGTACTTAAACCTAAAGCTTTAAATATATTTATCATTAACTTCTAATTAATCACACTTACCTGTTGAAATATAAAGAAAAAGTTCATATTAATGACGGCTTAAAATAAATTAATAGTTTTTAACACTGTTTTTTGATTAAGATTTTTCAATTCTTGATTTTAAAAGTTGATCTGACATTTGTCTATTATACTTATTTAACACTATTTTATTTTGGCGTTTTATTTTTATTATTTATTTAACATTTTGTTTAATTTATTTTATTAAAAATTTTTTAATCCAAAATATCACTAAGCAACTATTGATAATGGTGATGATGATCCCTTAAGGATCCATGATCGCATTGTTTGGCAATGAGTCTATGGAAGTTGCGTCATGACCATCGAAATGCTGCGTCTGATGAATGAAATGAAACTAAATGAGTCGGCGCGAAAACTTTAGTTTTTATACCAAACTCTAACAAAAGGGCTTTAAATCTATATAAACCAAGGACAAAGGATATTGCTTTTTTTGTCATTTGGAACTTTTTCAAATATTTTTACATTCAATTTCATTTATATCTAAAAAAATACTAGAAATACAAGTTTATTGCTAACCAAACATAATAAAAAGTACATCACATACACACACAAACACTCAAAAGAGTTTCTCACAAAAAGCTTGTTGCAATTTTTCAATTGAGAAGAAAAAAAAATATCTTTGGATTTTGGGTGCTTTTACCATATATTGTTTGAAATAATTTTTGGTGGTGGTTTTTTCGTTTGTTGTCTGAAAGTGATCATGTTCACATAAGTACACCTGGTCCAGTTAGACAAGCTGCTGGACCATTTCATTCAATTCAGCATCATTGTTGTTAAGTTAAACTAGTTTTTTTTTGTTTGTATTATTTTGTGTAAATTGTTTGATTTTGTATAAAATTTTTGTTTTCCGTTAAGGGTAACGGATAATAAAGCTTCCGTTTCTTTAATATCCTTGACCATTGATCTAAACAAAGACTAAAAACGATAAGTAAAAAATTAAAACCGTCTGCTTTTAAAGTTATTGTAGTCAGCTGGGTGCGCATGATGATCGTCTTTTCGTTCCTCTTGTTCAAGGACTTTTTTCATAAAAAAATGTTTCTTTTTCTCGTAATATTTTCGTGCAGTTTTGTTTCAAATTTGTCAGCTTTTTGATGATAATGATTAAAAAAACATATAAAATTAGTTGAATATGACAAAAAACATGTTTGAACTGAATGATAAAGCTTTTGTTTGTTAGAAATTAAAATGATAAATGTGAAAAATGACCCTACAAATTTTCACATTAAAACAACTTTTCAAATAATAAAATTTAAAAATTAAGGAAGCAATTAAATGCTCTGTAACCTCAAATTACTTTTAATCTACATATATATATATATATGAAGTAACAACGTTAATGACTGACTGACTAACTGACTGATTCATCATCGCACAGCTTAAAATTTGAACGTGGGTACCTTTTCAAATGTATAGATCAACTAAGGCGGGATATTGGGAAATTCGGACCCGAAGGAAGTAAAAATTGGCCAAATATGAAAATATCCGAAAGGTTATAAGTAAAAACTGTAAACATTAGAAACAAAACTGAGAACTGAAAAAATAACTGGAACCATGTCTGGCATTTTTTTTAAATTTTGAACCATAAGGGGTAAAAAAATTTGTAAAAACTAAATTTTGATAGTCCCTAGGTTCACTTTGTAACTTATGAACAAATAAAAATAAAAGTATAGTGCAAATTGCCATTCGACATGCCTCAAAAAAATATAAATAAGTTTTTGCCACTTTTTTGAAGATTGTACCATAAAGGGTAGAAAGGGTAAAAATATTATATCGGCCCTTTTAGGTACTTTTCGCAGATTCTAAGCCAACACAGATAAAAACAAAATTTAAATGGTTTTCGACAGGTCTAAATAAAATATGAATATGCTTTTTATATTTTAATGATTTTTGACCCAAAGGAACAGAAAAAATGGTACAAATTATGTATTGGTACCTTTAGGTACTTTTTGTAACTTCCAAACCAATGCAGATAGAAGCATAACTAAAATTGTTTCCGACAGGTCTAGGCAAAACATGAATATATTTTTTATATTTTCATAATTTGTGACCTTAAAGGGCGGGAAAAATGGTACAAATTATGTATTGGCACTTTAAGGTACTTCTTGTAACTTTCAAACCAATAAAGATAGAAACATAATTTTAATTGCTTTCGACAGGTCTAGATAAAATAAGAATATTATTTTGGCACTGTTTTAAATATTAGATCCCAAGGGACAGAAAAAATGACACAAATTACATATTGGTACTTTTTAGGTACTTTTTGTAACTTCTATACCAATTAATTCAAATTTCGTTCAAAGGGTCTATACAAAATACGAACATGCTTTTGGCACTTTTTTTTAATTTTAGTCCCTAGCGAACCAAAAAAATGGTCCTAATTACATATTAGTACCTGTTAGGTACTCTTTGTAACGTCTAAGTCAATAAATGTTGAAATATAATTGTAGTCGCCTTTGAAATGTCTAGACAAAATATAAATATGGGTTTAAGAGGAGAGGCATTCTCACCCCTCCTTGAGACACTCGTTGCCAATTTACTTCTTACCGAGCTTAGGGGTCATCAGTAAATATGACTGGATAATTCTTGAGCTCACTCAGTTCTGTGATTAAAGCTTCACTGTCGAGGATTAGCCAGTAGGCGGAAAAGGAGGAGCTTTAGATAATTCTGGAGAAAACATATTTAGTTCTCTTAACCAGAAAAAATAAGAGTGGTCCATTGACCACACTTAGATTAAATGGTACCTAAGTTCCTGGCACAAAAATTCCTAGAAGTGGTATTAAAAAGTAAGCAGACGAAGAGACTCAATGTGAAGAAAAGGATCAAGAAGGCGAGCAAAGAACTCTGTGCATGCAAAACAGTGTTAAAAAAACTTGGAAGTTTACGCTGATTCTTACACGCATTTGATCTTTACCGCAATTGCGTATGAAGCTGGCGCAAAGAATAGCGGAACTGTGAATAACTGCAACCCAGCGTAGCAATTCCACGGCGTCGCTGAATGTAATTTTTGATTTAAAACCAATTATTATGGTTGTAGAGGGTGTTACAAAAATATAGGCAAATCGACTGCGGACAACGGAACAATTCACGCAGATGCCATATAGGGAAGACGGAATGGTTGTGGATACAAAATAAAGCAGTGACTTTATGGTTCTAAAATTTAATGAGTATTATAATATCGGGACGATAATTCTTTTACTGTATTTGCAAAGAAGTGATTTTATTGGTCATTCCCAGCGATACAGAAATGGTTGAGCATATTCTGGATAACTGTCTAGTGCTCATGAGCTTCTAAAGGAATTTTCTAGGTTTAGTAAGGTGGCACTGCCAGAAAATAGTGAAACACTCTTGAGTTTATTATATCTAAGGCAATAACCAGGTTTCCATTTTTTCTTTGTCTTGGTGTTCAAGATTGGCCAGTTAAACCCAACCTATATTCTAAAACTTTTTGGGCACTTAAATACATCAAAAAATCAACCATTTATTTATGAGCAACATTTAAAATGCAAAGTGTCTCGGTAGCCTAACTGGCAGTGCACTAGTGTTGTAGTTCGAAGGGTCTCAGGTTCAAATCGCAGCCTACCGCAAGTACATAAAGAAGTTTTTCAAAAATAAAAAACAATTTTTCTTCAATATAGGTCTGTTATCCAAAAAAATTAGTTTTAATTTTTGAATAATTCCGTTTACGCCTAAATCAATATTTTTGAGGTTACATCAAGTACGGTTGTAAGACTTAATCAATCTGTAATATGACTAAAATTGAGAAATTCGTACTAGAAAAAAATCGTAATGTTTTTGAGGAATTTCATACTTGGCTTAAGAAATTCCGTACTCACCGTAAATTTTATACCGCTACGGCTTGATTTAAAAAAAGATAACTTGGTATTATTTCAAAAATGTTTGGTCCTTTTTAGCCTTTTTTGGATTATGAGTCTAGAAATTTGAAATTAGAGACAGTTGACATATAAAGAGGTACGAATTCAACTTAGAAGACGAAAGCGACTATTTTTTACGTTTTCGGTTCTATGCATGGTACAATTACCTTACAAGGTATTATCGCTACGGCAACAACTACAACAAACTCTAAACCAAATTTAAGAAGTTGTTGTAAAAGCATCCTCGTTTATGTCAAAAAATGTACTGTTTGACAGAGTAAACAAGTGCAAAAGCTGGAGCCAAAAATAGTCAGCTGTTAAATCGATACTACCTTGTAATTGTACGATGGTCCTATGTATGAAATAAAACTAAAGACTGTTAACCCATAAAGAAGTCGGATTTAACTAAGCGGGCAAAATGTACTTTTTTACTTTTTTGGAAATTTTTAACATTATTTAAGATCGGAAATCAACTAAATTTACAACAAGTTTTTAAGCAATTTTGGGATCGAGATGCTGGGTTTGGCCTTTTCAGTTTAAATTTGTTAGGGTTTCGTTTAGAAAATTTTTTTATAAGTTAAAATTAATACATCAAAAAATTTCCTCATTTCAGTCATACTTTAATTACATATTCTACGATTATCCAAATTCGACTGTTAACTTTAGCATATGCAATCAACATAAGGCTTTAAGAACTGCCGGCTTTAAAGATCTTAAGCAAAACCCCCAAAAACATACTGACCATTTTAACACAACGTAATATGACCTTGTTAAAAAGGTCGTTATAAAAATCCTAAAAACAAAAAAAAATCTCCACCAAATTTTTTTTACGTCAATGTGTGCGAAAAAATTAAAACTAAACCCAAACATGCATACCTTGTGATACATTTTAGATTACTTTTTTTTCTCCATTTAAATATATAAAAATAATTTTCTAATTTTTTTAACAACTACGAGAAATTCAACAAGTTAAGGGTTGTTGCAGCCACTTTTTTGTGGCATTTATTTCGTTAAAAAAAACGGTTGTGCAATAACATAACATAGGCAAGCAGACAGACGACTTAAGTTAATTCTGTCAAGGTTGAATTTCGGTAGTTTTTAGCAAAGAAAACAGCAGCAACAACAATTAAATGTTGAAGTGCTATTAACCCTTAAAGTTATTGTGATTTGAAGTTTAACTGCAGGGGTTAGAGGTGGGGTCAAAAATATAAAATGCCACGACATTTTGCAAACACAAAATACGTTTTCGTTTACGTATTAAGATTTGTTTGAGGGTTGTAAAATTTATTCCTATATGGGACATTAAGTTATTCACAATTGTTAAATTAATTTAACCATAATATTATAAGTTGGCCGTTATTTTTAAATAAGGGTAATTGTGAATTATAAATGTTATTATTAAGGGTTGCCAGGTATTTTTTTCTTTAAAATATAAAATTAATTCTTGAGTGCAATAGTATGTAGAATTAAAATACTTAAGAAATATTTTAAAGCATGTCATAAAATGTTTTACCGATAGAATCCTTTTGGCTCAGTTCGTGAATAATTAAAAATCATTAAAAAAGTTGGTGATTATTACCAATTTCCAGCAGTGAACCATGAAAACAATAGGAATCTAAATATTCCGTATAACCGTAGAAGCCTTTCAAAAGTATTATTTAAATGCCGCTTCATAGCGTATAAGTGTTTAAAATTGATTGGGCATATAATGATGTCACCAATGCCTTAGTTGCCTTTTTTTTATAAAGGCAACATGTTTTTATTTAAAATTACATATTTTCCGATTATGATTGGGAACTTTTTAATTGCATTTTAGAAATTTTTCATTCAATTTCTGAAATTTCTAATTTCATTAAAAAATTTCTAATTCAATTAAAGAAAGTTCAATATTGTTTTTAATATTAAACGACCTTTTATTATTTTATTATGTCATTGTTTTTATTAACAAAAATATTTTATGTTCAAATTTATATCGTTGCCAGATTGATTTAAAATAAATATCCCTGAAGAGGCTGGAAAATACCAGCGAAACGTTGGATAAAATAATGATATAATAGTTTTATTTACATTAAGATAATTTATGACCTTAAAAGCCCGTTACTAACAAATCGTAAAAGAAATTTCAAATTAAACTTCAGAGCTTAATATTCTACATTCGAAAGCTCCTAATGCTGTTTAAGAAATTTTTAGTTTACTTTCAGAAATTCTAAATTCAATCTCAGAATTTTTTATTTGTGTTTTAGAATTTTTCGATTGTATTTTAAAATTTTTAAATTGTATTTTAAAAGACTTGTATTCAAATTCAAAGCCTTCTACTGTTTTTAAAAATTTTGAAATCAATTCAAAATTTTCTAATTTAATTTCAGAATTTTTTAATTAAAATTCATATATTTCAAAATTTATTAAAACATTAATTATTCATTTTAAACTTAAAATCCCTCATTAAATTTTTAAAATTTTTTCTTTAATTATTAAATTTTTTTTTATTAATTCAATTCCGGGAATCTCGAATTAATTTTAATTAAGTTTAAAATGTTCTAATTTTTAATTATTTTTAATTCAATTTAAAAAATTGTTAACTCAACCTAAACTCAAAAAGTTCTTATTCAATTTCATAACTTTTCTTATTGTAGAACCTTTTAGTTGCATTTCAGAAACTTTTAAATAAAGTTCTGAAATTTCCAAATACTAATTCAATTTTAGAAATTTCAAATAATATTTGAGAATCTTATATATTAATTTCAAAAGCTTTAAACTTCTAGTTATATTTCAATATTTTAAAATTTTGTTTCAGAGTAGTTAATTTTGTGTTTCAGAATTTTCTATTTGTATTTTGATATATTTCATTTATATATTAGAATTTTAAAATTTTTCGTTGGTATTTAAGATTTTTTTTTTAATTTTAGAAATTTTCTGTCTTATTTTAAAACCTTCAAATTGAATTGTAAAAAATTTTTATTAAATTTGAAAATTTCTAATTCAGTTTTAAAACTTTTCAATTAAATTTTAGAAATTTCTAAATTTTTTTTAGATATTTTTCATTTGATTTGAGCTAAAAAGTCTCTATATCAATTTCAGAATTTTTTTAAACAATTATTTGTTTTAATTTAATTATTCAAATTTTAAAAATTTCTAATAGTATTTAGAAATTTCCAATTTAATTTAAAAATTTCTAGTTGAATTTTAAAATATTGTAATTAAATTTCCCACATTTTTAATTCAATTTCAGAATTTTTTAATATAATTTAACTCAATTCAATTATAAAAATTTTAGTTGTTTTTTAATTTTAACATTTTCTAACTGTATTTAAAAATTTTTTATTTGTGTTTCAAAACTTTCCACTTATGTTTTAGAATATTCCAACTGTTGTCCATAACTTTCTAATTTAATTTCCGAAGTTTCTTATTTAATTGGAAAAATTTCCAATTCCATTTCAGAACTTTTTAATTTATTTTCAAAATTTAAGCATTTTGTTTTTCTTAGAATTTCAATTGTATTTCAAAATTTTTCCTTTGAAATGTAACAAAAAAAATCTGAAACACAATTAGGAAATTCTTAAATTCAAGTTTAACATTCTAAAATACAAGTTTTAAACCCTGAAATACAATTTTAAAAATTCAGAAATTCGGAACATTGCTAACATTAATTAAGCAATTAAAAAAAATTTTTAGAATTTTATAAGTAATTTTTATAATTCAATTAAAAAGTTTAAAATACATTTAAAAAACTCAGATATACAAGGGAAAGTTTCAAAATCGAATTTTAAAAATTTCAAAAACAAATTCGAAATTTACAAAACTGAAATAGAAAGTTCTTAAGCTAAATTGGAAATTTTGCAAATTGAAATAGAAAGTCTTACACTAGAAATATAAATTTCTAAAATGCTATTAGAAGGCCCTTAAATAAATTTAGAAATTGTTTAATTGTACATGGATGTACGCTATACCACAGAACTTTAAGTCAGTGTCAGATTTATAGCTTTTCTGTAAAGCCACTGTATCAGTTTAAGAGCTTATACAAAATTAAGACCATAAAAGTCTCCTGCATGGCGGCCAAATTAGAGGTCCTTAAAAAAAATTCTGGTCTGGGATTACTTTTAGGTTAAAATAATTTTTTTTATATTTAAGTTGAAAGTGGAACTTACCAAAAAAATTTTTTTATATTATTTTGAATTACATGAAAATTCTTTGCATTTTTTTTAATATTTAAGTTTCTAATATTTAAAAAAAAATCCGAGAATGCAAAAGATCAAAATTCTAAATGTCAGCTCTTTGCTTTCATCAACTCTTGAAAAAATAATAAAAAAATTCTTATTTGTTATTTTCATTTTCCTGAAAATAAATGTTCTTGTTTTTGTTTGTTAAATTAGTTAAAAATTTTTCAATGCATGAAATAAACAACACTTTCAGAATGAAGCACAGCTATACGCACAATTTGTGTCTGTGGTAGAATCAATGGGAGCGATTGTGTGTCTGTGTATCCTTAAACTTATGTAAACAAATATGAGTATTTTATTAGTTGGGTTAGTTAGTGTTAAATTTGTTCTTCTGTAACTTTTTCTTTTTCATTTTAGTTGTTTATTTTTAAAAAAATTTTGGAAGCAATTTTCATAAATTCAAAACATTTTTTTTTATGTATGTGTGTGTGTGTGTGCGTGAAATAGTTTGTTTTCTTTTTGTTTGTATGCAGTCTTAATTTATTATTATTTTGTATTCAGAAATTTTATATGTTTCCCTAATAGTATATATATATACAACTTTACATACAAACATACATATATGTACCCATACGGATAACCATGTAAATTCAAGTGTTAAAAGGACCTCCTGTTTTCTTTTGAATATTTTTCTATGTATTTATGTACCTTTATACATACATGTACATAAAAATGTATATATTTAGCTATGGTACATAGTATATTCTTGCTAAATTTAATTTTAACATGATGTAACATATTAAACGAATATGTTTATGTTTTGCCACTTGAATGGAAGGGATGATAGTTGTGCTTCTTTTACAAAGGCCTTCAGGGGCACAGTTCCTTTTGTAAGTAAAAAGTTTTCTAAAAGTTACTTGGTAAGAGGTTATTTAGTAGCCTACACAGGATATACATATTTTATATGTAAATGTGTATGTATGCAAAATATTTTTAATAGCCATCATATATTCTAGGCTATTCAAACTGAGTTTACTACTCTTTAAATGTTGTAACATTGCAATGATATTTTGTTGCCTTTTATTTGGGGAAGCATACAGAAAAAGAACAAAATCAAAAAAAAAATTTTGAAGCTTTGGTCAAGCAAGGCAATCGGAAGTAACTAGAAGAAATAGTTGTTTAAAACTAAAAACCAAAGTCAGCAGTGAAGAGTAAAAAGTTGAGGTATGTAAGCAGATAAAAAAAAATTAAATTACATTAGATCCAAACTTACCAATAAAAGGAAGTAGTGCTCAAAAGCTATCTTTAAGTACCAGTAAAAATACTGGAGTTCTTTTCATTAAAATATATGTTTTAATTTTCATACCAACAATTATTGTTTCTGGGAGGAGGAAAGTCCTAAAAACAGAATATTTATTTTGGATCAGAATATTCATTGGCCTAACGGACAGTAATATCTCAACAAATAGCCAAATACCGATAAAAGCAATTGTATCTTGTAGCGCCAAGTCTAGGACAGTGCTATAATTAAACAAATTATTAAAAGTTAATAAGAATACGGCCAAGTACCTACTAAATGGGGGGCTGAACATTGCGAGGTAATCGGAAATGGATGACTGCGAAAAATCTAGCGAATAGAGTTGTGAAAAGCTTTACCTGAGCACCTTCCGCGTTGGCCTAATCTCACGCTGACTTAACACCGTCACAATATTGCCCGTGACTTGGCACCCCAGACCACCCAATTAGCAATTCTCCGCCATGACTCTGTGCAAGCCATAAAAGACCTCTTGCTGAGGAGTTGGGCTATCTAAACCAAAAGTGCGTCTCCAGTTTTGATCTCCTCATTTCCAATTAAAACGGATCCGCGCCGACAAGGCACATTTTCACACGCTTGTGAAACAGTTTCTAACCTTAAGCGAAAACGATTATGCGACACTCAGCTCATTTTATAGGAATTTTATTTCATACAAATCAATCACTCCACTTAAATCAATGCTTCATAATCATCTCACCTCCAGTCGGGACCGAATCACGCACATGTTTCAACATGCCAATGCCGTCCATCTCATTATTTGTTACTACTCTAACGGGATCTTGTTTTAGATCCTAGGGTCCCTAACTTACTCCTTTTCAGCTATTAGCCTACTTCATCAGTTGCTCATATGCCTGGGTAGACCCGCCAAAACTTAGAGGCTTTATCTTGTGAACCTTAAGTTCATATAACAGCACTTACGTGATCAGTTGCCCCGCTTGGGGATAATCATAACCACCACGAGTACTCCCGAAGGAGACCTCACCAATAATCAAACCATGCACTTGGTAAGTACCGGGCTTTTTGATTCCCGTGGCACCAGATAGGATTCTGGTCAGCATCAAAACTTCCGTCTTATTCCTACCAATTTCTATTCAGCACAGATAATGAATTTGAACCCCCCTAGGCCTTGTATTGCTGTGCTAGTTATTTGCGAGGTAACATGCCACAGCGTCAACAAGGACAATCTGCCTCAAGCCAGACAAGTAAGTAGGTAACCACTGATCCTTTTAAGCCCAAGACAAATTGTTTTAACTTAGCCATGCCTGTTGGCCTTGCAGTAAGCTGAAAGTTGCCCGGCTGGTACCACGAGGAGGTAGGCATTGGCACTTGCGCTGATGGAAGGTTGCCCGAGGGCCCTCCTCTTTCATCAACCAAACTAGAAGACAGAGTTATGAAAAGCTTAACGTGATCACCTGCCATGTTGGCTTCATCTCACGGTGACTTAACACCATCACGATATTGCCCGTGACTTGGCACGCCAGATGGTTTGCCAGCAAACTAGAAGAAAGTTGAAAGTTGAGTTTATGAGCCGAAAGCTTTTTGTATCATCAAAAGTAGACTTCAAAGGAAGAGAAAAAGATTACCAATAGGGCGCTGTGAAACACGAAAGAGTTTAAAAAGTAAGGAGAATCATTTGGCGCCACCCAAACTAAGGAAGTCTTGAAGCTTAGGAAATCCTAATTTAGGAAGGTGATAAGAGGCTACCGAAAGCTACAAGGACTCTTTTGTTAGACAGAGGTTGCGAAGAACTTCCATCATTTTCTGTGTCACTGCCACATTGCATGGGTAAATGAGGTACATACGTTGTTAGCTAGACCGAGACAAGCAATGGAAACCTTTTGAAACTGCGGCAGTTGTACTTCTTTGTAGAGAAAATGGCTGCAATGCCAGGGAAAGTTTTGATTCATGGCACAACTTTGGGCCAAATAAAAGCATTAATATTCTTGACCTGGCTGCGGCTAAGGAAACTTCAAAAATGCTGATGAATAGCAAAAGTGCAGGTGATTTAAACACTAAATTAAACACTTGTTGTAGATGCTGGATCACACAAGGACTGTATGGAAAACATGCGACACTTAAACTCTTAACAGGTGCTTAAATATATTAACTCGGCATATATATGACTTTTAAACAAAGCTGACACTGATATCGGTCAAATGGTTTATAAACAAAGTTAGACATTAAGATACTACTTACTGGGGACCGAAACCAATAATACTACTGGATTCGTGTGAATAAGAAATCTTTCGATTGGTGAAATTAATGCAGTAAAAAATACGGTTGGAAGCAGCCACTAGCAGACCACTTCGCTTGGTATTTAAGAGCTAAATTTATTTAAAACAGAGTACATTAAGCTATTTAGCTGCATTAGTGATCCGACATGGTAAATCAAACAGAAAGGGAAATTGAAAAAAATATTTTTAAACTGTAGCTCAAGAAGGCTGCGACGGCAGTACACATTGTTTCCGTATGCTCAACCTTGTCCGGTTTAGGCTTAGGATCACAGGTACTCACAAAGCATAAATAAATTGAGAAAACTTACTCTATTGATGTTTCTATGATAATACAGTAGGTGGAGAACTAGAAGACGGCAGAAACAGATCGATTAAATCTAAAGTAAGAGCTGGTAATATCAGGTGAATTAGTTACAAACTGATACCCATTCATGTTTGTCGGTTATCGAAATATACTGGATTATGAAGGAGGTCTAAAAGAGAACCGAGAACCAAGTGTTCTGCTTTGATGTTTGCCACTGTTTAAGGTCACTGCCACCTTTTGTACAAAATTTCTTCTTTTTATTGATCAATGCTGCTTGTGCTTACTTAGTAACTGCTTTCAAATTTGCTTTTCACTGTTGACTTCTTGTTTTTAATTTACATATTTTTGTTAATTTTTCTCCAAAATTTTTGTTTAATATTTTTTATTTACATTTATTTAGAAAGTTTTCGAGTTTATAACGAAGAGGAAATACTTAAAATTTGCATTTATTAGCAAATATTGTATTTTTACGTTTTGTAATATTCTAGATATGTGTATGTATGTGTGTGTATCTTGTTAAATAAAAAGAAAATGTATTTAAAAGTTGATTCTGGAGTATTTTTAAATATAAAAAATTTAAGAGTTTTTGTATAAAATCGTGTTGATTTTGTAAAAAGCTTATTTTTTATTTTTGTATTCAAAAGGAATTTAAATATTTTTCCCCTTTTAAGGGGCACTTACTTACCTTTGGATTATATAAAGGATCAATTATTAAATATATTCTTATTTTTTCTTACCGGTTCACTGGTTTCATATCCGGCACTAACCGGAAGAAAAAAATCTTTCCTGGTTCCATATCCAGCACTAACTGGAAGAAAAAACCCACTCCAGCTGCTAATATCAAAATAAATGAAGTTTAAAGCTGTAAATATCTTTGATACATTAAACACACACAAGCTGGAACCACTGGTAAACATTTTGCCCCAAAAGATGGAAAAAAATTGTAAGGAGGCCCATTTCCTTTACTCAACACCAAGCAGAAATGGATTATTTCGACCCATTTCATCCAAAGCACCCATAGGCTGCACATTTTTCCATCGCATAGGTTTTCTAAACCTCAGCTCTAGCGCCATATTTAAGCCTTTACTTTAAGGCTATAAGATCCAATGACCAAAATAATTCTCTCAAAGATTTCCATTAAAACCGTTTTACAAAAATTCTTATGGAGGATTTTTATCTCTTACCCTAGAGATCGGGTTCGGTTCAGATAATATGCAATCCTCATATGTTGGCTTAATGCGTCACCTTTAAGGCAGCTTATATCCTAAATTCCTTAGCATCTGCTGTCAATACTTAATGGGCAAATAAAGAGATAGAATTTCAATAAGAAATTCCCAGGACCTGCAGACCCAAAATAGAAGGACAATGTTATGAGTCGCCTAGGAGCATCCTTAGCTTTAAATTGCTCATCATTTTGGCATTAAGCATTCAAAAACTACTTAGCCAATCAAAATACTGCAGTTTCACAATCGAACTTTGATTTGAATTTTCCTACACTTACTACTGTTTCAAATTCACAAAAATTAAGAGCTGTGATGCAGGCTGCACACAATTTTAAAGAAATTAACTTTCAAGATGTAAACGGAAATATAAATGAAAAGGAAATTTGAAAGCCAACTCGTATTAATGTTTTAAAGTATGAATCGAGTAGTGCAAAATGTGAATGTGTTGAAAATAGAAACGACCCTGCAGTTAAAGCTGTAACTAGTAACGTTTTGGAATGGCTGTGCACTAGTTGCAACCTGGACTGTTGCAAAAGTGATGGGATGACACCAGTTAAAAGAGAGAAAAATTTTTAAAAAGTTATAAATATCCACCTCGCTTAGTAAAAAGTGTACTAAAAATAAAACAAAACTTAAAAGGAAAAACTAGTACATATATTAACTAGTACATAACTATATTATACTGAACTAGTTGGCCTATTATGAAAACCTAATGTTTAAATCAATAGTTTGATGTATGAAAAATAGACAGATATGCAACTAGTCGGGAGTCAAAAGCAACTAGTATGCTGGTAACACACACTAGTTATTTTATCTGTAGGGTAAATTTAAAACAAAACTTGATCGTGTAACTGCCTTGTTAGTTTTATAATGGTGTCAAACAACTAATTGATAATCGGAGACCCTCTTGGCTTTTGTTTTGTTTTTAATATGAACAACACTTCCCCTTCATCTTATCTGTTCACAAAATTTTTTTTGCTATTTTAAACTTATTTAGTCTATTTAAATCAAAATTAATCAAAACTTAGTTAGATATTACAAATAAACACAAATCAAATTTGGTTGATAATTTTCTATGAAGCATTGTGCTTCTAAATTCAATTTTAACTATTTTACATTATTTTGAATCACATATATGTATGTATTTCCCTTTTACAATATATTCTAATAAAAATACAGCTACATATTAACATACACATGTATTTTCATAAGCTTAATCAAAAAATTATATTTTCAACCATCTATAAGTACATACATACAAACAGACGTAAGAACACTTGTCTAGTTAATATTCGTATGTAGCTAGGCAATAGGTTCACATCATGTTGGTCATTCTTGTAATATATTCCTAGATAAAATACAACTACAACTTTTATAAGTATTTGTTAATAAAAATACTCACACACATACATACTTGACTACACATACATACATACATACATACATACATACATACATACATATTTATGCCAACGCAAGGCCCAATACAAAATGTAAATAAAATATTTCATAAACTTGCTAAACAAATTTAAGATGTAAAAACAAAAGTACACTAGACTACAGTATTAATATAGAAAACTCAAATTTTTTCGGAAGATGGAAACAAGGATTCATATTGACGTTTTACGTTTCCCTGCAGCCTAGGCGAGTGTTATATTATTTAAGTTCCCTAAAACTAAGGGTTAAAAAAATCCATAGAATACAGGGAAGGTAAAATGACAATTATAAGTTATCATTTAGATATTTATTTACTACACATGTGCGATGGCAAGTAAATAACTTGAGCTAAACCAATATTCATTCATAAAAATACTTCAGGTTATACTCATGTGACAGTCTTTGCATTTTTTTAGTTTTTTTTTTAAATTTATGTATTTGGATGTTGGTATAAACATACATATGTATACTAAGGTTTGTGCAAATTTTTTTTTTCAATATTTAAAAAAATATTAATTTAATTTCTTTAAGACTGAGACTTTATCAACCCAATCAAAAATGACTTCTTCAATATCTCTCGCACAACCAAAGTTTTGTCCTTTAAACTAAAGGTCCTACCGATTGGTTTTCAAAAACTTAAAGCTACAGAGTTGCCCTTGTATATTAAAATTAAAACTAGGAAATAATTTTTGGTACTTTTTTGTGTTTCTGCATACAAATCTTATTTAATAAAAATATTATTTGCCAACTAAAGTGAAAAAATGTTAACTATAAAAAGAGAGAAAATGATAATTAAATGGTTTCTGTGTATATAAAACAAATTATACTACTTTATCTTAAAAGAAATTTTAAGTCAAGATTTACTGTTTTTCCAAAACTCAAATTGTGCTTAAATCTGGAAACTTCATGTTCTTAAATATTAACCAATAAATAGCAACCATAATGGCTCATGGACTCATTATAGCTTGGAGACTATAGATCTGCTTATGGGGAAAACATTTTCAGGGATATAGCAGTATTGAGCAGAATACAGTGACAGATTGTCCAGAAGAGGCCTGGGGTTACTGGACCTAAAACACGACACCGACAAGAAAGTGCAATGGGAAGCTAATACCTTCTAGATCTATAAGCCTCCGCGCCCAGATAAAATCATACCTGCATTTTACAGAACGTTACGACTTAATTTTGCACATTGCTAGTAATGATTTTTATGGCATGTCTTCTTCAAAGATATAGCCTTAACAGGTGGAGAGAGGTCAGGGTAATTTTTATACCCAAGTCTGGATCGATAGGCCATTCTGAAGTGAAGGACTTCTGATCTTACAGTCTATCTTCTTTTCCGCTTAAGAAGATTGATTGATCTCTTCTTGGAGCGTTTTATTAATCCTCACACCATTAGAAAGTCTCAACAAGTTCACCTCAAAGGTAATTTGGCTGAGTGTGCACTTAATAATGTGATTGATTATATAGAACGAGCCCTGCATGATAGGATAATACACTAGCAGCGTTCATGGATATAGAAGTAGCATTTATTTAAAAACGTAAAAAAGAGGTTATAGATGCGATTTTAGGGACTAAGGAGTCAAAGAGTGCTTTAAATTTCTAGGCTAGGAACGGTGAATTGTGAAAGGGTAGTGACTTAAGAAATACCACAAGATAGAGTTATTTCACATTTATTTTTGCTTGTAATCGTCGACGTTGTGGATGCTGAAATTTAATGATAGTTGAAAATGCACACGTTGAGGCCATTTTCGGGATAATTTCTTTTAACGGTTGGGGAACTACTGCAATTGGCGTTGTGTACACCTTCCTAATTGGCGTCAGGGAAACGTTTGGGTGTGAACCCTGATAAGACGGAAGTAGTTCTGTTCACCAGTAAAAAAATCTACAATTTAAAACAAATATTTTTTAAATGGAAGAATGCCCTGACTAATAAAAAAAAATTTTTTTAAATTAGTTTAAAGGGTTTATAAGATTGCTTTCCAAAATACGCAGTATTAAATCCCTAAGAAAGTAATGTGACTAAAGATGAGGGTATATTTTGATGTTTAAACTTATTTATACACAATTTATTCCTTATAAACTTCTATGACTATTTAAATGTGTGTGATGTAGCATATGTATTTCTTTATATATCTATTTCCTTTCATATACATACACACATTCAAATGCACATACATACATATTCAAAATGGTGTTTGTACTTTGGTCAACGTTTTATTTGGGGCTGTTTCATTTTTGGTCATATTTATTAATTGTGGATCCTACTTTACTTATGTTTCTACCCAACATGCCAAGAACATGACACAACAGCCGAAGCAATAAAAACAAAAACAAGGATAAATTACAACAAAAAAGGTTTTGTGTTTCAAAGATGACCAGTTTAAATCAAGTAGTCCTAAAGTATGTTTTATTTTCTTTTTTGCTTAAGTCGTTGTTGCCGTTACTATTATACAAATACATACATACATACATACATACACACTTATATTTTAGTTTATTTCTAAAGCTTCTTGGATTCTTTAGCAAAAAATAAAATAAAAGCATACCAGGGACGAACATGTACAGGTATTACTTATGTATAAGTTTAAATATTTTTTGAATATACTTTTGTACACAGAAAAAAATATTTTTAAATTTTATTCAAATAACAAACTCATTAAAAACCCAAAACGATTTTTACTAATAACTTAACTGTCGAAATAAAAAAACGGTCTTTATACAAACTTAAACAAAACAATGATGCTTTTGTTCAAATTCTTTAAGAATTTGGAATCTATATACTACACAGAACGAAAAACGGCTTTCTAAAATCAAGAATTTTATTCTTGATTTTATCCAAAATCTTTCTTGAAATTTTCAAGTACGATCCTTACTTACATTTTCTTAAATCAAGCCTATTCGGATTGCTTCAACAAATCAACCAGAAAAAAACTTTTTGTTTTAATATATTATTTTACATTTCAAAACAAAGTGTCTTGGTGGCCTAAAGGTAACGCGCTTGTACTGCAGTGTAGAAATCCCTGGTTCGAATCGCAGCTTCGGTAAATACAAAAAATTAATTTTTTAAATTATAAATTTAAAGTATCTATAAAATAAATAAACTATAAAATTCTTCTTCTTTAATAAAGCTCCATAAGTCAAAAAAATGACATTTCATTTTCGAATTAATCCCGTTTATGGCTTAAATCAATCTTTTTTTGGCTTACATCAAGTACGGTTCCGAACTTAAATCAATCCTCTTTTGGCTTAATTGTGGCTAAAAGTAAGAAATTCGTACTTGATTTAAGTAAAACCGTACTCACCGGATTGCTTCAACAAATCAAGCAGAAAAAAGCTTGTTGTTTAAATATATTGTTTTACATTTCAAAACAAAGTGTCTCGGTGGCCTAGAGGTAACGCGCTTGTACTGCAGTGTAGAAATCCCTGGTTCGAATCTCAGCTTCGGTAAGTACAAAAATGAAATTTTTAAATTATAAATTAATTATAAATTAATTATAAAATAAAAATAAAATATAAAATTCTTCTTCTTTAATAAAGGTCCATAAGTCAAAAAAATGACATTTCATTTTCGAATTAATCCCGTTTATGGCTTAAATCAATCTTTTTTGGCTTACATCAAGTACGGTTCCGAACTTAAATCAATCCTTTTTTGGCTCAATTGTGTTGGCTTACATCAAGTACGGTTCCGAACTTAAATCAATCCTTTTTTGGCTCAATTGTGGCTAAAAGTAAGAAATTCGTACTTGAAAAATTTTACTTGGAGTAAGAAATTTCGTACTTGATTTAAGAAAAACCGTACTCACCGTACTTTTGACACCGCTATGGCTTGATTTAAGTAAAGTTTTCTTAGATAATTTTTTGTGTGTATATATTTTTTTCAATTTATAACAATTCAACTAATACATTTTGTTAAATCAATTAAAAAGTTCGTTAGTTAAATTAAAATAGGAGCAAGTTTTATAAACTTGGAAATTTATTAACTGACACAAACAATTTGTTGGCAGGCTGTGATTCAATACAAGTTTAATTGGGATTCAAAATGTTTTAATATAAATTTTTGATTTTAAGTTTGGCTTAAGTTCATATAATTTCTTTTTTATTGGAAGAAACTATTTTTTTCCGTTAATGTTGGAAGAAACTTTAATTTGAAAAAAGCTGATCTTTCCACCGATACTACCCGAGTAAAATGCATTTTCGAAAGCAGTTATGCAATTTTATCATCAGTACTCTTTGAACGGTAGTAGTGTCTTTCTGGTTGTAAACATCACCTATTTAACTTACATGTAATAGAGAAACGGATACGGTATGAGTGTTTTCCTTTTGTTTTATTTTGAAAGTAAGGACGACGTCTACTTTTCATATACCCAATGCTTTTTTCTGTTAAAAGTCTCTTCGGCAACACTTGACTAACGGTCGAGCATCATCCATCTCTCACATGGAATGAAACGCTTTTTATTCTTGTATACCATATAATAGGGGTAATCACTTTTTAATTTCTTTTTTGTCAACGACAAATGGACAGAAATTATTAAAGATCATTTTGCACCGTGCCATGTGGGAGTTATATGCTAATTTTCATTTATTGTGTATATGAAAAGTAAACTTCGTCCTAACTTACTAGGTAAAAACAAAAGGAAAACAGTCATGCCGTATCCCTTTCACTGTTACGTGTAAGTTAAATAGGTGATGTTTACAACCAAAAGACACTACTACCGTTTAAAGAGTACTGATGATGAAATTGCCTAGCTGCTTTCGAAAATGCATTCTACTCGGCTTGTATCGGTGGAAAGATCAGCTTTTTTCAAATTAAAGTTTCTTCCAACATTAACGGAAAATAATAATTTCTTCTAATAAAAAAGAAATTATATGAACTTAAGCCAAACTAAAAATCAAAAGTTTGTATTAAAAACGATTAGTTCACCAATAAATGAAAAATGTTTTAATTGAAATCAACCTTGTATTTTTTGATGTGTATGTATGCACTTACTTATGTATGTGTTCATATTCTAAAAATAAAAATTCTTCAACTGATTTTTCGGGCAGTTAAAGTATAAAATATTAAATTCTGTCTATTGTAGTCCTTATTCTTTATTTTGAGACTGAATTTTTGTATGTGTGTGTGTGTGTGTAAGTTATTAGGGGTTGCCATTTTATTAGGTTGCTTGTCATAGATTAGATATATTCTATTTTGCTTTTGTAGTTTTACGTTTACTTTTATATAAACAGACATATGCAAACACATACAAACAATTGTTATTTATTTATGTAAAACTTTGTTTCTTGGTATTATTTAACAATCATTTGTTACGCACATTTTGTCATATTTTATATATTTTAGTTTTTGTAAATCTGTTGGAAAATATTGATTGAGCATTTTAAATAAAGTTGAATTGCATATTGTATTGAATTTCTTTTAAAATTTTAACATAAAACTTTTCTATAAATAGAAATATGTTTTACACAAAAACAATAGCTTAAGTAAAACGTGTAAAAAGTGGAGGGAGGAGGGATGTCTATAAGGCACCTATAAGTTTTTTCTGCATAAAAACTATTTCCTGGTAAAACTGGCGATGATTAGGCAATTATCTGACATACGAATATTCTCCTGCAATAAGCATTTAGGGTTATCATCACGCATGCGGTGATCCAAAACGGCCCGCTACTGACTTGGGGATCAAGGCAACACAGGTGCCATTAGGCCATTACAGAGTTAAAAGGAAAGCGAAAAATAGGAGTGAATTCGTAGTCTCGAAAATAAGCTGCATTCCAAAGCTCAAACCCAACATGTACAAACTCTTTACATATAGATCCAAGAAGAAAAAAGTGGTCTATTGTCAGCACGAAGCATCAGAAAGTTACAGTGTGTAACAGTTAAAAGAGCTACTGATCTTTCCTTCTGTCTTTTAACCTGAGAATGTATCACTTGGTAAGAAGGGGGGCGACCCATGCAATATACGTAAGCCTCAACTGTTTCTCAATTATTAAAGGGGGCCTTAAGTAGGAGTGCGAGACAGTTGAAATTCATGCTTAACTAAAGTTGTATAATAAGAGTAAAGACTCAGGTTACAGAAGAAGGTATCAAGAAAAAACAGCGGCGACAAGATTGTGAAGGCCGCTTATGTCAAAATCCAATCGACTGGCTGGTAAAGATTTTAGGTTCTATAATGTATTTGAAAAATGAAACTACTGTGACTGTTGAGTATATTCTATGTGATTGTCACCCAGCACTTGTTATAAGAATCAAAGCATTTTGAACAACATCGCCATATAAAAAATTCTTTTGTAAGGAAAAAAACTTTTTTTTAGGTTTTTTAGTTTTTAACTTAAATTTTTCGAAAGGGGTAACAAAAATTATTTTAATTTCATATGACTTATTTCTATAAATATATTTAGACACTTATTACTCAGCGCAAACGGTATTTTAAAATTGTTTTCCTAATTTTGCTCCATTTAAACTGTTACAAGCCTTTAACTTTGGAAACAATTTCGTTGCAACTAGTACATAACTATTCAAAAACGTTACTACAGGGTGTCTGGGGCAAGATATATATATTTAAACTTATATCAAAAATTTAATTATTAAAGCAAAGTTTTAAAGAGTATGTCATTTGTCAAGTTGAACACACTGTTAAAAACGGAAAGTTGTGTTCTGCGCCACACGCTGCAGTAAGCATGGTTCAATTGAACTAATTTTTGACGAATTTTTCCTTAATAGCCAGAAGAGATTGGGGATTGTCATTATAAACCATTTCTTTATGGTAGCTCTGAGAAAAAAATCAATGGGATTTAGATCGGGCGTCCTCGGTGGCCATGGGATACCCCCAAAGCAACTGATTAGTTTTTGGGGAAAATTTGTCCGAAGCTAATTCATCAAAGCTCTGGCTGTGTGTGCAGTCGCTCCATCTTGTTGAAACCACGTGTACGAAGAATACCATGAATGAGCTCGCAGGTTTGGCAAAATAATTCTGTAATCATGCGTCGATTGTTTTCGTACCCGAGAATATTCGAAAAAAAATTGTTCGATTACCGCATACGTGTATAAGGCACACTAAGCAATTATCCTGGGGCAATGCAAAGATTTTTGATGAATCAGTCGAGGGATGCGGGTTCTTAGAGATCAAAAACGACAGTTTTGCTTGTTGACGTGAAAATAAGCCTCGACACTTTCTTTCAGTTCTTGAACGATTTGAATTTTAAAAGGATGGAACTTCGGATCCTTTTTTTAAAGTTTTAACTTTAGCTGCAGAGTTATTTCTTTTAACATATTCAGATATGCATTCATACGTATGTATTTTCCTATTTAAAAACATACATACATTGTATATTTGTATATAAGTATTTGTTTATTCAACTATGCATCATTACCCATTAACCAAAAATATGTATACACAGTACCGTGCAAAAAAAAAATCAATGTACTTTTAACTATTTCTTTTAAAGCACATATTAAGTTTTTGATTAACATATAATTAAAAAAGCAGATTTAAACTATTATCTGTTAAAAAAGTGATGAATAGGAATGAAAAGCTTCATAAGTTTAGGGTAAAAAACGTTTAATATTATTATTTTATATTGAAGAAACTTAATTTATATTCGTATCAAAATCTAGTGATGAACAAGACACGCATATAAAAATTTTGAAGTTACTGCAATGTTAAAAAGACAAAGATGCTTTTACAATATTTATTATCTACTGCAGTCTTATCGGCTTTCGTATAAGCCTTTAAGATCTTATGTGCATTCAAACTGCTCAATACTTTGTTATAAATCTCAATATATTTTAAAATACTTTGATGATAAACATACATATACACAAACATATTGTTGCCTCATTTCTCTTTCCTTGTGTTGTTAAAATTCTTATTTCGTTTTGTACGTATAATCAATTTTGATGTTATTATTGACACAACCACTTTATAATTTATGGGGCTGCAACTATTTGTGGGGTCCTTATCTAAGTACTATTAATTGATAAAGATGGCAGTAGTTTTGTAGTTTTGTATTTTTTTTTTTTTTTTGAAAAAGGATATTAAGTTCTGGCTGTGTAGACATTAAATTAAAGATTTTATAGTTTTTAATTACATTATCGCTATTAAGTAAAGGGAATATTGCAGCAGTGTTGGCAATAGTTAAATTATTTAAAGGAAGTACATATTTATGTAGGTATATCAGAATGGCTTCCAATTTAACTTACATGCATAAATACATACATTTTAATGTGTACCATTAAATATAACTTTAATATCCTTTTTCAAAATATCTTTTAACCAAATTACTTATGTTTTCAGTTTGCCATGTTTCGTATAATTTTATAATATTTTTGAATAAAAATGCTACTTTCTTTTATCAATTAATGCTATTTTTCTAGTTGTTTTAATAAATTGTAAAAGAAAAAAGAAAAAGAAATAAAATCTTAAACTCTTAATCATCGTTAATAGAAAGTATAAAAAAGGATTTATATGCATGAAAGAGTAAGTTTAAATAAAAAAATAATGTTCGCAGCAATTCTGGTTGTTTACCAGCAATTAAAAAATTGCAACGATTTAAAGTCTTATGGTCCAGAGAAGGCAACAACATCCCACAAATGACTGCTTTTTGTTGCAAGAAAAATATCAATGGAATTGATAAATAAAATTAATTTAAAAATAAATGTTTATAATTTTTTTTTTCCGCAAAGTGCAGTTTCTTACAATAAAGAACTTGCATGGACAATATAGAAACAATTTATTATGGGCAATAGATCATAGGGAGATACGGAAATTTTGGGAAGTCAATTTCAGTAGGCAGAAAGTCGGACAGACGGACATGGCTAAATCGATGTCTTCTCTTTAAGAAGTATTTACTTGTTAGAGTATCCCTTTAGTCGGGGTTGGATTTTGTTCGAGCTATTGATTAATTTCAATGGTTTCATTTAAGCGCGATAGCATCCCTACTTTTTAGACAAGTGTGTCCACTATGTTCAAAAAATTGATTTCAATCAAGAAATTTTTAATCCCAATTAAATTTGTATTGATTCTCAGCCTGCAAAAAAATTGATAGTATCAACTAAAAAAATTTAATTGAAATATATCAAATTTATTAATCAACTTTTTAATTGATTTAATTTAAAGAACTAGTTGAGTTTTATTTAATGAATTAAAAAATATTTTTTTATTTATTTAATATTTATTTATATTAATTATTTATACATATTTATTTATTTATTATTAATAATTTTTTTTAATACATATATTTTAAAATGCTTTGATTCAATTTCTATAAAATCCTATATATTTAATTGGGACAATTAAATTTTTAGTTAAACCCCGTTTTGGTTTTTTAATAAGCGCGTTAATTAAAAAATATATGGAAATAATTTTTTCTGTGTTGTAAGATGTTTCGAGCAAACGGACTTAGATGTGTTTTCAGTGTATTCAAATACTTGTTCATATAGTTTAGGTTTTTGCATTTAACTAGTGAAATTTGTAGATCCTTGTGAATGTTGCCGTTTTTAATAAACCAAGGAGAACCAGTTATCGTTCTTAGGATTTTGTTTTGGCGGCGTTAATTTTTTTCTATAATGGTGACGGAAACAAGCAGTGCCCCATAATTATATACCGTAGCACCAAATTTGTTTTCTAAATCAAGTTGTAAAGTAGAAGCTTACAGTCAAGATGAAGCACAAAGTTTCTGCCAATTAGCAATGAGTTTGTGTAGCTTTGAGTTTCATTTGTGTCAGCTTCACATCTTTATGTGATTTCCATGTAAGGCGACGATCCAGGTGAACGCCATGGTATTGCGTCTCAAACAATTTAGGCACCATATAGTTCTTCATAAGGATTGGGGAGCACGTTTCTTTGCGTAAAGTAAAAGTTACGTAAGTATACTTTTGTTAAAATTTTCTTTTCCTCATAACTTTTCCCATTTATTTACTTGGGTAAAATGATGTTGCAGTTGGTTCGAGGCCTCCTTAGGGTCTTTATGAATATTTTAAGCAAATTTAATTATATCTAAAATATTTTACATTCGTAACTTAAAAACTGGTTAGAAAGTTACACTTAGTTAAGCCCGACCTTTATATGTATTTTATATTAAGTACAGCCGTATGCACAATACGTTTCGAAAGTAAAGTGCCTTGCGTAAGGGATGCTTAAACAAAATTTTCGGATTCTATTTAAAAGTTGATGAATAAAATGATACAAGTTTGAAATTTTTGTAAAGAAAGAGTAGTATTTGTGGTAGTTATAGCCAAACATGCTTATTCCGGAAGGACGTTTGAATGAGGTCTATATTTAAAATAGAACTACCATAGCCACAAACAATAGGCTTGGCCAAATTTTATTTATGTCAAATTTTCAAAATAGATTTATAAAATACGACCTGTACTTTGTTTACAAGCTTGAATGTACACCAAGCCAGACACTTCGATAAACAAGAAGCTGTATCTCATATTTTTATTTTGAGGCATTACAAGCATCTGTACAAAGTCCCCTAGCGTGAATGTAGAGTGGGTATCAAAAAGTCATTATTTCCAAGACTGGTATGTTTTTTTATATTTTAATTACAGTGGCCACTAAAAAACTGACTTTAAGAAATTTAGTTCTAAGAAATTTAAATTTTTAAATTTTACTGTGTAAAATTATGTGGGTAAAGAGCACGAGTCACTTTGATTCATTTGATAAGTTAAAGCGTTGTTGACAAAATTTTAAGTTCTTTTAATTTTGAAAATAAAACTTTTTAAAGTGTGTGATGGGTGCATACTTTTAGTCGAAACTTAAAAAAAACCAGGGCATCCTTTACAGTGAGGATAATTTTTAACTTTTGGCAAATAAAAAAAAAATAAATATATACCAATTTATTTACTTATGTGCGTATTACACAGAAAAACTGAGTTGTAGAATCAGTAACAAATTTCAGAGAATCAGTAAATATTTTGTCTGGCTGAGGACCTACAACGAAAGTTGTAAATTTAGACAAACAATTTTGCAAGAATTTTAGCTTCTGTTAAAAAATTTTGCTGAGCTGGTTAAATATTTTATTTGTCTAGGCGAAAATTTTGTTTGATTTAAAAATCAAATAAAAATATTATTAGAAACTATTAAATAAATTGACTAAAAAAATAAATTATTTTGAACAAGAATTTGTATGAAAAATTTTTTTTGTAGTTTTTTGTGTGTAATAATGCCTTAAAACTAGATTAAAAAAAGGTTATCTTAAGGTCAAATATCTATTTTTTTCTAGTTTTTTGACCTTTTTAATGTTAATAAATAAGACTATTTTTTTAAGCTTTAGGTCTATTTTTTTGTTTTATTTATTAAGGTCAAATATTGCAACCATAATTTATAAAAGGTATCAATTAAACATTTGGAAAACTAAGACAAGGAAGCTAAAAAGTTAACAAAATATCTTTTAAGCAGATCGCTTATAAAATTTTACAACTATCAGATATTGCGAAAGGCCTTAGTCAGTTATAAAAACGGCCCGGCATTTAAATAAATAAATCCTTTCTAAAATTAACTTAACGATATATTTTTTAATTTTGAATTATGAATTTCTCTGAAAATACTTTATTCTTGAAATAAAATTTATAGCATGCTATAAAAAATGTTCAAACCAAATATCTTTAAACAAACAGTCTTCTTTCTAAAAACCTAAAGATACGTTAAACACAAAAACTACAATAAAATAAGGGTGAGTTTTATTTAAAGCCAGTTTGTGTATATTTTAGTCCTTTTTGTTTTATGTTTGTTTTAACATTAAAATGGTGGCACATTTCTTATTAGAATTTTCTATAATCGTCTTGATAATATTCCTACACAGATGCTGTGTTGTTGTTGTACTTATTTTGTCAGGAGCAGCAAAAACAACAACATAAATTAAAGGGTGAGTTTTATTTAATATGTTCTTTTTACAGCAGCCTAACGACTGCCTGTATATGTTTATATGTATGTTCATATTATTTTAACAACCACGCCTAATATCTTTGGTCACAAGAACATTTTAGCTTAGAATCCTTTGTTAATTATATATATATTTTTGCATATATGTAACTTTGTTTTTATTTATTTATTTGCCTTATTTTGTAAATCACTTAAGCTTTAACATTTAAAATATTTTACTATAAAACATCTTCTTTGAAAAGGACCAAATAATTCCTTCTATAAACTTCTGTAAAAGGTTTAGAGTGACTTACAAAATAAGAGGATTAAAACTTTTGTTGCTTACGAGTTTCATTCTTTAGCAAAATGTTGTGTGTGTACTGTACTTAATTCTCTGTCTGCTTTGCTGCGTTTGTGTTAAGTCCTTTTATAAGATGTTGTTTGTAGTCTTATGGCAAAAAGTTTAACACACAGTAAAATAAGCTTTCAGTGTATACACTTTCTCAAAATATTGATTTTTGTTTTTGCTTTTGTTGTAGTCCTTTTGTTTTAAAAGTGTGTTTACCAGGAGTTTATTTCTGAGAGGACATACATTTCAGTTATTTTTTTTGTATTGGCACTTGTTTCTTTTTCATGTAGATTTAGGAATGCATGTGTATGTGTTGTAGGTATTTGTAAAGTTTAATACACTTTTTTTCAAGTAATGACTTTGACAAGGGTTTAAGTTTAATTAAAGCTGTTGGATATATCTTAAATGTGGAATTTAATTTTTTTAAATTATTGGTTGCCTTACTTTTGGTTTATGGTATTTTGATTGAATTTTTATTAGAAGTTTACCAACTCTTATGTTGAAGAAAAACTATTTTTAATATTTTGGCTGTTTGTTAAAACTTGTATCTATGAATAATATTGATTGCGTATGGGTATTCTTTTAGATTCTAAATTCATAAGTTAAAATAAAAACCAATACTATTTGATAAAAAGAAATTACGGTATAAATATTTTATTACATGTTTTAGACACCTCTTAATAGCTGCAGGCAACCTTAACGCCGGAAATACGAACTGGGGCTCCCAGAATGTATGTTTTTGTGAACGCATTCGGCCAAGTAAGTCGAATTGAATTCTAGTCATAATTGGTTTTGCCGTAACGAAAGATATGTCTGAAGCACTTTTTTGAGTTCAAGTCTCTTAAGATCTATTTGCAAAACTCGCTCACAATAATTACCATTTGCAGTCCTTGGCAAATCTTAACTAATACTTTTATTTTATCTAAAATTGTTTTTAGAATTGATTTGTTTACGTTAATAATAATATATACCTTAGGCAGTTAAGTCATAAAAAAGCTTAACCGAGCTCCACCGAATACCACAAAATTTTTCCCACAGAAAAAATTTCTATTAAATTCCGCTAAAATAGCCAAATCTGGCATTATGCGACGGAGAGATGGACATACGGACATGGCTTAATCGGATTTCTTATCTATAGAAATCCAATGTGCACACACGAGGCCGCAAATGAATATTGTAAAAATTACAAATAAAATAACAAACTGATTTATACTCTTATCACTATGTGGAGAGTATAAAGCATCCCAAGAAATGATTTCTTGAAAACCACCATTAACAATGATTTTTTTCAGTAGAATTTAGTTTTTTCTTTAAACAGTCACTTTCAAAGACTTTCTTTCTTCTGTACAACTTCTCAGTAAGGAAGCATAAAAAGATATTATTTTTTTTATTATTATTATTATTATTATTATTATTATTATTATTATTATTATTATTTATTATTATTTTTATTATTATTATTTTTATTATTATTATTATTATTATTATTATTATTATTATTATTATTATTATTATTATTATTATTATTATTATTATTATTATTATTATTATTATATTTGTAAATTGTATTATTATGAATTACTAATTGTTATTATAAAAAAAATACTTCAAAAAATTCCTATTAAGGAAACAGTGTATTTAAAACTGTTGCACTCATCTCATTGCCAGTTGTTTAGATATATAAAAAAACAAATGAACAAGTACAAAATCTCGTCTTAATATTTTACAAAAACAAAGTCATTCAAAATAAAAAAAAATTAATTTTTTGTGGCAAATGGAAAATTTAATCAAAAGTGTTTGCTAACTTATGACATTATTTCTAGCCAATACTATCAACAACAAATGCTGACATCATTTGTATTTCTTTTACAGCACTTTTTTCACAAACTTGTACACATTTGCTATGGCCAAGGAAACCAATAGAGACGAGTAAAAAACTAAGAAGTTTTATTTATTGAAAAAATATAAAAAAAAAACACAATAAACCAAAAAAAAATTTTTGTAAATGAGATTTTTTCAAGTTGTATAAAAAGTTTTGTTTCTCAAAAAAAAAAAAAATAAATAAAATATAATGAAACCTAAACCCCATCGATGTCTTTCCTTAACAAAATAAGCAAATCCATACCATGCAAAAGTTTTAACAAAAGGAAAACTACAGCAAAAAAGAAAAATAAAATAACGATAAGAAAAGTTTCTCTAACATTAAGAGTTGTGGCAGTACTTTATTAAGGATTCTAGTTACAAAATGGATTCCTTGACTACATAAAATGTTTAACTACATATTTTAGTAGAAAGATATTTTCTGGTTACACCATCTTTCTTCTAGTTTTGTCTGTTAAGGCTTTATAAGGTTTTTTAAAAGCTAAAGGAATGAAAAGTGTAATGTTAGATCCTTTTAGATATTTTCTGTTGCTTTTTGTGTTGTTAGGAATTCATTAGAAATTTTAAAGAAGTTAAGTTACTGCACTAATACAGTTACACATGTTAAGAGCCCGACTGTTCTTGGAAAAGAGTTTATTTAAAGAGACAAAGTAAAAAAACGTTTGCTCAGAAAACAAATTTAAAAATCTGTAAGAAGATATGGGTTACTTCAATAAACCCTTTTAAAATAGCAAAAACAAAATATACGAAATATATAATACAAAAAGCGATTTTTAAAAATTGTGTAGCAGGGACCACTTCTCGTATATGATGGGGTTATGACTTATTTAAGATGCCGAAAATAGGAAATTCAAACAAAACTGCAGCATGAATCTGGCTTTTAACACATATTCATTAAGGTATGCGTAGGTGGTTAGCTTACTTTAAGGCCGAAAATACAATCTTTGCCAAATATTGGCTTGAGGATTTTGATTCCTCTTAAAGATCTTTTTAACAACATATTTATTACCACTAGCAAAGGCTAGTAATTTTTCAAAAATAGAATTTTTTATCACTATAAGGACAAGGATAGATACGATTTCAGACATCCTTTTTGACTAAACATTAATTGAAAAAGTTTTAAATTCAAACTTTAATCTGTGTTTGGTCAAGGATAAACATGAAATCCTTAATAAAAACAAGGTTAATCTGTTTTATGATTTATTTTATCTAGAAGGTCTAATTAAAAACATTGATCGTTTCATTGATCGTCGCATCCATATCCTTAGATATCCTTAGTTAGTGTAGGTCGAATACTCAAATTTTTAAGTAATATTGAGACAAGGATTTACATGTCTCAAATATATAATTTTTAACAAAATAACAAGAAAACAAAAAGAAACAGAAAAAATTAAAAAAAAAATTCAATCAAAAAATTGTTTGATTTGATTTACAAAATGCTTAGACAAAAACCTATCAAATAGTTCGCATATTCAATTAGACAATTTTTATTAAAAATTTTCGATTGAATTAAAACACAACAAATCTAAAACTAAATAAAAATGAATTAAAGTATTAGTTGAATTATTATATTGTAAAATAAATATTTTTTTTATTATATTTTGGGTATTCACAAGGTAGTCGTAAAGTCTTATGTCTTAAAAATATAAAACAAAAAAATACAACTGTTGTGAGCATCCGCTTATAATTAAGTGTGCTATTTTAAATTTGAATCAGCTGTTAGAAAAAACAAAAAAAAAAAGGAATTTCAAAAATATTTTAAATCAGAATGCCAAAAACAAAATTGAAAAAACTAAAATAAAAGCTGGTGTGTGCGAAAAATACATATGGGACGTTTTTAAGGCTAACTCAAGTAAACATAAAAAATTATCAGTTTAAATATAAATAAACTGTTTTGAAGGTGATGAAGACGGAGAAAAGGAAAATAATGAAATCTTTTTAACAAACGTTGCTAGTTAACTTACTATACACAGAAGCGCCCACCTTAAAGTCCCAAAATCTAAAAGGTGGCAACAGAACCTGTTAAAAAAATTTGATGACAGTCAATTTAATCTGATGATTCAGGGTAAATACCCAAATATCTTTTAAACACTCCAATTTTTTAATAAATATAAAATATTATTCATGGTGCAGAAAATTTAAATGTTTAAATTCCATGTGAAAATAAAACAACAAAAATTATTGCTCATCGTTTTTTTTTCTATGTTTGTAGTTGTTGCAGGGACGAGATTACCTAATTAGTTGTATCATGAACAAGCTGTTGTCGGTAACCAAGCCGACAAATTTTTTGACGGCTAGTGTAAAAGTGTTCGGTGGCTACCAGTTAAGCAAACAAAAGTTTTTACTTATGTTTTAAGGAATGTTTTTTTTTCTCAAAATATTAAAAAGTTTAAAGAATTTAATTAAACGTAAAGTTAAAAAACTAAACAATTTTAAAGTACGTTTATATGAATAACGCGGACAAAAAATTAATGACTGCGTCTTGTTAAGTATATTAACGGCTTCACTAAAGAGTTTCGGCCGCCCGGCTCAGGTTTCTAATGTTTATGACAAAACTATAAACACAGTTCAAATCGTTAAGCTACAAGATGTCGATCTAGAGTCCCCATTTATAAAAGAATATGTAAATATAAGTGTGATATACATCCTATTTATTAATATGTTAAATAAATCAAAAGTAAGGCTATAATAAATCTATAAGGTCCAAAATATCAACTTTGGCCAATTTTGGGGCAAAATTAATTATGATTAATATTGTAATAACCAAAATAGACATATGTTTCTACCTTAATAACATGGGGGCAAATATATGAGTTATTCTAACATATATATATCCTTCTTTGCAAAGTCTTGTATAAAGTTGGCAAAGGCATAATAATTTAATAGAAGTTAAAAAACATAAAATTTGTTCCACATAACTTTTGTTACAAAATATTGTTCAAACCTGACATAATGTTACAGTTTTTCGATAGGATCAGAAATACCAAATTTGGCTACTATTGGAGCAAGAATATTGATGGTTCCAATAGGTTCTTTATAAGAAAATAATCATTAACTCTAGCATAAAGTTAGAATATGCCTAAAAGATCAGAAGTAAAAGTTTCAATGGTCACTGGAGCAAGAATTTAAATGCCAGTTATGTATTTTTTGATTAAAAAATGCAAGGTTTTATCTATATTGGAGAAAGGGTATATAATATAGGTCCTTTATCTATAAAACTTAAATATGATATAGGATTTCAGTTCCTCTAAATGATCGAAAATACGAATGATTTTAATATTTTCATATATCCTGTAAACCAAAATTTTATTTAAGTTTGGCGTTAGTTTATCTAGATTTTAAATTATATTAGTTTTTATAATTATAAGAGAAACGTTTTGGGTACCTGCCCAATATTCTTTTTAACAATATATAAACTTACAGTTTACCCAGAACATTAAAAATACAAACTTTTACCAATATTTTTGTAGCGATAATTTAAAAAGAAAATATATTTAAAAAAACTAGTAAAACGTATTAACTTCTCATACCGGGCCACAAAGACTCTTGAGAGGATTTTTTCTCTAGTTCGTAGGTCTATCTATTATCATATCGATTACAAATCATTCACGAGAATTATGTTCACAGTAACAGTACTGATGATGAAAATCCGTAGCTGGTTTCAAAAATTCTTTTTACACCGTTTAAAAAACTCACTTTTCCAAAAAAAGTTTTTTCTCAACATTAATGCGATGTTTTAATTTCTTCTATTTAAAAGAAATACAAATATGGAATTTAATCAAAATAAAGCAAAAAAAATTGTCAAACAAATTTTTAATGTAGAAAAATTTTTGTTGTGCTTTAAAACTACCAGGTTGAAATACGGCTTCTTGGCGTATTTGTATGTTAAATATTTTATGTGCACACACTTACATACCTTTACATATTAACGAAGACAAATATAGTAAATAACTTTTCAGTTTTTTGTGTATGTGTGTATGTACATATAATATTTACAAGGACTAAGTACATATTCTACACATATACATTTCAAGCATACCAAAAGTTTTTTATATAAATATAAGTTTACTTGCTGGAGTAGTATTTTAAGGATTTTATTTGCTCGTAAAAAACCATAAGAAAATGCCTGGAGCTGTACATTAAGACTTTGTAAACTATGGCTAAATTGCTTTTAATATTTTATGTCATTTACTTTTTTTACTACTTTTGTTTAGTTTTAAATTGGCAAGACTGGGTAGTTTGTAAGTTTATAAAATAAAATAAGGAATAGAGTAAAGTTAAATTGCAAAACTAAAGTTTATGTATGCAAATTTAAAAAGTTAAAACATCTAAGATCTACGATTTTGCTTAAAACTATTTTTTTTATTTTCGATAGAAATAATTCTAAGGAATATTTTAGGAAGGCGAACTTAAGCTATATTTGGACGAACTTAAGCTATATTTGCTGATCTCATGAAGGATTTTTACACAATTTACATTAACTAATTTTAACCAATAGTGGAAAATAGATTTGGGATAGAGGCTCATATATGAGGAGTCGCAGAGCAAAAGATGCTTTTTTGATTATTTCAAAATGTTGAAAATCAAAGATATTTTTTTTTCATCCAACTTTTTTATAGCTTGAGCCCAGAAGGACTTTTAATATGCAAATAGCATGTTTTGTTAAAATAAGAGAAAAAAAGTACGTTTTGTTTAAAATAAAATGCAAAGAGAACGTTTTTGTATGTGTGTTTTTGAAATGGAGATATTTTTTATATACATACATATGTACATATATGAATCTATTTTTGTTACTTGAGCTTTAAGAATTTGTGGCATTAAAGTTATAATAAAACAAACAAAATCAAGTAGGAGCGCTATATTCGACTGTGCTGAATCTTATATACCTTTCACATTGGTTTTTTTTTATACCCAGCAATCTGATCTAGCTAAGTTATTTCGTACTGCAAATATTGTAATGAAAATACTTTGTGTCAGGTTTGAAGTCCATAGCAATCCTAGTTTTCGAAATAGAAAACTTTACAAAATTTTAGCGTTTGTATGTACATTCAAAAAATTATTTATGTAAAATCAACTGGAATTGGTATTTAAAATAACTGGATATCCTTTTTAAGATCATTCAAAAAGATATTAATTAAAATTAACAAAATATTTCATTTAAATTCAGACAAAAAACATTGACTTACATATTCGTCTAAAATTAACTAGATTTTCTGTCATTTACAGCAAAACACAATGTATCAGAAAAAGTTAACAAAATTAAATATTACTAAAAAATAACTGCCAAAATTATCTGCATCTGAAAATCAGTATTTTCGTGCATTTGGAGCCTTGAATAACTCTTCGAAATAGTTAAAAAACGAATTATATAAAAATTTAACTGTTTTTTTTTCATTTAAAAACAACTTAACGGAATACTTCCTAAATAACTTACAGTGAGTTACTGTCATAGTTTTTCAAGAGTATAATAAAAATACCACTTAGAAGTTTTGGGGTTGAGAGTTTTAAGAGTTTTAGACATTACCCGTATTAAATTTTTAATAAAAGTAGTTTAGTTGTATGGTGAGTTCCCTTACCCCTGCTCCAATCTAATTTTTTTTTTTTTTATTTATAGGGTTTGTTGTTGGTTAAGTTTGTCTATATGCATTTCATTGGTTCTTACACCAAATCATCAGTAAACTTCAACTCAAATTCTTAAAAGACCTCATGAATATTTTCTGTCTTTATATAATAACCTCAATTAACAAATTGAGAATTACTATAAGCAAACCAAAAACGTTCAAGTTTTTTTAAGAATCCAACAAACCAATATTCGCTTTTGGCTTGTTTTGATTTTCTTTTTCCCCTTACATTTGAATAACCATTGGTTATTACTAAATGTATTATAAGGGCTACCGAAAACAAAACCTTGTTGTTTAACAACACTTTTTAAAAATATTATTTAGGATTTAATCCCATATTTCTTGTTTATTTATAGGGTTTGTTGTTGGTTAAGTTTGTCTATATGCATTTTTTTCCAAAAGGTAGGCATTATAACTTCTTGTAGAACATATAAAGTCGCTTTTGTACTTCCCGGGATATAGCGTATCGAAAATTGTTGATTTGTATAGGATATGTCCGTTCCCCTGCTCCTATTAAAATGATTTTTCCCTGAATTTTGACCTCATTATCCAATTACTTCTTGTAGATATAGCGTATCGGATATTTTATAAAAATTGTTCATTTGTATGGGAGCTGCCCCTTCCCTTGCTCCTACTAAAATTTTTTTTCAAAATGTAGGTTTTAATTTCCAATTACTTTTTGTAGAGCATTTAAAATCGATAGCTGTTATACTTTTGGAGTTATAGCGTATCGAAAACTTCATAAAATTTGTTAACTTGTATGGGGGCTACCTTTTTCCCTGCTTCAATCTAAAAAATTTCTTTTCCAAAATAAAGGTCTTATATTCCAATTACTTCTTGCAGAATATTTTATTTCAGATTTAGCGCATGGAATATTTTACAAAATTTGTGCAATTGTAGGGGGAATACCACTTTCCCTGATCCTTAATTTAGGTCCCTATCTTCAAAGTATCCGTGTTAAATTTTGTGGCAAGAGTGATTATATTTACTGAGATATATATGCACTGATTTTGTCTTAAAAAAATAGGCTATTTTGGGTTTTCGCCTATTGCTCTTTTAAAAGTAAACCGATTTTGCTGATTTGAAACAGCAATTGTCTCAGGGATATTTCTAATTGCCTGTTTTCAAAACGTTTTTTGTGCGACTTTATTTGAGTCCATAAGCTTGATTTCAACACAGACACAGATGGGCAGACGGACAAACAGACAAACAATTAGATGGACAGACCGACATTGCTTTATCGGCTTCCCTATCATAAGTATCCAGAATATATATACTTTATGGGGTTTTAAGTAAATATTGTAGAAATCACAAAGGGAATGACAAACTGATATACACCCTTTTCACTATGTAAAGGATATAAATTGTTATGAATAAAGCACGTTTTGTTATGCATTAAGTAACTTTTTAAACCAAATTTTTCTTATAAAAGTGTGATTTTTTCTATAGAAGTTAACCACATTAATTTAAATACATCAAAAAACAGATTCTTTAAGAAATATTAAAAAGCACGTTTTGTTCTGCGACTCCTTATATATTGTTGATTTGCACTTTTTTTAACTTAAATTACACAAATAAAATTGATGATTGCACTTGATTTTCATGGCCAAACCATTAAAAGTTTTTGTGCCTCCAATATTTATATACCATTCCTAAGTACATCAAGTTAACCATGACAACTATGAGTTTATGCTTTAAAAGATATTATTAGACTTTAAGGAAATTTAGGTCGACCCTATTCGGACGCCATTTTATGGGGTAAATTTCAAATAATTAGTTTTTATTCTACGTGGCTAGTTCCATAACTTTATTTGTATTATAGTATGCTTTAATCGGCTCGAAGTCCCTTTGGGATCTTCATGAATACGGAGCAACGGAGTATTGTAAGCAGTTATTAATACGTGTGTTTGGTTTTTTGTTGGTTTTGCTGTTGTGTATAGCAAATACACAACAGCACTCGAATCAGTACATACATTAGGAGTGAGTATATTTTTAACGTCAGTTCTTGTCCAAGCTATGGGCTAATCACCATAATGAGTAATTTTAGCTGAGGAGTCGTATCTACCCCTTTATGGTGCACCTTAAGTGGCACTGTTCTATATACCAAAAGATGTTCTACATCTTTAAAATTAGCTTTGCTGTATGAAGTTTGGAGATATGTTGAAGAAGTGTTAAGCTGGTTTTTCAAAATGTTTTTTAAGGCTTTTAAAATAACCATAGATTCCTAGGAATTTTTGCTGATATATTTTTTATATATTGCCCAAAAGGATTAGGGGAAATCAATTGCTGAAATTTAATGTCTGGCCGAAAGGTTGGTTGTCCAATTAAAAACATATTCAGTTCCATATTAGACAAGGAGTCATACAAAATGCCGAGAATACGTGTAGTATAAAGGTATACATGAAGGGGTTTAATTTCTAAAGTATTTTATTATTTTCAAAAACTATATAATGCATGTTTACATATGTATTGAAATATTTTCAGAATATTAAACTGTTTTCTTGCAAGATTTATTTTACAATGGGCACCGTAAAACACAAAACTGACTTTTGAGTGTGTGTATGTTTGATGGTACGTGTGTGTGCTTCTTTACATACCTTGTTCCAAACAATGTTTGCTCCTTACATTTCCTTGTTTTTGTTTGTCTGAGTTGGCTTAAGCTCCTTGCAAATTCCATTATTTAATTTTCTTATTAAGCTTGGAATGGCAAACCTATAGGATTAAAGATTTTTTGTTTCTGTAGCACATTTCATGTTTGAATGTTGAATGGTTATTTATGTGGTCTCGTTCATAAATATTTAAGTTTATAGTTTTGTAGAGTTTTTGAAACACTTACACTTATAGTATGACTTACTTCTAAGAAAAGGTTTCTTTAGTCTAGGAATCAACATAAATTACTAAACATTTCATTACAGTAAAGTTATGTGTTGTGATGTCTGAGAGCTAAAATGTAAAATAACAGCAGACTGGTATTTTAAAATATACTTTTTATTATTTTTTTTTATTTCAGTAAAATATCTAAAGGATTTTAAGCACAAAAAAATTCTTGGAATATTCAAGATAAGCAAACTTGCTAGGCCAGTATTCTATTCCTTTTCTATTTAAGGATTAAATAATCTTATTTTTGTGCATTTGTTTTGTTTTTAAAATTTTTTTCCCATCTTGGGTATATTATTAAAAATATTTCTTTAAAATTTTTCCAAAAAACTGTGAGAAATTTTCTTACAATTTAACCTTTGACCAATTGTGTTCTATAAAGATACCCCTTTTGTAAAGATGCTGCAGCTTCCTTTTGCTTTAAGTTGTCGGACAACTTGGTTTGCATGGCGTGTGAAAAAAGGGTTGAAATGTCCAGTTAGTGGAAATAATTTTTTGTTATTGTTCAAAAGAATTAAAAGATATTTTTTGTAAACAAAAAACGATAAACTAAAACAAATAGAAACTTGTTAATGAGAAATTCTGAATTTTTTCTTATGTTTACAAATAATTAAGTTAAATTCAAAAACATATTAAAAAATAAATTCACCGATTATTTTTGAAAACAGCTCAAATTACAAATTAAAGTAGATTATAAATGAAAAAGGGGGAAAAATATTTAGGTATTTAAAAATAATTTTTTTGTTTGGGTGCACTTTTGACTTAACTGCATAAAATTTTTAATTTTTGTGACTTATCCCAAAAAGTCCTTAGTCCCTATTCACACTATGCAAGAAAATAAGACTGCTTATTTTCATTTTCTTCTTTGGACTCTCATTGGCGTTCGCACGGTACAAGTCTTATTGCTTAATTTCTTTTGATTTTTTCATGAATCTACACACACACTACTGCGTTTTTTTACATTTTCTTTTGTCCATCCATTTTAAGCAAGCCAAATTGCAAGTACAAGCAAGTCTGTACTCATTTAATTTTACCTCACCCCCTTGCCAACAACCTAATCAGCTTAGCTTAAATACTTGCATCGTGCGAATGGAGACTTACAAATTTCTTATGAATTAAACTCCACATGGTATTATGCGTTTTTATAAATGTTTGTAACGCCAAAAAAATGATCTGAGACTCACCTTTTGACTCAAAATCACTTACTGTTTCGAAGGGACGTTCGCATATTTTTGTAATCAAAGTACAAGTCACAACATTGAAGCTTTGAAAATTTTTCTGAAGCAAATTCGTCGAAGAATCTTTGGCTGTGTGTGCGGTCGTCCACAGAAAAACTGCACATATTTTTTTTCCAACAAACATTTATTTAAAATTTTATTTTTTTTTCAGGCAATATTTTATTAGACCCTAATAAAATTGTTATCTGTATTTAATGTCAACAAAATAAACGAAAAATCAAAAAATTGTTTTGCTTAATACTACTCAATACTTTACTACATAAATTTTTTCAAAAATTTAATTAAATTGTGTATCTGATTTTACAATTTTGGAGCGAAAATGCTCCAACATCGTTTCACAAAAACTTTGCGTAAATCAAAGTAAATTTTTTTAGTTTTTGAACGATTTGAATTTTAAAAGGATGGAACTTTATATCCTTAATTTAAAATTAATTTTAGATCTTGAAAGTCTCAGTAAAACTGTTCTTTTCCGTATTGAAAGTCGCGGACTTTCACGTAAACTGATTTTAACCAGTTCAATATCTTCGGGAGTCCTTGAAGTTCGACTGGGCCCTAGACGTGGGATATTCACAGCCAGAGCCGTTGCGCAGATTATTAACACCCACGAACGAGTTAAATTCACACTCGTTCGCCGAATACGGAACTCTTAACAAAATTGTCAATGAGCAATTACGTAAGAATCATTACTTCTAAAAAATGTTTTCACGGCAAACGAGCGATACTCACTCGACAACAACGACATCGTAAATGACAAATCCGCAGAATCGGCAATTCCAATGTTGGCACCCTTTCTCCGCACCGTTTATTATTTTTGAAATAATTGTATTTAAAAATATAAATCTGCCACCAGACACCCTGTTTTGTCGGCCCATTTTCTTATTTAGCCCCCATAAAAATGTGGTGTAGGGTAAATTATAGTAAGGCCTAACCGATTATAACTTTCTTACTTGTCTTAAAACTAGGGTAGATGTGTACTTCAAGCCACGGTAAAGCAAATTTTTTTATAATATTTATGGTTTGAAAAAAGCAATGTAAAGGTGCTGCAGAATAAAGCGCTCTAATTTATTTTTTTAATATTTTGTTAAAATTTAAAGATTTTGTATTTCAAGAAAAGAATTATAATTTTCTGTGTATATAAATAATAAAGATATTTTTTTAAAAATATATAGATAAATTTTGTATTCTTCAACAAGAAATGGCGTCTTAAACACATGGTTTCAGAAACAAAGGCCATAATTTTTATGGCTCTTAACTGCATGAAAATCTTTAATTCTTTTAGCGTCCTTGTGTTATTTGCTTAAATTTAAAATAAACCTTTTCTAATTTAAGCTGGAGAAATTTAAATAAGTCTATATACTTAGTAAAATAAAAGTTTTAGTTAACAATATTTTTCTGCTCTAATATAAAGTCGCGCACAGTATTTATATCAATATATATAGATGGAGCCAATGTTTTGTCAACGCACCTTAAGACACCACAAAGTTTCTCATTTATAATGGCAGGAGCACCAGAATCTCCTCTGCATGCAACTTTGTAACCATGTTTGTAGGAACAAAATACAGATTCTTTGTAATGTGGAAATAGTTTTTTACATTCTGACCTCTCTGTCACTTCCAGTTGTAATGTTTGTAACTCAAATGAAAGCCTTTCTGAATTTGGGTCCAAAACACCCCAGCCATATATACTTACAATGTCTCCGCTGGTAACATTTTTATCACACAAATCAACTTTTCCTATTCCTTTACCTTCCATTGAACTACGTAATTCGAGAACGGCAAAATCAACATTGAAGCCTTCCAAAGGTTTATGTATTGCGACTCTTTGAACTCTAGATTCGACACCATTATAGTTTATAAAGGTAGAACCAGCTAAGACCCCTAGTTCTTGGGGTCTTATACCCTCAACGCAATGAGCAGCGGTTACAACAATTTCTGCTGACACTAGAGAGCCGGCACAAATATAAAAATTATTGTGCAGTATTTGAACAACAAAAGGTGCCTCTAAAATATCGACTGATTTGCCACCTGCAATGCGCGAACGAATTTCGGGAAAAACAGGAGGTAATTGTAATAGTGCTAAGTACCAGATCGCTAAGACCTTAAAAACTTTAATTCTCATTTTAAGATGGAACTTCTTTTTCAATTGGTAAGATACTAAAAACTAGTTTAACAAAATATCATAAACTTCCTATTAAAGTCAAAATTTTTGTTAATATTTGCTAAAGCTGTTAAATATTTTCTCATCTTAAGCTAACTATGGCTGTTTGTCATATTTATCTTTATATTTTATTAATATATTTTTGAACACATGTTTTTATGATCTTTATTATACCCTTCACATAAGTGATAAGGGTATATATAAGTTTGTCGTTCCGTTTGTAATTTTTTTATTATCCATTTGGGACCCCATAAAGTATATATATTCTGAATCCTTATAGATAGGAAAGCCGATTTAGCGTTGTCCGTCTGTCCGTGTTATAGTAGAAATCAACTCTCTGAAGCCCCCTGATATTGCATAATGGTATCAAACTGTCAGAGATAGTCGCGAAAAAATCGGTATTGAAATTCAGCAAAATCGCCCGAAAAATGACCGAGATATAAGCAAAAAACCAAGACTACCTAATTTTTTTCAGTCTACAACAACAACAAAGAACATACTTATGTATGTAATAATAAAAAAACAATAAAAAAAGAGAAAAAAAACAGAATCAGTCATGTTTATATTATTAAACCACACCAAAAACGAAAATTTTATTAGTATTAGTATTCATACATATAACAGGGTTGCTATACAAAGCTTTTTAAAATCGCTCCTACGGCTTCCAGGGTTCTCCTACAAAGGTAAAATGTAAGACCAACCCGAACTATTTAATTTTAAAAAATAACGTAAAAACCGCACCAACTTCCCGGAGTCGTCCCAAGAGGAGAAAAATGTATCACAGACCCCCATTCGTTTTTCCTTCCAAACGTATTCCTAGAGTATACTTACCCTCTATCTCCACGCCCTAAGGGGGTTGCCATACAAAATTTACAAAAATGATATGAAAATGCCCACAACTTCTTCAGAATTTGCCTTAGAGCAATAAAGTGTACAAACGACCCCCATTGGTTTCCCCTCCAAAACATATTCCTAGAATATATTTACCCCGTATCTCAACCCTCTAAGTGGGTTGCCATACAAAATTTGTAAAAAATAGGATAAAAACCCCTACAACTTCCCCGTCACCCGTGGAGCGTTAAAAAAATGACACCGACCCCTATTTAAAAATTAGAAATATTTCATAAGTAAAAAAATGGATAACGGCATATATACTTCTGTCATTTTGTCATATTTTTTACAATATTTGTTTGGAGACTATTTTTGATTCTCTTAAAATAAAAAACAAACTGCGTTAAGCTTAGAGAAAAGAAATTCCGTTTTCTTTTCTATATTACATGTAGTTTAAACAGCCAAAAACATTACTTTCGTTCAAGGAGTACTGATGGTAAAAATCTATAGCTGGTTTTGAAAATGCTTTCTACTCGGCTGGTTTTGGTAGAAAAATTGCGTTTAAATAAGTTTTTCGTTTAAAATTAATTAAGAATTTTTATTTATCTTGGTAAAGGCTAAAACTAAATATAACAAAATAAGTTTTTAAAATTTTTTTAAGACATTTTTTAATGACATTAAAAACCAATGAAAAATTAGTAAATTTTAAGATTTTGGCAAGTTAATATTTTAATGTTTTAATTTATATAATTCTTTTGTTTTGATTTAAATGAGAAACTTGATAGAGGGATTTTAAATGAATCTTCAGTTGCTTAGAATTATATTTCCATTTGATTATTTTTTTATACCTTTTTGAGTGTACTGATCGAACAGAGCTAAAAATTCGTAGCTGATTATGAAAATGCATTAAAACTAGCTAAAGGGTAAAAAAGTTTCGGTACAACTAAATAAAATAGCTTTTTTTATTTTCTTTAAAACATTTAAAATACAAAAATTTTATGTTTGTTTAAGACTATTTACAAGGTCTTAAAAGTTTTTATACCCCCACCACATAAGTGATAGAGGTATTATGCGTTTGTGCAGATGCTTGTAACGCCAAATGGTCTGAGACCCAACTTTAAGTATACTGATCGACTCAAAGTCATTTCCTCAGTCGATTCAAGCATGTCCGTCCTTCCGTCCATCTAGCTGGTTGTCCATGTGCTTTTGTGTGCACCCTATAGATCCCACTTTTAAAGATATTTTAATTATATTTGGCACAAATAAGTTTTTTGCTTTTGAGAATGATCGGCCCATTTTCTGGCATTGCCCGCTTTCACATTTCCTCCCGGAAGAAGCATTTCGGGCAATAACTTACTCGAGTATTACTTTATCTTCACAAAATTGCCACATGTGTCCAGCTTTATGCCATCAACTAGTACACTAAGCAAAACTATGATCGGTCCATTTTTGGACACAGCCCCCATACAAATGTCCTTCCGGAATAAGTATTATGGGCCATAAGTGACACGAACATTACTATATTTTGGCAAAGTTGTGCAGAGCCTTCTGCCACTCGTATTATATTGCATATAAATATTATCGGTTTCCTTTTTGATAAAGCCCTAATACAAATGTTGTTTAGGGTATAACATGATCCAGCTTGGCCGACTGTAACCTTCTTACTTGTTTATTAAATAAAACACATGCTGCCGAAAGCTGTTTTAGTATTACATAGACATGCGTTATATACATATTAAAAAATACTTAACTCAAGGTTTATTTTTCTGTAGAGTTTGTTTAAAGAAAACATCATAAGCTTAAGCGTTATTTACACAAGTTTTTGTTATTTTAAAATTTTTTATTTATTAACGGATAAATACATTATTTATATTAATATATTTGTTAATAAGACAGTTGCTGTAACAGTTCCCTATTTATTTTAAAGGTGTTATTCATATGCAAGTACTTACACAGAAAGAAAAAATTAAGAATTTTGTTCTTGAATTTATCCAAAATTGTATTTAAAATTTTCAGGAATGATCCATCTATACGTTTTCCTAAATCAAATCTAGTCTGGATTACTTCAAAAAATTGATTAGAAAAAACTTGTTGTTTTTATAAATATTTTTGCATTTAAAACTAATGTGTTTCGGTAGCCTAGATGTTAGCGTGCTGGTGTTGCAGTTCAAATAGACCCAGGTTCAAGTCCCAGCTAGGGCAAGTACGATAAACATTGAATATTTGTTACATTAAAATTAAATAAAAAACTTTTCTTCCGCTATAAATCGCCGATAGTCAACAAAATGAATTTCCATTTTTAGATTAATCTGTCTAACGCTCAAATCAATTTTTTTTTAAGCTTACATCAAAATCGTTTTCAAACTTAAATCAATCTTATTTTGGCTCAAATGATTTAGTTGCAATGAAATTCGTACTAAATAAATCGTATTTGTTTTAAGAAAATCCGTGCTTATGGTACTTTTGATACCTTTACGGCTTGATTTAAGTTAAGATTACTTGGTTTTGTTTTTTTAGGTCTTCTTCAATTAAAAAGTTTGTTGATTTGATTAAAAAATCTTTTGATTACAATTTACTAAATAGTTTGCATATCAAAATTAACAACTTTAATAAAAATTATTTAAAACTTTTTTATAAAAAAATATATAAATTAAACGATTTAACTACAAAAAAATCAGAAAACAAATCCAAAAGCAAATTTAAGGATTCCATCACAAATGGAAGTATTAGTTAAACTATTACATATATTTGAAATTTATTTATTTTAAAGTTTTTAAATTTGTTTATACATTTTTCATGTTTGATTTACAAATACAAATAGTTAAGCGACACCCCATTCGTGGTGGGGGTAATATGCGTACCCGCAGATATTCGCAACGCCCAAAAGTAATGGTCTGAGACCCACTTTTAAGTATATGGATCAACTCAAAATCGTTTCCTAAATCGATTAGAGCATGTCCGTCCATTTTCTCCTTAAATATTTTGTATATTTGTTTTATTTTATTTAGATTTGGGCAATTTAAACTTCTTTTGCATTTAATATTTTAAAATTATATATAAAATAAATGGTAAAGCCCTCAAATACATTTTCTCTTTCATACAAATATTTCCATCTTGTTGGTAATTTTATTGTATTAAATTTTAATTAAATGTCTTCTACATTAAGGTTTCATTGGAACTTAAAGAATTTCAGTTATTTTTCATTTCCTTAAAATTTTTGCAGACACAATAAACATAAGAAAACTTGAAATATTCTAATTGAAAGAGATTGTGGTGTCTGGTAGATATTTTTGTCTTATAATTGTATACATACAAGAATTGAAGTTTTAAGTCTAAATATGTATGTATAAATAAAGAAGAAGAAAAATGTTTGCAAAACTAGCAAAATAGAAAACTAAAACAAAAATTACCAATTTCAAAGTTTTATTAAAAATGGAATGAGAAAAACTTTTAATGGAGTTGAAATAAGAGCAGGAGGGGTTTTCTAAATATTGTGGCATATGTATGTGAAATATGGACATTTTCTAAAGATGCAAACTAAGAGTTTTAGAAACACAACTAAACATACACACGTAAACATGCAAACATACATAATAAGGCCATCTAAACATATATATGGGGAAGGAGTTTAAGGATTGTTATCACTTTTACATCAAAAACACACCCTCTCTAGAGGCATTTGTATGTAGTGTTAGGTGTGTATGTGTGTTTTAATATCTTTATGTACATAAAAGATAATGATGTTGCCTTAAACTTTTGGGAATAAATAATAGTTTTTACTTACTACGTTCTTTTTTTTGAAAAGTATGAGTAACATGTAGTGTAAATACATCTTCTGTAGATTTCTTGAGCAGCCTTGGGTATACTCACATTTACATATTAATGAGTTTTGGGTGGTGGTGGGCTCAATAATACCAGATAAGGTTGTTATCTTTTAAAAGTGTTCCTTGGCAAAAGGATGTTTAATGTATGTGTGTATAGGTAGGGGTTTTTAAATGGTACTGGATATGGGTATATTTATGTAGAAAGTTTAGTTTAGAAATAAATATGCTTTAATACAATTTATTTTAAAAGAAGTGTTACTTAGTTGACGACTACTCGAATACACGGTGGAATCATATGCTGATACTCGACTTACGTCAATATTTCATACATTCTCTTTCTTTTAATAATATTTAATTCACAACTGTTAAAATTCATATAAAATTAATTTTACCAAAGAACTCTATCTTTAAACTTTAATCACTAATATTATTTCACCACTTTTGAACATAAATTTTTTCAGTTTAAAACTTTTGGCATAATTGCAAGGTTTTAAAATTGAAGCAAAGATTTTCCTAAATTTATCCTTAATTTGCCAAGGATATACATGGGTGTATTAGAAAAATATACCTAAAATCTGTAAAAAAATTAATGGATCATCAAGGCATTTTGCTGGCATTTCAGACCTTACTAGCAAAAATTTACATTGTTTTGTAATAAGTAAAAGTCCAAAAGCTCTTATTCATTAGTGTTTTAACCCATTCTTTTAAATTGGATGACGTTCGAGGCAAGTACTTATTGTTCCCGCTTACAAAGTGGGAGTTAGCTAAGCTGTTACTTTATTGGCAATAAAACGACGACAGCAGCATATGCCATTCATACTGGTTTGATCATAGGCCTAGCTTTTTGGAGATTGGCGCTAGGAGACAGAGTATGAATGTTTCGATTAACCGCGATCTGATGGTAGTCTCCAAATGGGGCCGTGCGAATAAGGTGGATTTTAATGCCCGTAAAACCCAATGTTGTCTTTTGACACATAAACGCACAATGGACGATGCTGCCTCGTCTGTATTAATGGATGATGTTAGTATTGAAAAGACAGAGACTCTTGATGTTCTGGGCATGAGAATCCAGTGCGATGTCCGCTGGACGAAACACATTTTTCTTGTGTCGAAAGAAGCATCGAAATGTCTTGGTTTTCTTTAACGGTATAGGAATTATTTTACACCATCTAATCTTCTCAATATTTTTACCACCTACATCCGACCAAAAATGGAATACAACTCTCATGTATGGGTTGGTGCCCCAAAGTCTATTTTGGGGCTACTTGATCGCGTACAGGAACAAGCGAAGATACTCATCGGCGACGTCGTGGTATCTAACCGTCTTGACTCACTCAAACACCGTCGTGATATGGGGTGTGTTTCGCTGTTCTAACGATATTATAATGGAATGTGCTCTGAAGAAATCAGGGAACTTGTTCCTGAAACCCGGAACTTTTTGCGTGATATACGTTTTTTAGAAGAGCACACCCATACGTAGTTGACTGGCCAGTGAATCGCACCACTCATCGCAGGAAGATTTTCTTCTTCAGTCGCACAGTTCGTATGTGGAATAAACTTCCTAGTGATATCTTTCCTGCCACAGTAAATATCGAGAAATTTAAATTAAATGTCCACAAACACTACTCCCTTTATCCTCCTTCCCATAACCTATTTTCCTGATACCAACACAATGCAATGCATGTATAGGGGCCATCCCCTGAGTGCTGGTTATTATTAAAAAAAAAAACCTATTCCTGGAGACCCCAGTTACTCATTGTTCCCTTTAAATTCTTTTTCTTTGATGTTTTGGTTAAAACTGGCTTAAAATTAAAATAGAATAAGTTAAGAAAATGTCACACCGGAGTTATCTGCCTAAATTTTAAATAAAAAAGAAACTCATTATCGAACAACTGCTAAGTAATACAGACGGAATGCAATAGTAGTTGAAAAGTAAGAAATTTGTAATGTCTAATCGCTTCCAAGTTTTTGCTGAGCTTATACATAAGTGTAACAGTTAGGTTATGCTAGTTTGCAAAGGTTGAGGAAAATAGATACACACTTTCAGAGCCCAAACTAACAAACCGAAATAACCCTGAAAAATTCCCGTCTCAAATAGTTTTCTCCTAGGAACCTGATTCCCATGATCAGCCCAATGATGCCTACTAGTTCACTAATTAAAGCATCGTTTTAACAAATTGTCTTACGTTTTATTTTTGTTTATATCGCTAGAGTTTAAAATAATCAAATGCTGGATTATCGGATTTTTTTTTGCGTTTTAATAAAAAGTCACACCCGTCCCATTTTTAAAAGGATTTTTCTAAAGTCAGCACTTTAAATTACCGTAAAAGTAATAAAACCAAGGCCATTCCCTAGAATTTGTTACATAACTCGATCATAAAGTCAAAATTCCAAAATATTCTTGAATATCATAGCCTTTTTTCAAATCAAAGCTTTGAATTTTTTGAGTAATAAGCAAAATTGTGAACAAAATAGTCACACCCGTCACAAATAAATTACCCATAAGTAAGTCTAAAATGGGGTTTAAAAATAAAAAAATAGAAAGAAAAAATTTTCAGATAAAACGCTAAAAATTTGAACCTTCTGTGTTGCAGTATTCACTATTTCAGTAAAATATTCGAATATCGACTAACCAGACAAATTCATAACAATTGCCATTTATAACGCATTAATAGCTTTTTAGGACAAACAACACACAATTGCCTGTTTTTATTTAGTGCATATATTTCAAAGCCTTTTATTTAAGTCTGAATATTTACTACAAGTAAATGTTTTTTATAGTTTTTTTAATATCTATGCCAGTTGAGTTGTTTTTAAGTTAAACGAAACAACTTGGAAAAAAGGGTTCCAAGGCCTTAAGCTTATAATTAATTGCATGTTCGGTAGAGACGAAATAATCCTTGGACATTGTTAAAAGAAATTTTTGTGAAAAACACAACAAACTACAAAAACCAAAACAAAACTATATGTAATAATAAAACTATCAACCCCCTAAAAAAACTAAGTTTTACTAAAGACCATCAGTTAACACCAACAACAAAAGGCTAAAACACTTTAAATTTAAGTTTTTAATATGAAAAACTAAACACAGCACCCCAGTTTTTGAAATGCCATACAAAATTTAACACCCTCTCTTGCTTTTCTGGCGTTACAATTGTGGTAAAATAATACATATGTGTATGTATGTATATGTGAGTAAGTTTGATTTCCTTTTATCGAAGCAGCCATGTTTTCTTTATCTTCAGTGGGTGTTTTTCACTTTATGTTGCTGTTGTTTTTGTTTCCTTTTAAGATGGGATCCTTTTGAGTTTAGTTATCAAAAAAATATTTTCTTGTTATATTACAACATAATTTAAACATAAAGCATTTTTGTTTGTTGTCTAAAAATTTGTTTTATTATTTTTTATATTTATTTTTTATTTTTGTCTTTTAATTTATAAGTGTTTTAAGTTACAGTTCATTCATTTGGATTCGGTTTTTGGTTTTGGTAAAAAAAATTAAAACAGAAATCATCTCAAAGATATGGTTTTTTATAATTCATCACCATTAATGTTAAAGTGCTCAAGTGTGTACTTTTTACCAGATACCCTATAACTTTAAAAATAAGACCCTTTTCAGAAGACAAAAAATTGCAAGCATTGGCGTAGTTTTTAATAAAATTTAAAAACATTTATCCTTCTTGGCAAAAATAATTGTTATATGTTCATATATGTTCAATTTAAAAATAAAGTAATTTAAAAGATTTAAAAATAACCATAATTTTTTAAGATCGGCATTTTTGCAACAATTATTACGAACCTTAAGTAAAACAATTTCATTGATAGGAAGGAGTACCATTAGCGTTACAAAATAAACTTTACAAGATTTTTTTACAATCTTATTAAAGAATCTCAAGTTTTCTATTTTTTATTAAATATATAGCCACAAACATAAACCTTACTTTACTTAGTAGATTTCCAACCTTAATTTGGGTCCATATTACTTAATTAATATTACAAGACTGCTAGTCCAAAAAATTAAAAGAAGTAAAAAATATATGAAAGAAGAACTTTTGGCTTTTTACCTCATTTTGGATCGATAACCCTAATTTTAAAGTTTTAGACTCACAATCCCAAAAGATTACAAAAAAGTACCAAATATTTAAAAGAAGTCCTTTTTGTCCACTAATCTGGGTAAACTAAACTTCATGTTTCTAGACTCATAAACCCAGAACATGCAATAAAGTATCAAGACCGTATAGAGAGGAAGTATTTAGAATAAACTTAGTTGACGTTTGACCTCGTTTTGTGCCAATTTTCATAATTTTATATTTCTAAACTCATAATCCAAAAAAGGGGGAAATTTTTCAAAAGTGTAAAATCAGTAGTTTTTGTCCACTAATTTGACTTTCGAGCTCAATCTGGGTTAGTAGCCCCTAATAATATACCTTTTAAATGATTTATTATAAAAGTACCAACAATAAAATGAACGATTTGGCTTATTTTTTAATTTCAAAAGCAAAAAAGTACCAAAAATTTGACAAGACACATTCCGAATTTTTCTTGAAATTTTTGTGTTTATTATGGGACCATATTCTTTAATTTTTTATTTCAGAATTGATAATCTCTAACAGTGCAAAAAAGTACTTTTTGACCACTAAATCCCTTTTGACCCTAAAATGGGCCAACATTCCTCAATATCATATTTAAGGGTCCTTATCACAAAACTATTTTTGTTGCATATTTTTACTATTGAATTAAGTATATAGATATTTAAACTAAGTTAATAGTATTAGCCCAGACTAAAATTTAAGTTCAAATAATAAAATTAATTAATTTCCATTGGTTTCATCCAAGCGCAATAGAATCCCTACTTTTCAGACGAGTATGCCCAATATATTGCAAGATGTTTTAAGCGAGCGGGGTCTGATGTTTTTTCAGATTATTTAAATACTTGTCCACATAGTTAGGAGTTTCGCACTTAACAAGCGAAACCTGTGAATCCTTGTGGTTGTTGCTGTTTTTACCAACCAAGTAGTACCAGTTATCAATCTTAGGATTTTATTTTGACGGCGTTGAATTTTTCTATATTAGAGGTGGAAGCAGAGCCCCCTAAAGTATGCCGTAGTACCAAATTGGTTTCAAAATTAATTTCTAGAATAGAAGTTTACAATCAAGACGAAGCGCAGAGTTTCTGGCATTAATCACAACAAATACCAAAAAAAAGTATAACAAAAAATAAAAAAAGATTATTTTTAGATCAATTGATTGTTAAGTTTCTTATTTTTATATTTTTTTAGAGTAAAAATCCCAACGAAATAAAAAAGTACCCAACATGTGAAAAAGTACCCACTTTTTTGATAGTTGACCGACCTATCTATGGTCAATAGACCGTAATTTAAAATTCATAAATTTTTAATTTCAAGAAATACAAAAAAGGACCCAAAAAGGGAGAAAAACTTTAGACTTAAATCGTCGTCAATGTTCCTTAATTTTATATATATAGAGTGATAATGTAAAAAAAGTACCAGATATGTAAAAAGAGTACTTTTCGTTAAGAAATATAAATAAGGACCTTAGGCGTAAAAAGTACATTTCACCTTAATATTTTTTTTAAATCTCAATTATGTTCTCTAGAATGTATAGAATGAAATTTTAATTATGTTTTTATCCTTATAGATAGATTAAGAAGTTGCAAAAACTATCTAAAAAGTACCAAAAATATTTTCTATCTCTTTTCTCCTTTAGGACTTATAAAATATACAAAAAGTCCAAAAAATTTTTATAATTTTTTTGAAATCTCTTGAGCGCAAATTAAATTGTGTTTTTATCTCTATTGGTATAAAAGTTACAAAAAGTACCTAAAAGTACAGAAATTTAATTTTTTCCCTTCGTCACCCCATAAGATAAAAAAAACACCAAAAAATATTAAAATTTCTTTGAGAGCTTTCGAACGGAATTCGAATTGTGTTTTTATTTTTGTTGTTTAAGAAAATACAAAATGGTTTAAAAGAGGACCAAAATATTATTTATACCCTTCAGGTCTAGAAATTCGAAAAAAGTCCCGCATACAAGTTCGTCCATTTTTTGAGTGAATTACGATAATTTTAAAGCTTTGTTTCTATGGTGTTTGTAAAATAGCATGTTACCAGCTTTTGCCCATTTTTACCTCCTGAGGGTCAAAATTTCCAAAAAAATCTTTCTAAATAGATCTATGGATCAAAAGAGGTACCCGTGCGCGTTTAGGCTTAATGATGATAAATTCTCTATTCGGTCATAAACGTTTCCGTTTTACATATTCATACAGATTAACAAAAGTGTATGGTTCATCAAAAGTCGTTATGTACTGCATTTTTAATTTAAAGTATTTTAATAAATCTTTGTGTTTCTAATTAATATTTTTATAAATTGTTTTGTTTAAACCATTCCATTTCGTTTGTTTTAGCATTCATTTCAAAGCCTTTTGCTGTCTTTTCCTACAGCCAGTACTTCAAACATTACAAGCAATTTATTTACTTCTTTTTGTTTCAAGGGTCCAGTGGCTGTAGTGCTGTTTTAGTACTGTGTTGTGGTTTTATGGTTAGAAATGTTATTAAAATTGATGAATACGCTAATTTATAAAATAAATTGCCAAGACTTAAATGAAAAGCCTTTTATAAAAAGGTTACTTACTACAAAGACAAAAAACAAAATCTAGAAATACAAGTCAAAAATTACAATGAAAATTAATTACAACTTAAATTTGTTTGAAAAAGAACTATGGAACATTTAATAAAATAAGTTTCGTATTTGACAAAACGAAATTCTTAGAAATAAAAACAAATGTATTGCATAATTTGTAAAATTTATATTTTGTATTTTCTTTTGTTTTTAAATGTTGCTTCCAACAAAAAAGTAACTTTAATTTTAATAGAGAATGAAGTTTTAATTCTTTTGAAATCTTTTTAACAACTATCTGCGACCCCAATAAGTATATATTTTCTTGAACCTTTTTGATAGGGAAGTCGATTTGGCGGTATCCGTCCACCCGTCCACCCGTCTGTCAGTGTTATAGTTGAAATCAACATTTTAAAGCCCGCAGTGTTGGATAGACCCGTATCAAACTATCTCAAATATCTGCGATCAAATCGTTATTGAAACCCAGAAAAATCGCCCAATAGCTGTCCGAGATATAAGCGAAAAACCTCGACTACTTCTGTAATATGTCACTTTACCCTTCAGTGGAGGACAGGAGCGACCGTAGTATAGCTTAAGCTTTATTGCTGGGGCCGGAGTTTAGCAGACACAAATGTGCTGACGAACCTGGGGAGATAATTTATGAATATGGTCCGTCTTGGGCTAGGACAAGGGAAAATCTGATGTTACTTGGTATCAATGGAAAAACATCGTTTAGTTTCTTATGGGATCCAGCTGATTCTTAATGGATAAAATTGTGTTACCTGGGTCCCTGGATTGTTCATTCTTTTGTTTATCCTAGATTGTCCTAAATTAAATTTTTCCTTGTTTGCCAACCTTTTGTCTCCTTTTCTCTTTTACCTAATAACTTATGTTTTCTTACTTTTATTTTTAAACGTGGGCCGTGGAACCGGAGGGTTTCCTTAGGGTTATATATGAGCAATTAATTTAATTTTCCTTCGTTACCTAATAAGACTCGAAAAATTGTTGTAGAGCACTAAAAAGATGACACTATTCAAAAATATTTTTCAATTCCTTTCTTTTACTTTCTGTCTAGTCTTGTCTTTTTATTAGGCTACTGCTTTAACAAACATTTTTGTCCAGAATCTTATTATTTCTTTATACAACATTCGTGCAATTTTTTTTAAACATTTAAGATACAGCATATCTAAAATGTTGTCCTGTTATATATTTAAGGGACTTATGAAGGAAGGACAAATAGTAATGGCCAAGAGCTTTTGGCTTATGGACACGTATGTGTATATTTGGAAACCAAAATATTTGAGACATATATTTGTTTTGTTTTATCTTTACAAAAAACTACATCATAAAATGAAAAGATTCATACATTCATAAATAAGAGTTTTTTTGCATATAAAACTGTAAAACTTTTTAAATTTAAGTGTAAAAACCGTTGTAAAGCTCCAATTAAGAATTTTGTTTTCTTTAGTAATTCAAAAACGGCGATTTTAATTAATTCCTCGATGTCAATGTTCACAATTTCATGTCACACTGTAACTCTTTAAATTTTTCAAAACATCTTGAAATTTGCTTTATTTGAAGTGTCTGCCATTGCATTCTATGCTAAACCTTCTTGTTTATTTTTCTCCTAAATTAAACTTTTTAATATAAAACTTAAATCCCTTTGATTTATTTTGTTTAGCATCAGAAGCAAATATTTCTTAAAAAAATGTTAACAAAATAACTATAATTTAAGACAAGTTTAAAATGCATTGTAGACTTTATAATTACTAAAACGGACAATTGATTAAAAAAAAATTTTTAAATTGTTTACATATACGTTTAGATAAAATAAAGCGAAAAACAAAATTTTTAAAGGTACAAAGTGGTCTTTAAAAGCTATTTTGGATGCCTAGACACATTCAGATTGTATTGAAATGTTTACAAAAGTTGTTCAGATTTACAATGGCTACAATTTTGTAAAATATTCTTAGAAAAAAGATATGAGTCCTGGTAAGTTATGCTAAAAAAAGTAAAAAAAAAATTTCTCCTTTATTTTTGCAAATAAGTGCAGGAAAAATGCATAAAATGTTTACAAAATTTGTTCAGTTGGCTCTTTACTATATTATTGCCAAATATAGTTAAGCAATATCATCATGTCTGAGTTAGCTGTTGCCCAAAAACTGAGGATACCTTTTTTTTAATGGTGCACTGATTTTCAAAATCTTTGGAGGTCCATAAAAAGTAATTGGTAATCAAATTGGCCAAACCGAGTACAGGGTTTTACTTGCTTTTGGTAGTATAATCGAACCTATACCGTCGACTCCTTGCATTTTTTTCACTGTTGCACTGTGTTATAAAGTTCTGTGCCATTTTTTTTTCAAATAAAGATATATTCCAACAAATTATAGCCCAAGAACTAAATCCGGGAGGGAATTTGTATGGGACTATGCCAAAAAAATATTACCGATCATCACCAAAAACAATTGATTTCGTGCCAGTGCAAAACGAAACATATCTGTGACAATTTAATCAAAATTTCTTTAAACATGCGACTTGTTGCATATTTACATGAATTCATAGATCCCCAGCCGGACGGACGGAAGTGGTTCTGGGTCGATCGGTATACTTTAAGGTGGGTTTCAGACTATGACTGTTGGTCGTTACAAGCATATGCACAAGCGCACATTACTCCTATTAAGTATGTGATTTGAGTATAAACATCTGGAAAATTCTAATGGTAGTGTAACAATTTTACTAACATATGTATATAGTTGCAGTTGAAAAATTTTTGATTCTTATACTAAAAGCAAAATGTAAAAATAAATGAAAAAGCAAATATTACTGACACAAGACGAGTGGAATGTAAAAACGCAGCAAATTTTTATCACTGAATGAGCAAACTGTTGTAAAAAAAATTTTTACTTAGTTATTTAGGCTTCAGTTCATTAATATATTAAATTGTTTTGCTTATTTAATTAAAAAAAGTACCGCTTTCGTATCTCACTACTGAGTGTATTATCGGTTTCAAAGTGCGAGGGATAATTTATGCGGTTGAGAAGTAGAAATTTTATTGCAAAAGAGAAAGTTAGCTAAGGTTGCCAAAAAAAAACTATTTTGAGATGAAGAGTTGCTCCAATTTTTTTGAATACTGTTGTCAAAGAAAACAGAAACTAGCAGAATGGGCTTTTCTAGCAGCAATTTTGAAGTGGTTGTGAGCAGCAGGATTAATTTTTCAGCAGTAAGTAGTTTTTCTTTATCATACTGGCTCAATTTTTAATATTACTTTCCGAAAAGTTTTAAATGCAATTCTATAATTTTTTTAACTTTCAACTATCCTAGCATAAGGATATACATATGCTTATGGGGATAAAATACTTATTGGACTTAAAATACCCATAACAGGAGTACCCACTAAAAACAATATCTCTAAGAGTAACACAAAATAAAAGAAGCTACAACAATACAAGTTAATATTGCTTGATTTTTTAAATATTAAACGCAGTGGAAAAGCACTCTTAAGGTATGACATCCTAGTTTTTTAAATCGCCAATGTTTACAAAACTGTTTTAAAGAAGATGAATTGGAGTTTTGCTTCACCTGCTCAATAGTTCAGATTTTGCTCAGTCCTGCAATGCGTACTTTAATCAGCCATTTTAAACTTTGAAAAAAATGATTTAATTTCTTAAAAAGAAATTCCTAACTGGCTTTCATTCACTTCAAAATGTCACTTAGGTAAAACAGGCAATTGGGTTCTTGCGACTCCCTTAATACATATGCCTGAAAGTTCTCCATTTAAAAAACCTCAGTATCCTTCGATTTAAAACTTTCATAACTTTAATCGTTGTAATAACTTTTCACTTTTCATGCACACATAAACAGTTTTGCATATCTTTTATCACACTCATATCTTTCAATGTAAGAATGAAAAAAATAAAATTTTGGAATGACTTTTCTACAACATCATGAATGTTGATGATGGCTTTTCTTGTTCATGTCATCTCTTTTGTTGCATTCGTTCATGTTTGTGTGTATGCATGTGTGTTTTTATCTAGAATTGTTTAGTAAATTTGTGTACCTCCTACTGCAACTACTACTGTTCTTATGTTACTGGTTTACAGTTCATTATTTATAATTGTATGTATTTTTTAGATGAGTTTTCCCAACTTATTTCAGCACACAGAGGGTAATTTTCATTTTTGTGTCAATAAAGGAGTTTTTATAAAGAATTATAAACCAAAAAACAATTTTTGTTGATTCAACTTGATCAACCAAAAATATTAAGGCCTTTTCATTAGTATAGGGGGAGGGGGATATTGTTGACAAGTATAAAAGAAAGGGAAACAGGTTAAGAAACTGTAGTTTCTTTGATGAAGTCAGCAATAAACTTTTTTTTTAAATAGTGGCACTTCTAGGTTTTTTGTTTAGTTCTTAGGAAAAAGCCATTTTGTGATTTCTGATTGCTTAAGGAGATTGCGCAAAAAATCACTTTAATCATTAAATCACTTAATTTTCTTTAAACCTGAAGCCAAAATGCTACCAACACTTTTAGTAATCATAAGTTGCTTACAATTAAGCAAAAATAAATAATTTCACGCCCCTGTTCTCCTGAGCAATTTTCATCAACTTCTGCACATTTTAACTAATTTCAGTATTTATATTTCCTTTGGTTTTAAAAGTTAACTTTTAACTTGGAGCAAAGTTATTGTTGTTATTATCTCGTAACTTGCTGATGAAAAACAAAAAAAAAAACTGAAAAAAAATAAAGAAACAACTTTGCTAACATATATAAACAAAAGCAAAACTGACAGTCGCTAACAAAAAAGTTTGAAAATAATTAACAGAAAACGGAAAAAAGCAAAAGAAAAAACATGGCTCCTTTTTTTCATTATATCCATAAATCAATTTCTAGAAGGTAATGAATGATATTGCTCTAAATATTAAAAATTGTTTCATATGTTATTCAATATATAAAAAATGTAATTTGATCACATACTGGAAACTGCCTTTCTTTATTGACGTTTTGATAAAGATATCACACCCGTCACATTTTAAGAAGAAAAAATTTTGAGTCTTTAAGCAAAAAAAAAATTTTAGACAGCAATTTCCAAATAGGAGCGCTAAACGATATGATGGAAATGCAGATTTTATTTTTTGACGAGTATGCCATCTAGATGTCTTCCATCGAGTTAAACACACTGTTCAAATGGAGCCTTATTTTCTGCGCCAACCGCGGCAGTAAACTTGGTTCAATTGAACTAATTTCTCGACAAATATTTTTTTTTAAGCCACAAGAGATTGGGGTTGGCCTTTCTTACCCTCTTTTAGAAGTAGCTCCATTAAAAAAAATCCATTGGAACTAGATCGGGCAACCTTGGTTGCCATGGAATGTCCCCAAAGCGAGTGATCAGTTTTTCGAGAAAATTTTTCCTGACGAAAATTTAGTCAAAGCTTTGGCTGTGTGTTGAAACCACGTGTGTGAAGAGTATAATGAATGTGCTCAAAGGTTTGGCAAAAAGAATTTCGTTGTAATGCGTCGATGATTTTCACCGTTGACATTCGCCTCGAAAATTTTTCAAAAATAAAATTGTCCAATTATGTCATGCGTAATTAAGGCACACCAAACAGCTACCCTGGGGTAGTGCAATGGAGATTTGCGGATACTTGGAGACCATTAACTGTAATCTTGCTCGTTGACGGGCCGTTTAAATTAAATGGAGCCTCGTTGCTCCAAAAATTGAGATTTAAATTGCGAAAATGTCCTAACATCGTTTCCAAAAATTTTATTTTTTTGAAATTATTGCATTTACAAATATAAATTTGCCACCAGACACCATGTATAACTAATTATTATCAAAATTATTATTAATTAATTTTAAAAACTTAAAAAAAAACTTAACAAAGAAATTCTTCTTAGGTTTTCGTTCTGTTCTGTGCATACACGTAGTTTTTTTATGATGATACCTTTTGCTTTACACTGTTGTTTGCATAAACTTTAATTTAAATTCATAAAATATGAGCAATTATGTAATAACTTTCTTCTTTGTTCAATCATTTATTTTTGTTGTTCTATCCTTAATTTAAAAAAGTGGTTTTAAATTCAAAAAAATTTTTTCGGTTTTAGCCAAGAAAAATTTGAAATTCTATCGTTGAAAGCTTATTATTCTTAAAAATCTAGATTGGTATTCTCGCTAAGGTGACCAGATATTTTTAAAAAAATATATATTTTTTTAAAATTTTGTAAACAAATAATTCTTCAACATAAGCAGGTTGTGCAGATAAACTTTGCATTGAAAATAAGAAAATAACCGGGAATCAAGAAGCCTTAAGAACATCTGGCGGACTCGGTCTTAGTGTTATGTTTTTTATATGGTAACTAATAAACAAAAAAACCAACAAACCCTTAGATAAAAAAAAGGTCATGACTTCCAGCTGGTAAAACACTTTAAATAGATGATAAAGTTAATAAACCAAGTATTGAGTTATGCGAAAGAAACATTTTAGTGTTTTGCTGAAGTAATGGTAGTTTAACTATCTTTGTTTTCTTAGCAGAAAAAGAGAAATTACAGCAACAAGAAAACTTAGTAATCATGCATATGCAAGCACGTATTTGTTTACAAAATTTATTACAAAATATGGAAGTTCAATATTTGGGGTTTTTCTTTTTTGGGTTTGTAACTTTGTTTATTTTTTTGTAGGTATTTATTATAAAAGTTATCGAGTAAGAGTTGTAGATGATAAGAACGACCAAATTACCCCATTTACCAAAATGTGTTTAAAGAAATAATTTGTGTTTTTTAGTATACAAGATTTTTTTTGGGTTTTTTAAATTTAATATAAAAAATTGAAAAATGTTTTAAAAACGTATTTTACAAGAAGAAATATGCTCTTAAAGGAAAAATATGCCAATAAATGCAAAATATGCGAAAATATGTTCTAATAAATCGACGCCAAAATTTTGCAAAAGTTCTGAAACGTATAAAAAGCAACATTAAAGGTAAATGCGATGCTCAGAAAAATATATGATTTTGCACATTTTTGGTTGCAAATTTTTATACACATATTTTGCGAGCTAGACTGGGAATAAGAATAAAAAGTACACATAAGGTTTTGATAAATTTTTTAACTTTTAAATTAAAAACATAATGCAATTTTGCGTTTTAATTTTTTTTTTTGGGGGAAACATTGATAAATTCCTTATAATATTCGCTAAATACAGCAAAAACAAAACTTTAAAATAAAATATTGAATATTTAACTAAAATTTTTGTTTTATAAAATTTCCATTATTCTTAAGTGGACAATGTCTCGGTTGCTAAAACTGTTTTCGTTGACGTGCAACTAAAATAATGCTATCTTTACTCTATCTCTTTTTTTTCTTATATAGATTTACTGCATGTTTTTGTGTTTGTGTATGTGAATGTAAGAAAATTTAGTGTCCTGTATTAAATTATAATAAAAGCCAAAAATATTATATATGAAACCAACCAACAACAAAGTTTAGCTTAAATTAGCTGTATGGGTTTCATAAACTTAAGGCGGTGTACTTACGTATACTTCGAACGAGATGGGCAACGTTCAATATTGATAAAAAAACAGGCTGGGGAAAGCCTTAAAAAAATTAAAAGTTTAACAAAAATTAAAACAAGCAGGAAGAAAAAAATATTGAGGATGAATCTTACATTCATATATATGGATATAGGTATGTAGATATATAATTATAAACTAATATAAATATATGCCTTGTAGTTATTGCAAGTACTTTTGTTTGTTCTTTACAGACTAATACTTTTTTTATTTATTGTAAACAAAATATATAGACAAAAACAAATCACCATAAAGTTATAAAATATTCTTCAGGCATAAATATCAAAACTGCCAGCCGTTTCCTGTGGCGGCAATTGACTACATGCTTGCTTAATATCTAATAAATTTACTTACAAACATAAAACTTACATACCAACGTAAACAAAATAAAACATTAAAAATGTACACTCGGATATCCTCTTGTTTTTATTACAAAAAAAAAATTTGCAACAAAGTTTAAGTGAATGCAGGTTCATTTACTTTGGCGAAAATAAAACAACAACAAAGACAAAACAAAAAAGGAAAGGTGAGGATAATACATGAGTATTTGCATAATAAACTAAGATGAAGCTTGTGTGATAATCAATGTAAAATTATTATTAAGGTAATCCAGCGTAAAAATATTACGTTTGTATTCTTAAAATCATGTATCAAAGGGCCAGTTAGAGAAGAAAACGTCGTTACAACTTTTTAAAATTTGAAGAAATTTTGTTGTTTACTTTTAAGCATAAAACATCGGAGTCTATCCCTTGTAGAAGCTGGGCAACAATATAGAAAAAACACAATCGAATTAATTTCCTCCTTGAATGCACTGCAATCGCTGTTCTCTATAACCGACATGCCCAAGCCCTATCCGCCTGCTGCTCATTTGTTTTTATACCCTTCACATATTTATGTAAGTGAAAGAAAATGCTATTAAAACCCAGCAAAATCGCCTGATAACTGACCGAGATATAATCCAAAAACCAAGGATACCTTTGCTTATTTCTTTAAAATTTTTACATAAAAACCCCTACAACTGCCCCGGAGTTGCTCCTACATGGGTGCTATGTAAGACCGACTCCCACTAACTTTTTTCTCACAAAGTCTTTTTTGGCATATACTTACACGTATCTCCGCCCCCTAACAAGGCTGCCATACAAAATTTAAAAAAAGTAGAATAAAAACCCCTACAAATTCCCCAGAGTCGCTCTTAGAGGAGTACAATGTATTGCAGACGCCCATTAGTTTCCCTCCCAAACATATTCCTAAGACATCACCCATTTAAAGGTATTGCATTTAGAAATTTACAAAAATTATGTAAAAACGCCCAAAAGTTCTTCAGAGTCGGTCTAAAAGGAATAAAGTGTACCACCGACCCCTATTAGTTTCTCCTCCCAATCATATTTCTAGAACATACTTACCCTTTATCAATATCAACTAAGGGGGATTCCACACAAAGTTTGATAAAATTGTAATAAATCCCCCCCTACAGCTTCCCAAGTAAATCTGGCTAGCTAGTCAAAAAAAGAGGCAGTGTTGTTAGAAGATAGTTTGGCACTAGGGAGCCCTACAAACTTCAGACCGCTGTACTTAACCAGTCCTGCCAGGCAAAGATATCTCAGGTTAATATATTTATTTGTAGTAAGGCGACGATCAAGGTTATCTTCTTGGATCTCACACGCTTCTTGATCGTCCAGGCATAAAAATAATCTTTTGTATACTGCATACCATCATAGGGCCACTTCAGCTTAGTTTAATAACGGTAGTGTAGACTCTGCTATAGGAAACAGAGCTAGTGAGTTTTGGGAAAATACTTCTTAGTGAAGAGTCTTAGGGATTATGTGAAGCTTTCGAGCCAGCGGTGAAAAGCTTTTTACCAGCTTAATTTAAGATTATTTTGGAAGTAATTAAAGTAATTCAAGTAATTGTCCCACTCGGTCTACGCAAAAATATTGGGTCAACTGGCCAGCCAGGGTAAAGCCCAGGGAAACACTTGTCTGGGATCGGTTAGAAGAGACTGCTCGCCAAAGATTGTGAATCATCCTTAAATTTATTATAATAGACTAATCAGAGAGTTATTGTTTATACTTTTTTGAATCCAATGGGTCTATGTTAGGTCCTTAGGATCAGTTATTTAAATCTCAGGTAACCAAGTTTAATTTTGATTATTTGTTAAACCATAGAAATAAGTATTGTGGGTTGTTTATTTTGTCCCATTTGCCTTTACGCCCGTCAATGCATATCTTTCAAATATGGATGCCCCTAATGATGCCATATATGTGATATATGTATGTGAAGGTGAAACATAGTGCAGTTGATGTTAAACTTAAGTGTTTTTGGTTGAATTGACCACAAATTGTACGCAAGGTATTAGCATTATTATTAGCTTTAACTACACTCAAAAAATTATTTAGGTAAAATCAACTGGAAATCTATTTAAAATAACTGGATATTCATTTAAAAACCTTCCAACAAGGTATTCATTTAAATTAACAAAATATTTCATTTAAATTCAGACATCAAAAAATTTACTTATATATTCGTCTAAAATTAACAAGACTTTTTGTCAAACAAAAAGTATCAGGAAAAAAATTAACAAACTTAAATGTTACTAAAAAATAACTGACAAAAATAACTTAAACTGAAAATCAGTTTTTTTGCTTAGCTGAAGCTTTGAATAACCTTTAAATTCAGTTTAAAAAAATTTTGTATTTAAATTAAACTGTTTTTTCATTTAAAAACAACTTTACGGAATACTTCCTTAATAACTTACAGTCAGTTACTGTAATAATTTTTTGAGTGTACATACCAATATGAAAATGAAATATAATAGGTTCTCTAGCCAATATGATGCAACTATGTACATCAATAAATAAATCGAATTTGTTTTTTATTCGAAGGAAAAGTGATGAACAATTCACCTAAAGCAGATGAGTGGGAGTGAGACTTAATCGCGGCTAACGCAGTTACTGCTTCTGTGGTTTTGAGAGATGCAGCCATTGGAGCTGTCCGCTCGCAGAAATCCTTAATCGAAGTCACTGAAAGTTCAAGATTTCTTTATTAGACTCCACCTCACATTAAAAGATGATCGCTAGACGTTAGTTTAATCCAAGTTCCATGGATCCCTGCAGGTAATGAGTTTTTTGGATTAAGCTCATGCTTATTTAATACATTCTTTTCCAAAACGGTAAAAAGAGTTCGATCTACTATACTTGTAAGGGATTATTTATATTCACATATTCTTTTTCATTAAAGTTCCAATGATCACAAAGTGGTGGCAATAGAAGGTGGCAACGATGACACTATACTTTTTGCATCTTCCTATATGCCTCACAGTTTCGATGCCCTTCACATTCGCGGATTGCTTAAATATGTTGATCTTTTTGACAAATATTTTTGGATAAGGAAGTGTAGGTTATTGCCAATGGCATGTCAAATTTATTATCCTCCATCTGCTTAAATTATGTGATTACTCCCACGCAAATTCTGACCCTAGCTTAAGATTTTTGACAATATGTATAATATATTAGATAAGGAATATATAATGTCAGTGCAAAATAATTCCATATTCTATTAAGGAAGTATTGAAATAATCTGTCATCAAATGAATGAAGTGATGTTTAGATTCGATTCAACTTACACGTTCATCTATATTAACAAAAAAAATGTTTTTAGTTTGAATAAAAACAAAAACAGGACATTTAAGATACGAAGGACATGTTTATACATGTATAATTACACAAATTTTTTTCACCTTAAGGGAATTTTGTGTGTTTACGTAAAATATTAAAAAAAAGATGCAAAAAAATATTTTTGCTTAGAAACTTCATACTTGTGTATGTATGTACGTGAAAAATTGCAAGACAAATGAAGTGGAATAATAATTAAGAACGTGTTGATATTACAAATTTACACGTGATTTGATAAAAAGTACATTAAAAAAGATTTTCAACACAACTTTTATTTATCTTTACTTAATTTAGTCCTTCAGTCCCTAAAAATGCAGAAACACGGAGAAAAAAAATCTCATGCTAGAGAACTAATTTACCACCCCTTTTGAAGGAGCTTTTAAAGTTGTTTACTCACATTCAAATTTCAAATATTTCTCATCCTTTTTCATAGTCGTAAAACAAAACAAAGTTAAACAAAAACAGGTTTTTTTATTTAAAAAAACTTCAACCCTTTTTCTCTGCTTACACTTGGCTGAGACAGCATCCTTTGAAAATGTCTTGTCTGTTGGTCATTAGAAAATATATTCTGGTGTCCAGTTTTCCTTTTTTATTTTTTTTTTTTTTTGTAGAAAAATATCCATGAGAATTTTTATTAAAAAAGTGAAATTTTTGTCAGCATCTTCTTTCAAAAATATCTTTAGGAAACGAGTTTAGTTTCGTGTTGCTGGAACAAATGAACTTTTAGGTTAAAGTTCAAAGGTAATTGTACGGGATATTAGATGGAATAAAAGACAATATTTAAAATCTTTTTACAGATGAGCAAAGTTTTCTTCAAAGTGTGAGAAAGTTTTGAATTGGAATTATAGATGCTTAAAAATTTTTTTATTTATATTCATTGTTAATCAAGTACATTTTGTAAATTTGTTTCTTTCCGTCTGGCTGGGTACCCGTTTATTCTAGTTAACATGCTGCGGGTTGCTACTGAAATGAAATGCAGATATTTTGAAAAATTTGTCACAGATAAGTTTTTTGGCCCTGGCATGAAGCCTTTGGTTTTTGGTGATGAGCAGCGTATGATTTGACATAGCCCCTCGAAAAATATCCCTCCGATAAGCATTTTGAACTATAAGCTGGCCGAATATCACTCTATTTTGACAAAATTTCACACCTGTATCTAACTTCATGCTACTGTTGATTGTACTCGTTTTCGCCCCTAGATATCACAGATTTCGAAAAAGTACAAGACACGTGGCCGATTGATTATATCCCAAATAAGGTGCAATGTTTTTATACCCTTCACAATCGCGATAAAACTAAGAGTAAGATTTTGAAATTTCTTTAATATCTTCTCGCAACGCTATAAAGTATATATTTTCTTGTTCCTTATAGACAAAAAAGTTGACTAAGAGATGTCAGTCTGTCTGTTGATCTGTAGAAATCCAGTTATCAAAAAGCCCCTTAACATTTTTCGGACCTGTTTGTGGTACCAGAACATTAAAGTTGCCTGCAAGAGTTCTGTTGTTAAAATTTAGTAAAATCGACCGATAAATGACAGAGATATAAGCCAAACTCCACAACTACCTCTGTTTTTTCTTAAAATTTGTACAATAAAACCTTCACAACTGCCCTGGAGTTGCCCCAACACGGGTGCAATGAAAGACCGACTCCCAAAATTTTTTTTCTCACAAACATTTTTGTGAAACATACATTCATCTTTTCTTCGCCCCTAACAGGGTTGCCATTTGTAGCTAAATTTTTTAGGAATTTTTTTTTTACAGCTTCCACGTTGCTCCTTCAAAGGTCAAATGTAAGACCAATCGCAAGTAGTTTTTCATGCAAAATTTTTATTACCTTCTATATTCAGCCCCTAACAGGGTTACCATACAAAATTAAAAAAATACGGCAAAAACCCCCACAACTTTCCCGGAGTTGGCCTTAGAGCAATAAAAGTATCACAAGTATCCTAAACATATTCTAAGAACATACTTACCCTCTTTCTTCATCACCTAAGGGGATTGCCATACAAAATTTACAAAAATGAAAAATAAAGTGTACGACCGACCCCCCTAAGTTTCCCCTCCGAAACATATTTTTAAAATATACTTACCCCTTACTTTCGTTGTCTAAGGGGGCTCCCATACAAAGTTTGGCTACATTTTATAAATCTCTCCCTACAGCTTCCAGAGTGGCCGTGGATGTGTCATATGCAGGGCTGACCCCAACTCATTTTTCCTTGTAAACATTTTTCTAGAACATACTGTCCCAATATCTTCACCCACTAAGGGGGTTGCGATAAAAAATTTGAAAAACACTTTCACGTTGTTAAGGGTATATAAGATTCGTCACAGCCACATATTGGTAATTGTGAAAAAGTACTTGTTGTCCAGTTAGTCAATTTGGACTTCCGTCTAAGTCAGTAATCCTTAATTTTATATCTTTTGTCTCAAAGAAAAAGAAAATTCCAAAAACGCTTTATTGGTCAGTAGCCCTTAGATTTCGTATTTTTTATTAAAAAATTGCAAAAGTTCACCGAATCAAAATACTTTTGGAACGTGAGTAAGTAGTCCTGTAATTTATAGCTCTTAAGATAATTCTAACTCTAGACTTATAACATTTTAAAAGGCAAAATTGCACTTAAAACGTAAAAAAATTATTTTGGCTTACGACTTCCTTTAAATTGGTCAATATCCTTCAATTTCATATCCCTTCACTCATAATTTTAAAAAACGCAAAAAGTACCAAATATTTAAAAAAGGTACCTTTGTTTACTTAGTTGACCAACGACCTCTTTATTGGTCGATAGCCTTCAATTTTATACCTACAGACTTAAATAGAAAATGACAAAAAAAAAATCGTTTTATCCACTGAGTTGACTTCCGCCTTTAGTATGGATCAAAAGTCGTTCATTTAAATTTTGTAGACACATATTTAAAAAAAAAATACTTTCGATCCGAAAAGTAGCTATTGAACGAAATTTGAATTTTGCTTTTAGCTTAAATTTCAATTTATGGTTTTAATCGTTTTTTTTAGAAAATTAACCCAAGCAGCGAAACACAAGTTCGTATATTTTTTGGAAAAAATACAAAACTCTTTAAGTTTCGTATTTATCGTTTGTACTGTATATCATATTTCGCAATCTAAAGTCAAAATTTTCCAAAAACCCGTGTTAGTGGCCCTAAACATTGGATAAGGTACCCTTTGAAATTCATTCAGCTCAAATTCTTCAATATACTCCTGCCTGACTTAACATACAATTGACTCACAATTATTAAAAAACTTTGATTCATAAAAAATGTATATTTTGATACAATATACACCACAAGTTTATGGTTTTTTTATTCTTTAAATAGCTTTAAAAGATTTTAATACATTTACTCATATATATTTGAAATTCAATTTATATTCCGTTACAAAGTTATCTGTTTAGTATAGTATTTTTCTCCTGCGTTATCCTTTTGAAATAAACAACATGATGATTTTGTATTTAGTCTGCCTACTATCCAACAGATGTCCTTAGCAGTGTGGTGATAAGGCAGTGTTTAATTGTCCTTTATCCTGTAAAGAGAAAAAGCAAGGAATTAAATTAATTGGAGGGTTGTTTATATGTACTTTTTGTCGGTATAAATGTGGTTAAGTATACAATTAACTTGAGATTAGGATAAAATTGGATAAAATATATTGACAAATGATTTCTTATTTGATTTGAAACTAAATAGTAGGATTTTGTTTATATAAGCAGATTATAAATTATATATGGGCATTTCCATGTCATCGTACGTGACATTTGTACGCCTACAAAGTGGTGTAGATTTTTTAAAAAGAGTGGTAACTGAAAAATTGTTTCGTCAATATGTTACATTTAGAGGGTACTATAATCTAAAAAAAAATCATGACTTTGAAAACCTTGCCGGCCAAAATATCGGGCGAAAAAGGCGCATATCGTACGTGACAAAAAACGGAAGTGATGTCGAGGTGCATGCACATATATACGAAAATCTGCGAATTGTAAAAGTTTTTTTCCTTTCTTTAAGTTCTTACACCAAGCCAAATATTTTTCCTTGATAATCCATAATTTTTAAATACAAAAAGATTTTTAGATGATTTTGTTACGAACAAATCTTAATATCGTTCGTGACATACCGTATGTGACAGATTTTTCTCTTATAGTATTTGTCTGAAAAAAAAAATTGGTTTTTTTAATATATGTATACATAACAAATTTAAAAAGAATTAAAAAATGTTTATTCGGTGATAATAGCAATAAAAACAATAAAAGGTTATTTTCATTTCTTACTATACACTATGTACTTAGGCGCTGGCACTTAATTATTAAATTTTAATTTTTTCTCTTACAAATACGCAGTTCGAGACACATTTATATACTGATAAGTAAACGAATAAAGTTTTCTTATTTTTGGGATGGGCTGGACATTTTGCAATTTTTCATGGAGATGAGCAGAAAACCCTTCAATCTCTTCGGTAGCAACATAAAACAAATTAACTCCTTCCACATATTTATGAGCACATTCATAAAATGAGAAAGCATCTGGCAAGATTCATTTATTTGCTTTTACAATTTGCCAGACCTTTCTTTTAACAGTACCACCTACTCCATCAACTGCACCTTTACCATGTGATGTGGCAAAGAAGTTCCATTCTAAATGTTGGCAGCTAAATTTGTTTACAAAAAAGGGAATATTTTTTAAAATGAATTTGTTTTTAAATTGAGCGATACTCCAATCAGAAAATATGTATATAGACGATATATCTTCATATTGTTCGCTTATTTCAAGCATAGTTTTTGTAATAAAATAGTAAACATCAAACTTATTGTGTGTTTATTCGTCGTTAATTATTTTTTTGTCTTTTTTGGCTGCATCTGATTACTTTTTTCGATAGATATGCTGCCTCTCAGCTTTCTTTTTCCGGTATTTCTTTATTTGTTCTTTGTTTTTCTTCAAGTCCTCCCTCCATTTTTTTGCAGTCTCATAGCTATTTTTACCCATCTTAATAAAATATTTATAATTATAAAGGAATTTGAAAGTATTAAATTGAATTGTGTTACTTACAATATCGTATGCTACAAACTTTGAAAGACTATAAAATTTTTATTGCATCAAATTTAAAAAAAAAATCGATCAATATTTGTTTGCGAGATTTATCTTGCTTTGAACTTTTATTTTTTAATACTTGCGACCGGTCGAATTCAAATGATGACGACAAATAACGTTTTTGCATTACGTACGTGACATTAGAATATCATTCAAAGCAATCTATAAAAAATACCGCTATTCGAACTCTAAATTTTTAATTTCCTAATGGAACTTGGCCACTTATGTTGTAACATTATTTTTAAAGTATAATTGGAATATTACAATTACCTAAATTTAGCCACTAGTTAAGACAAAATAGTTAATTTCAATTTCTGGAAATTGATCAAAGATATTACCAGTTTAATCTGCTATTTTTGCTCTTTTAAAATTATAATTAGCTATAAATACTTTTACATAATAAAATTTAAGTGTTTTATTGCTCTTTGGTATACTTAAAAAAAAGTTGCGATGACTTTTATTTTTCCAGCCGTGGTTGACATATTCATGGAAATGCCCATATAATTAAATTAACTTATCATATATTTAAAAATGTCTATAAACGAAAATTATAAAAACGTTTTGAGGTTTGCTTTCGACTGCGATATATTTTTTTTTTAATTTATATTACAAATGCTTACTAAAAACGTGATGTGTATTTTTGCATTATAATTCAATTTTTAAATTAAGTTTATGGTTTGTGCTTTAATAATCTAAGGATAAAGTATTTATTAACTCATATAAAAAAAAAAAACTATTTTTTCCTCAAAATACATTTTACAAAATAATATTTGAGATACTTGTTCTTGTCCCAAAGTTATTTTTATAAAGCTAAAACAAAATATATAAAGGGAATACAGATCATTTGGTCCGTTAGCTCCTTTTAAATTTCTTTCATTACCCAATGATTCCCAGGAACCGACTGTAATGAGGGGTTGTCAATCTAAAAGTTAGTTAAGTTCATCTTCTAACTCATATCAAAGACTTAATTGAGGAGAGACTGTAAAATTTTAAATCTCCATCCTCATTTAAAGGCTACTCGTGTTTGCCAAAATTTTCCTTTCTATTCCTCTTAAAATAATACTGGCCAAAGTTTGAAATTCGCACACAGTTTACACTGCCTGCAACACCATTTTTTTCTTCTTCATATGGTAATAAAATTGCTGCCTCCCCACACTTATAGTCGTGTTATCTGGAATCTCTTGTTTCTTTACAGTTTGCGCCCTGTAGCCATCCAGTGCAATGAGTATATTTTTTTTTGCATCTTAGTATACGGGCACTTATTCTTGCAGACTGAAAGTGCAAGCAAAAAGCTGAATTACCTTTTCCTTCCGCAATAGAGCCATCAGAAAGCCATTTGCAGTAAATATTTAAATATTTTCGACCCTTCAATACTTCAGAAATATCTAAGCTTTCTTTAAGTTAATCGCTCATTGCAGTTTTTTGTTTATATGAAAGCTTTTTATACTTTTCAGGACTAAAATTATTATATCACTACTGACTATTGTGTTTTATAACGAATCTGAAGGACATAAGCACTTTTGGAAAGTAAATTCAGCAGACAATCAGACGAGCTGAGCAAACGATTTTATAAGTTTTTATACCCGCAAATAGGGTGCCCCGGTAGGTCAGTGGTAAGTGCACGAGCCTACCAGTCAGGGGGTTGTGCGTTCGATTCCCACCAGAGACCCTGGTAAGTCAGCTTCATTCTTCTGTTCTTTCTTTCTTTGTTTCTTATCTATCCTTCTCTAAATTTCTTCTTTCCTTCCGTTTCAACCTATTCTATCTGCCTCTCCAGGTAACACAAAGGGACCGAATTAAGCGGATCCACGTGAGCTGTATCCTTTCCTTCAACGGATGCCTGTTCTACCTAACCTATACCCGCAAATACATACCTTGTAGGCGTATTATGCGTTGGCGTGAAATCGATTCAAATTCTCTGCCTTGTTGTCAACGAACTTCTCCCTGGACCAATAGGCAGAGCCGCTAAAATTGTCATATATTTGTACAACGCATCGTGTAAAAATTTTTAGGGAAAATATTTAAAAGGCGAACTTGATTCTGCACACCAGGAAGACGTTTAGTCTACGGACCACATCTTTCCTAGGAGGAATATTTTTAAATTAGCTCTGGGGGAGGCTGAATGTGGAAAAAAGCAGGTAGCCAGACAAGAATTAAAGCAAATCTTACACATTCGATGCACACTGGCGTGGCTATGCTTATCTCAATTTATAAGATATTTGTGAGTTGGTCCACAATGCAAAAATAAGTTAATCGCATCGTTTAAAAAGGGTGCGGAGATATGTAGGGATGAGCTTAACAGACGCTAACTTAGCATCCCTACCGAGTTTCTGGATATATTCATGTATTTTAAATCCATTTATTTGGCTGCAGAAGGTGTTGCAGAAAGTTATGAAACTGGACAGTGAATACATGGCTTTATAGTTAAGCCGATTATAACTATGGAGAATTGCGGCTGGTTGGTGGGTCATCACCCAAAAATTAGGACTTAAAAGTTTTTGTATGATGGCTGCTGAATTTCTCTCTCGATAGCTGGACATCAGGTGGTCTTGCAAGCTTCCTAATGACTGCACTGTTTTTTAGGTAAGGAATAGTAGGCAAGACGGTTAGTGATCTCTTTTGAAACTAAGTGTCATCAGGTGAATATGTTTACTGGCAGTATAAAGCTGATCAAATATCCAAGAGTGCAAAAGATTTATTGCTGAACTGCATGCCATTAAAGAGACACATTTTACTGGTTTTTGTGAGCTTAGGAATATTGAGAGGAATTAAATGGCTGACAGACTCGAAAAGCAAAGGGTTTATTTATCCATTGAAAGGGGAATGAATGTTCAGGCTATAATTCAAATGTATAAAAATAGTGTAGGCTTTGCTTTGAGGTCTGGGCCACAAAGTCCTGGGAAAATTCCACAGTGTGTTGAATTTTAAAATGGAAATTTTTGACCAGAGGCGACAAGGTTTTTACTGATTTTAAACTTCTATTGGGAATCGTAACTTGGTCATTGGTAAACAGCGGCATACGCCAAAAAAAGTTAGACGATTACTAACGACGATTGCCGGATTTTTGGTTAACTGAGTAAAAGAGAGGCTGTTGAGCACACACTATGAAAAATGTAAGAAAACGAAAAAGGAAATTATAAAATTTTGCAGTGCTACCATACTTATCAATTCTAAAAATTTTTAACAAAAAATGAATTTGTTGGAACTTTGAAAATATTTTTAAATACGTGATAATTTTTTCTAAATAACATTTTTAAAAAAAAATTAAAGATCTTCTTGGATTTATAATTTTTAAATTTGTATAAATATATTTAAAATCTTCTTTGGTTTTTTCATTTTAAGATAGACATAAAAATCACTTCAATTGATTCGTTAATTTTCATTTTTAACTTTTATTTAATTAAATTAAACAAGAAGGACATAACATAAAAGTTTATTGTAGATAAAAAGTAAGTGGCTATGTACATACATATGATGTATGTAAGTACATGGAATGAGAAAATAAGTTTAATATCATCTTTCATACACCTACCTAAAATTTTATATTTAAATGTAGTAAAACCTACCAACCCACTTGCTACAGTGTTGTTAAGCACGTCTATAGATAAGAATTCCAAATATCCACATTTACAGTTACATTTGCAAGAAAACAGCGTCAGCGATACTCTACTTGAGTTTTATTGGCGAAGGAGTTGGCACACAGCCAAGTAACCTCAAGTCAAGCCAACCAAATGTAAAGCAGTCAGCCAAAGAATAACCAGTTTTTTCTTTTAAAGGCGTTTTAGAAAGAACTATAAATATGGAGGAAAAAATGCCATTAAAATAAGAAGGAATATAGTAAAAGGAAATAACATTAAAATAAAATAGAGAAAAAGATTAAAACAATTTGAATTTTGCCAACCCAAGCAAATGTACTCAAGCATACAAAAATACACACATACACACACACACATATAGAGCATTTAAATGAAATGAAAAGAAAACGAAGCTAAAGAAAAAGAAAAAGAAGGATTTCTAAATGATTTTTCTACACTTTAGAAATTAAAACAAGAACTGGTTTTTGTATTTCCGTATTTAAAAAATATATAGAAAAACATCAGCTCCGCCCATATTTAAAACAAGATTAAAATTTATTTTTTTATTATTTGCACTTACCATATGTATGTAAATGTTCTATGTACATATGTATATGTATTTAAGTATTTGTTGTTTTTTTTCCGATTTTACAAAAAGCAGAAATAATATTAAGATGCTCATTCTACTTTCTTTACTGACCTGCCAAGTTAAATTTTATATAAATTTGTTGAAACTGTTGTTGCTTTGGCCATTAAAAGAAATGAAATCCATGGCTTTTGAAAAGTGGCAAAAAAAGATTATTTTTTAAATGGAAACTTGAAAGTAGAAATCGAATAAATTGTAAAAGATAGACATAGAAAACAAGCAAGAAAGCTATGGAAGGTCATACACGACCCAATTGTACCTTACAACACTATTTCGCTTTGATGCAGATATGCGAAATGCTTTTACGTGGTTGACAATATTTTTGAGCATATGAACTTTAAAAAAAGGATTAAAAAAAATGTCTTTCTGTCATTATAAAAATTGTAAAAATATTTTTTTAGGTTCAAAAGTGACAGACTTTTGGCAGATAAAAAAAATTTTTAGCCATTGTTCCTACGCCAAAATTTCTCTACATGTAACACGAAAAAAAAATAAATATTTGATTACGTTTGTAATTTCTACAATATACATTTCGTGTTCAAAAAGGTCTGGGTAACCTAAGTGGCATACTCAATTCGCCACTCAATTTAGAAACCCTTCAATAAAGTTAAAAAGACAAATAAGAAAGGCAGAGAAAATTGTAGATGGAACGATAAAAATAAAGAAAAAAAGGTATAACTACGCCAGCAAAAGTCAAAAAAGTCAGTGTTTGTCAATCGCGTCAATCTGCGGCCTAGAATAGTAGCAGACAAGGTGTTAAGAAGCCTTTATCTCCTCCTCATTCCCGTATAACCCGCAGATGCCCGTAGAGCTCCTATTGCATTTACAAGGACTTTAAATGCCCCTAAGAATATTTCACTTCTCCTTGCGCAGAAGTTCAGTACCCCTACTGTCTAAACTAGGCCACAGAAGCCTGATGGATACGAAATTGGCCCTGTCTACCCCAGCTTGGCCTGTTTTGTTCATTACTCACGACCTCATCAATTAATAGCAAAAACCCATTGGCGGCTCACAGCCCAGTATAATATCACAAGCAAATTCAGTCCTCGTCAATTCATCGGCAGTCTCATTATCGGCCCTTTAGAGGCCTGAAATAATATATTACACCTGGTTCTTGTTTCGGTATACCTGATATGTGAGACTGAGAACATACTGCCAAAGGATAATTTTTAAAGCGTTTTCCCACCTTCTGAACACGATACAACTCATACACTTCTTGATTAAAAGTTAATGATACTTACCCTTTTTATCGTGGGGGCTATCTTGTGTAAAATTATGACACTGGGGGACATGCATTTCTAAGTTGAACTGTGGTGTAGAATCCAGCATCTGCTCTAAAGATCTAAGGATAAGCCTTTTAAAATGCTTGTTGATAAACACAGTGTATTTCTTGGATTGGTAAGCTGATAAATGATTGAAATGTTCGGTGGAATATTGAAATTTTTTCCGATATAGTAGTTTTGCTTATGCTACTCAGTTCGCACACTATTTCGTTACTGGTAAGCCCTTGTATTCTGGATCTGTACTTATGGGGCTCAGTTTGGCAAACACAGGGTGCAATTTACGGCATTCGATTCGAATCGAAATTTCACTCGTTCGATCGATTTTTCAATGCTTTTAGTTTAGGAAATTTAAAATTTCGATTCGAATCAAATGCCCCTAGATAAACCTGGATCTACTCTTCACACGTTTGATGTGTTATCAACTGTCATTCCGTCGGGGACTCTTAAGAGTGGAATCTTCAAACATTTTATAAAATTGGATGAAAACAGGTGACGCAATTTGGACACATGCAGGGTTTCTAGATTTGTGTTGTAGGGATACGCTTAAATCGATTGACTGCAATCGAAACGATGTATCAAGAATTTTGATATTTTTAATGGTTCACTTTTATTTACCACTGTCGTAGTTGTAGGGATTGTTAAAACGACCAGACTGTTTTAAACCTTCCTGACGAACCTTCTTTCTTGGCTATCAAGAGAAAAATTTATGGGCGGTTTTATACCAAGAAACTTTACTGAAGTATCAAAGTATAGGTTAAAGGACACGTTGAGATACCTTCGGCAAGAAGATGGGATCTAGTACTCCGGAAGTTAGAGCATATACAGTAAGAAACGATATATGTGTTCAGTGGTATGGTAATTTTAAAACGGTGTCATTTTACCTCTACTTGACAGGTTGCAAAATTAGCCAACTACAATGAAATCTAACTAACCAAATACTTTTTATTTGCCTTATTTTACAGGCACAATTTTTTGGTAAGTTTTTAAAGATAAGATCGGACTGCATGAAATAAAATTTGACTTAACATAGTTCGTTATTTGAATTTATACTTATCAATTCATATATAAAAAGGATAGGTAGAACAGGAAGCTACAGAAACAAAATAAGGGTAAGATATGTTATTTTGAGCGCTTTGTGATATAAAGCCCCGCCCTGGTCCTTTTTTACGAATCAAACGCTTTCTCTCGTAAAGATTGAAGGAACCCATAGGCCAACTTTTGCCAGATCTAGCAGACAGTCCAGTCTGATAGTGCTGGTGCTGTATAGTCTTTGCTCCTCCGTACCTGAGGCGGAAACGCCATTCCTTTGGCATCGCTGCATAATCGGCAGTGACCGATAATTGCGACTACAGTGTCTCTCGATTTTCATTTGTCTGTATTCGAAAATATATAAAAAAGCTTGAATTCAGTCTCCACTGAAAAATTCCTCGCCTAGATTTATAGGAACCGTTGGTTCAAAAATGTTTTCCAGTGTACGCGTTAACCTTAAGCTTTAAAATTATCAACTACACTTTAGGATTCTACAAGATACCGAATTGTGTGCTCTATCCTTTGAGATATTGATGTGATAATTAGAAACCAGTTGAATGGATATGTTATATAACAACTGCATTGAACAATATTTGCTTCCTTTAAGTATCGTATAGCTTCAGAATCGCACCACGCACTAGAGGTGATCTTCAAAAATTTTAGTTATAAATAATTATATCAAGACCTAAATTAAGGCTTTTAATTGAAAGGAGAGCAGAAATTAAGATAAAGAAGTCCTGGGTTCTGAGTTCTATGTCTAAGACAAAGGGAGATGTTTGGATTGTTGCATGCTAGTTGGCTAAAAAGAAGCTGATAGGAGCTATAGTATTCTGCGCATAAATTCAAATACAGAAGCAGGCGTTCTTGCAATTAAATAACTAACAGCAATGCCCACAATACTTTTTGTCAGTGAAGAAAACTAAGCATTCATGTATTTAAGTACCTGAAGTACCGTAAGTTGAATAGGGACGTTGGTGGCAAAATCCTAAATGAAGTTTGGGCACCACTTTTCATTAAGCACATGGCCGAGAAGCCCTTGCAATTATACACTTGGTAAGTAATGTGGAAGTTTATAGCCTTAACAAATGCTAACAATTTCAAAAGAGCCAATTATGGGGAAAAAAGTTCTATATATATATTGGTCGACGATTTTTAACCGGTGAAAGCGATGAGACGTAAAATTCAATGTAACGTGGGTACATTAATACTTGTAACGTTATTCGATATAATATAAACTTTCAAACGATATAAACGTATATGTACATACAGAATTATTTGCATACATACCTAAATGTTTTTATATGTAGTTATCTTGTAAACGCTTATAAGCAGGGCAACCAAAAATATGCAAAACTATTTTTTTCTGTGCGTCACATCAACCTATAACACATCCGCTTAAGAACTTTTGAAACACCCTTGCATCGATTGCTTAGGGCACATTTTCGCATATTTTTCCTTAAAAGCATATATTTTTGTAGAACACATTTTTAAAAATTTTTTGAATTTTTTACGATTTAATTTAAAGAGACTTAAGAAAAAAATTTTTTGAGTGTTGCAGGGTACAATAATGCAGGTAATATCAAGGCGAATTTAAAAAAATCGCTCTCTACATTTCCTTTTTGTTTGGAAAAGTAGATGTCAAAACAAATTTCAATTTTAAATAAAAACAAAAAAAAAACTGACAATAACTTTCACAAAATTACAAGACGAATTCATTATCAGCTGGGCTTTTAACACTAGTTGTGTGAGCATACTCTGGAATGTTCATTGTCACCTTTTGTAAGTTATTGTCTCTTTTTTTATTTTATCAGTTTTTTTAAAGCAAAGCCAATTTTGGTTTGTTTTGATTTAACATAAAATTGATACCCGACTAGTTTTAAGGCCGTTAGATTAAACATTATTTACCACATTTTGGTTTACCCTTTTTTATTTTGTACCGCAATTAATTGAAAAAGTAAATTTGTTATTTTGTTTACTCAACTAATTTTAAATGTAGCGTTTTCAGATTCTTTAGTGTAAGTTCCTATCATTGTTATTTGTAAAGCATATATTTTTAACTTGCTGAAGCATATTTTTGACTTTTTACTGCGTATTTTTCGTGCATTGAATCCTTTTTTAGTTTGTCACTAAACTATCGACTAAACAAAAATTACCAACCAAAATCACATAGTTTGTTGAGTGTGTGAGAAGGAATTTTTAAGCAAAAAGCAATGTAGAAAATTGTCTAAATGTATTTTTGTTGTGGTTTTCAACTTTGGCGAAGAGCTAATGGTAGAGTATAAAAACTTTTCCAATTTTAACAAAGTTTTAGGTTTTAATCTATAGCAAGGACGACATAAAAAAAGAAATCTCATATAATTTTATGTACACTTTTAAACAACTGTGTGTAAGTTTATAATGTCCTTAAGCTATCAGGCCAAATGTTATTAAAATTTATATTTTTTTACCATTTTCCTTTTAATAATTGTAATTCAATCTTTTAAGTGCCGGAGGAAAATAATATTTACTGTTTAAATTAAATCTAAGAGTTTAATTGATATTTTTGGGTACCACCCTGGCACAGTTTGAAATTTACGAATGATATTTGTAGGAAATAGCAGCAGCCTTTGTGTTGTTGTATTAAGTGATAAATAATTGATGCTTAAAAAAGTTACGTCATTATATTAATCTTGTATAAAAATAAGTTTTGAATGCAAATTTGGGAAAAAATTATTTTTTTAGCGCATCTCAATGGGTTAACACTCCGACAAAAACAGTTCAACTTTGATGGCAAAAGAAAAACATGATAAGATATGAAATTAACAAAAAATAAATATATAGAAAGACTCAAAAGGTAAAAAATAAAACACCATTACATACTATTGTTTTAAAAAAATATTAGGCCATAAGGATGTAATCGAATAACTTCGATAAAACTTAATGGTTATAAACTTTGAGCCTTTAGCAGCAAATTTGAAATGCTGATGTTCAATACTTATAAATGTTGAAAAAAATATTAAACACATAGACACTACAAGAGATAGCTGGAGACACCTAAGAGTAAGTACTACACACTACCGTCAATTAAAATGTGTACACACTAGACGTCTGCATGACTATATTCATTTGATTGCCTATACACAACAAAAACAATATTCATTCAAACATTTTTCATTCTATTGGATATAAATAAAGTTAAACCAGTAACAACACAAGAAAGAATATATTGTGTGTTACACTCACTGATACAAGAAGAACACATTCATTTTACAGTTTTCGTTTTGAATGTGTATAAAATTCACTTGAAAATACAAAAACATAGCAAAGTCTCATTACAGTTAGAGTTTTTATAAAAACATTCAAGTGTTTTTTCGAGTTAATGAATGTTTAACAACAACAAAAACGACAAATTTGCAAACACAAATGAATGCGCTGAATAATAATTTTTTACACCAATCATACAGCAATATTCACACATTCTATTCAGTATTTATTTATATGAATGTATGGGTAATATTTTGTTTTCGGTTGAAGTGGTTTTTAACTTGCTTTCGCTTGTGGGTTCATTCATTTAATTTGTTTAACATTGAATGAAAAACACTATGTTGTTGAAAAACAAACGAATGTATTTAAACGTCATTTATGTGTAGTCACGCAGACCTCTAGTACACACAAGCATTTAAAAATAAAAAATAAGTAAAACAACTTGGCTTTGTGCTTGTAGTGGTTATTACAAAAAATTAAGAGCGCTATGTTCGGCTGGGTCGAAACTTATATACCCTTCCCACTGACTTTTTTAAAAATCCGAACTTTTTTCTTATATAACTTTTATAAATTTTTTTTATTTATCTCATATATTATATCGGTCTCACATTTTTATCCTCTTAGGGTGACTACGGGGAAGTTATAGGGATTTTTACCCTATTTTTTAAAATTTTGTTTTGAGAGAGATTTGCGACAGGAGGCAAGTATGTTCTAGGATAATGCTTGCAAGAAATAATGAGTTGGGCTCAGTCCTACATTAAAACTATCCACGAGCACCCTGGTAGCTAAAGGGGGAATTTATTACAATTTTCTAAACTTTATATGGGAGCCGTTTTAGGCGGTGGAGATAGGGGACAAATATGTTTTAGAAATATGTTAGGGAAGGGAAATTAATTGGGGTCAGGCGTACACTTTATTCCTCTAAGGCAGACTCTGGGGAAGTTATAAGCGTTTTTACATAATTTTTGTAAAATTTTTATGACATTTACCTCAGGTGATAGAGATAGGGGGCAAGTATGTTCTAGAAATATGTTAAGAACCAAAAACTAATTGGGGTTTGTGATATATTTTATTCCTCTTGGGACAAATCCGTGAAAGTTGTAGAGGCATTTACCTTTATTTTTCCCAATTTTGTATGGCAACTCCGTTGGGGACTGGAAAAAAGAGGTAATAATTTTCCTAAAAAATGTTTTGGAAGGAAAAATCAATTGAGGTCTGTTTTACATTTAAGCTTTGTAGAAGAACCCTGGAAACATACTTACATGTTTCATAAAAATTTTTGTGAGGAAACATTAATGGGAGTCGGTCTTACATTAAATACGTGTAGAGGCAACACCAGGGCAGCCGTAGAGGTTTTTATGTACAAATTTTAGATAAATAAACAGAGGTAGTCGTGATTGCTGGGTTGTATCTCTGTCAGTGAATGGGGGATTTCGCTGAATTTAAATAGCAAAATTTTCGCAAGTATACGTGATGTTTTGAGGGCACAAGTAGTCCGAGAACTACCAAGAGACTTTAGAAACTTTATTTCAACAGATTAATGAACATACGGACAGATGAACAGACGGACATCGCCAAATCAATTTTTCTATATTCATAAAAGTATCAAGTATGTAGTGAACAGCTCGGAAGGGTCTTTTCCGATTTTTCCTGATAATCTTGTATTTGTTGAAGCCATCATACACAATCTGATTAGTTTTGCAGGTATGCCGAATTCAGCGGCCTTATAATCAACGGTCTGTAGATGACAACTATCGATTTATTTATCTCTCACAAAGTTGCCATGGTGGTCTGTTTAGGAGGAAATGCCACCATAACCCTTATACTTACGTTGTTCTCTTGTTTCTGCAGAAAAAGACGTTTCTTCAGCTTCCTTTTCACCCTATGGGTTCAGAAGAACCGTGTCATATAAATATGTGTATATCTCATCTCATGTGGATCAACGTCATTAGCGTAGCTAAATTTCTTTTTTGGGGGGGGGGGGGGGGGGGGTTGTTCGAAAAACTCAAAGTGTTAAAAGTACATAAAGGAGAAAATTGTGTTGTTTCAAAACTTGTAGTGGGGTGAAGCAAATGATTTCTAGGGGTGCAATGCCTTCCTACGCCAATGACAAACGTGTATATGAGTTTAAGTGCATTGTCATTACAAGAAGTGTTTTTGACACTCTCGTTTGGTGTTTATCTTCTAAGGCAGAACATTGTCGTTTATTTAATTTTTTCCCTTCTTCTTTCTTTCTTTCTTTATTTCTCTCTTTTTTTAGGCCTACACTTTAAGGCCAACTACTTAAAAAGTTCTCAATATAATAATGATTTCCTAGATAGGCGGCAGCAAGCATACTCACTTGATTTAACAAAAACGAAAATAGCTGAGGGATTTCAATGACAACAGACAACACTTAAGCTTAACGATAACACGTTTTACCTAAGCATTGCGTTTTTGTCTGTTTAATTCTGTCTAAAGTCTAAAGATATTGAAAGTATGACAGCAGTAGAAAAAGGATGTTAAAGTATTAAAATAAGAATTTATATCTGAGGCTCAATACTTTCCATTACTAATTGTCTTTTAAAATCCCTTACATGGTTTTGATTTTAATATTCCAGAAATATCTTCAATATTTGAAACCCAAAATATTGAAACAAAAAATTGCCTAAACGGCGTAATAAAAGATTTCTTAGTTGCATTACTTAAACATCGAACATTTTCAATAAAAAAATTTTAAGTCTGTAGTTAGCCTCAGGCTTTTTAATTTTTTTTCGAATTGCTGAACATTTTGCACCATCCCTCTCTAAGTAATAAGAACTGTATAAAAAAATTCCATAGAAATCCTTTACATATATTCCATAAACATTTTTCGTTTTTACTTTTGCAGATTTCCTGGCGTTTAACACTATTTTAATAAAAGATTTTTAGTAGATTCAAACTAACATCAGCCAGTATTGTTAAAATGAGGAGGTTTTAATTTTCTTTCATTTGCTTTTGGCAGTCATATATTTATTCTTCTTTTTTTTTGTCTTTTAGTCTGCTCATAAGTATGCAAAGTTGTCTTTTTTCATGTGTCTTCTTTTGTCGACGCCATCGTTGTCCTTTCAAATTGTTCTTTAGTTTCGTTTTTTTTGGGACAAAAACGTAATTTTGTTAAGTCAGCCATTAATTTGACTTAAACTTGTTTTCAATTTTTTTTGGGTTTTAAGGCTGAGTAAGTGTGTGTGTGCTTTAGATGTATTTGCATAATTGTGCAAATAATTTGCAAATGTTTAGCCGAAAAAAGGAAAAGAAAAGATGAAAAAAATTTAGAATATGGTGATTCAAGTAAGGGGTCCACATTTTTTGGGGATAAAGTATTAAAGTTACGATGAGAGATTTTTTTAATTCTTTTCCCAAAACTTAAAGAATATTCTTTTAACCCCAGTAGGTTTTTCTTATATCAAATACAAGAGGACTTCCCAAAAAAATTTTAAAACTCATATATTATGACTTGCTTTTTTGTATCTAAATAAAATTTTAAAAGAAAATTAAAATACTTTAAATGAAAGTATAAAGTTGTAAAAGAGCAAAAAATTTAGGGTGTATTGAATCACCCCTGTGAATGTCTTCTGAATGCTGCCCAATAACTTGTCACCCCATACCTTTGATGAATTCTATTATTTCCCTTGCCTGGAAGCACCGATACTTTACAAAGCTCCACAAAAGGGGCTGCCGAAAAAATCTGGTGTACTTTTAGCTCACCTGCTGGTCATATATGGCATTTAGGTATACTCCGTTTAAGTTAGATTCCTGTTGGTTTCATGAAGGAGCAAATTAATTCCCACTTTAACCAGTCCGGGCCACAGGAGTCTAGAGATCTCGCAATTAGCCCGGTTTCTGCAGACGTGCCTTAACTTATTCAAGATGTACATTCGTATCAAGCCGTAATAAAAACCAAACGGTAACTTCACCCCCCTACATCTAAGCTCAATACCCTGGACTTTGTTGCGGGGGCATCGAGAATTTCATTACAAGTAACAATGAGCCGAAACCCATCAAACAAGAAATTGTGTATCACCATGATCATACAAAGAGCACGTTAACCTTCATTTATACCTTATTAAAAATTTGAAACTGAATCATAATAGAATTTTGGAGGCGGCTTGGTTATTGACAACAGATTGTCACCTTCTCTTCCCCTTCCGCATTCGCCGCTTTCAATATCGTGGCCCTCATTTTTTCCAAAATCCCAGCATAAAGAACGCTACATTCATCCGAAATCTTTATTGTACTAGAATTTCTTGCAAAGAAAATCATGTCCATTGGGCCAGTACTTCGTTTCAATTCATTGGTGCAAATTGCGTGCCCTTAAACCGCATTTGGATCTTTTCCAGTGCTTCCCAATTACACCAGAATTAATTAAGCCTTACGTCAGTAAAAACAAAATCTGAACTCCAGATAAGGTGAAGTCCCGAATACGGAGAGCAAAATACGGGGTTTAAAACAAATCAAAATTTTACAAAACTTAAAAAACAAAACTTATAAGAAATTTTACTCGTTAAGTTGAGTTGTCAGTGCTTTTAATACAGATACTCTAATAAGAATTTGTCAATTTTTCTTTAAATCAAGTACCATATGCTGCCTTCATGCTTTCGTGAGCCCGTCAAATAAGAGAAGGGGAGAGGAGAATTTAATAATTTCTTACAAAAAAACCTTTTATGTTATTTAATAATATCCATATTCGCAAGCATTCAAGGGATGGCCCCTGAACATGCAAAGTATTTTGTTTACACCAGGAGAAAAGGGAGGATAAGTGTTGCAGTGTTTGTGGGCATTTCTTCAATTCACTTAATTTTTTTGATGTTAACTGTGACAGAAAATATATGTATTTAGGAAGTTGATTCCACACACGTACTGTTTGACTAGAGAATGAATTTTCCCTGATATTTGTAGGGTGATTCACTGGCAAGTTGACCCTCAATGAGTGTGATATTCACAAAATACACATATCTGAAACAAAACCGCTGGTTTTAGGATCAAGTTCCCTTATTTTTTGGAGCTCACACATTTCATTGTTGTATTTACAAAATAGTGAAAAACCTCCCCACTCATGAAGGTGCTCGAGTTAATCAAGACAGTCAGATACCCCTACGTTACCGATGAGTACCTTCGCCCATATTTGTATGCGATCAAGCACCTCAAAAATAGACTTTGGGGAACGAACCCTTACTTGAAAATTATAATCCTTACTGGGTCGGATATAAGTGGAATAGATTAAGAGAGGATTAGACTGTGAAAAATATTTTCTTAATAATTTTGAAAAACAAGAACACTTAGATGTCTCTTTCGACTTAAAAAAAAGGTGTTTTATCAAACGGATAACGCACTTGATATAGTTTTCATAGAACATCCTTTTTGAATGCCGTACTGACAGCCGCTTAATAAATTGCCGAACTCCAGATAGTTAACAGGGGGGTATATAAAAATACACTCTATAACCTTGGAAAAGAGAATTGTTTCAAGACTTCTGCTAGTGTAACGTCCGAGATTTTGAGTTTCGAAAAAACCATTTCAACTTCACGAGCTCTAGGGAAAGTATCAGTCATAGTTCCAGATAATCTTTCAATTTCAGGAAATATTTTTGAACCCAGATATAAAAACAAAAGTTATTTCTTACCATTTTAGTAAAAGACTAAAAGCTCTTGCTGTTTTTTGAGGCAACACTCAAACGCTGTTCCAATAGAGCCCTTTCACGTCTATGTTCTTTGACACATGAAGATTTTACATGTTAAAATGATTTTTCGAAAAAGAAAGATTATATAAAATCTTCGCTAAATCTAAATCTGGGCCGATTAAAAAAATTTATTGGCATTCAATGTTGAACGTGCGTCAAACTTTGTGAGAAATGAGTAATATTTTAGGCAATATAATCCAATTGATTTTACTTTCGGAGAATATTGAAGCTACCAAAATATATATAAAATAATGAAATGGTCAGAATGAACTTCAGTAGGTAAGTAACCAACCTGTGCTGAATTGTAATAAAAATATTTTTAAAAATGCATTCTAAGCTTCAGCTACAAAACAAATATTAAAAAAAAAAGAAGCTATTAAATATGTTTTTAACTTAGTGTTTAACCCTTAAAAATATCATGAATTTTTTATTTTTGTCTAGTTCCGTGTCGCTTTATATCATTAAAGCTTAGCTCTAATAAACTATTAAATATTAAAATGGAATTCTATTTTGAAATTTTAGTTTCTTTTTGTCAATAATTATTCTTGACAAATTAATTTTTTCAACAAAGTTTCTAATTTCCTCGTTTCTGGTTTTTTCCATAAAAACCACTTACTTCTCTTGGAATCTCTTTTTTGAAAATTTTAAATCATTCTTAATTAAATATAAAAATCCTTAAAAGAACTAGAAATAACAGCATCGCAAAATGTATCCCTTTTGCAAAATAAATTTCTGTCTTCATCTCTAACTCTTAAACCATTTTATGCAAATATTCAACATTAATTTATCATCTTGTGAAAAGGACGCCATTTTTGTTTAATTTAACAACCCTTTATTTTATTCCAACATTTTTTCTTTATTTTTTTGGGTTTTTGTTTGGTAAAGCAAAAAAACAAGGTAGAAGTAGCAAACATCTGCAACCACCCTTGAGTATCTTTAACTGCCACAAACTTATTCTTCTACTTTTGCCATCCGACATTATCAACCACTCACCATCTTCTTAGAGAATATCAAGCTTAAGCACTGCAGTGTAGAGCATTCTGTGCCACAAGCATATATTGTAAGTTACAGTTGCCAAAAAGCACGTGCCATTCTTGCTTACATACATTAGAAAATGTCGGGGTGTCTTATATCTCTAAGGATATTTATGCTCTTTTGCATTTAAAATAAAATGTAGAAAAAAGGAAACTTTATCCTCTTTAGTATAATATATGTATATGTTGCTATTGTTGCTGCTTAGTTCTTGCAACTTATTTTCAAATACATCTACAACATTTGGTTTCGTTTATTTATTTCTGTTTTTCATTTCCATGCTTGACTATATATGTACATACGCAGAACATTTTTTAATCTTCATTATAAAATATTATAAAAATAGGTGGAAAGAAGAAAAGTTAATGGTAGTTTGACTATATGAACAGTGGTTTAATGCAGAAAAATCTACAAAAAAATTTTAGTTCTAATACGGGGTATCCGCCGGCAAGGTATACCACTTTATTTTGCCGCCATTTTGGTTAACATTAGTCTCAACAGTACATATTTGGCAGCCGTGAAGTAGAGACGTGGCAAATTTATACTGGAAAAATATTCAGTAGACCAACATGTTTTAGTTATTAAAACATTTTTTCAAAATCAATGACCGATTTTTATGAAAAAATCGTAATTAGGGGATTCACAAAGCGTCCTATTGTCATATTATTTTAAAATTTTACAATGGTTTTGTTGTCTTTCATACAAAAATAATTCTTAAAAAATACTACATCGTTTAATATGCTTATTCAGTTGTCACAACAACATCATATCCCCCTGCGCCGAGTGTCCAATAGTTGGTAATGGTTTTTAAACCATTGTAAAATTTTATGAAAAAATTACAATAAGACAAATAGGACACCTTGCGAATCCCCTAAATGTATGACAAGGCTCATTTTCATTTGAATGGATACATGAATAAACAGAAAAGTCGGTTTTGGGCAATGGAAACCACTCAAGCTATTAGTCAGTCAACTTTGCATCCATTAAAAGTGACAGTCTGGCGTGCAATGTTACCCAAGCTTTGGGCTTGGGTAACATGTGGTATCAACAAAACGGCGCCACATTGCATACAGCCAAGATTACAATGGAATTACTGCGAAACCTCTTTCCGCAACAAGTAATTTCAAGAAATAGTTGATTGGCCTCCACGGTCGCCTGATTTGAGTGCTATGGGCTTCTTTTAGTGGGGATATAATATCTTAAAAGGAAGGAGTTTGGGCCACTCTCTGATGCACAGAATCAGGCTGTAGGACGATGCTGCCTCATCTGTATTAAAAGATGATGTAAGTATTGAAAAAACAGAGACTCTTGATGTTCTGGGCATGAGAATCCTGTGAGATGTTCGATGGACGGAAGCCATCTTTCTTGTGTCGAAAGAAGCATCGAAGTGTCTTGGTTTTCTTAAACGGTGTAGGAATCACTTCACACCATCTGATCTTCTCAATATTTTTACCACCTATATCCGACCAAAAATGGAATACGACTCTCATGTATGGGCTGGTGCCTCAAAGTCTATTTTGGGGCTACTTGACCACGTACAGAAACGAGCGAAGATACTCATCGGCGACGTTGTGGTATCTAACCGTCTGGATTCACTCGAACACCGTCGTGATGTAGGGTGTGTTTTGCTGTTCTATCGATACTATAATGGAATGTGCTCTGAGGAAATCAGGGAACTTGTTCCCGAAACCCGGAACTTTTTGCGTGATACACGTTTTTCTAGAAGAGCACACCCATACGTAGGCGACTGGCCAGTAAATCGCACCACTCATTACAGGGAGAATTCCTTCTTCGGTCACTCAGTTCGTATGTGGAATAAACTTCCTAGTGATGTCTTTCCTGCCACAGTAAATATCGAGAAATTTAAATCAAATGTCCACAAACACTACTCCTTTTATCTTCCTTCCCATAACCTATTTTCCTGATACCAACACAATGCAATGCATGTGTAGGGGCCATCCCCTGAGTGCTGGTTATTATTAAAAAAAAAAAAAAAAAAAAATTTCATAAAGGGGATCTGTAGTGGATACCAGTATAGGATTTTTTTGGTTTTTTGGCAATTGTGTAATTCTTTGGGAGGATTGAGAGTCTCTAGGCTAAGGTTGCTGCTCTAAAGTGTTGAAATCCCAAGGAAAATACTCATCAGCAACTTGAATGTAAATTATATTTTATTTTTAAGGTTTCCTGAAAGTAATATTGTAATATAAGTGGAGTGCAATTTTGTTGTTAATAAATTGCAATTTTTGTTTTCAAAATTTAACAGTTTTCTTGCGTGGTAAAAACTTATTTTCTTATGCCATGTATATCAATGGCGCAGTACTGTTTAGCGCTGTCGGTAAAAATAGCAGCCAAAGAAATGATAACATTGTCATCGTATCATAATGATTTTTGGACCACTGCCCTAGTACCAAACAAAAAACTTTCTTGCAGCTATTAATTTGCTTAAATTGTCTCTTTTTAAAGTCAGACAAACGTTTTGAGCGACTTGCTAACCACCTTTATTTAAAGAACTAGCAAAAAATCCCTTTCTGTAGTAAGCTGTTGTCTTCTATTGTTATTAAACTTTTCTTTCTATACAAATATGTGATAAATTTAAAAAATTCTACAAAAAATTTTATTTCCAAGCCACTGTGCCCCAACTTAAAGTAATGAAACGCTCGCTGTCATTCTTGTAATCTATTTGCCTTAAGCATAACTAATGTCCTTAATTTTAAAATTTGGTTGCTATTTTTCTGTTTCCCTAAATAAAAGTCATGCAAATCTTATTTTTCTTACAGTTGGTAAAGAAGAATGAATGTTTCCATAAAAAAGTGAAAATTCCTGGTAAGAGTAGGAGAGTTAAACTTTTTATACAATGTTTGGTTGCCATTATGCCGCCCTCAAACTCTTTAGCAATTAAAAACTCAAATTTGTTGTAGAGAAAATTGTAAAAACTTATTTTTATTTTGTTTTTGTTCTGTTTTTTTGTAAAAGCAATGTCAAGGAGCCATTGGGGTACACTGTAAAAAAAATTACTATAATTGAACAAAATAAAAAACAATGAAATAAAGAAGATACGAATGAAAAATAACAAAAGTTTTTAAAAAATTAAACGGGTAAATTTCACAGCCAAATTAAGAAAAATCATTAACTTTTTTTAAAAAATCGATGAACTTAAAGAAAGCGAAAATTATCGAAATATAAATAAATTGGCTCTCGTTGTGAACAATCAGATTTTACTTTTACGATTTGATGAAAATGTCACACCCGTCATATTTTTCCTTAAGCAAAAATAGTGCTTTGTAGAAAAAATAAATCAAGTTCAATTAAAAACTCTTTAAACTAATGTAAAAATAACACGTAATTAAAAAACCCTTTCTCAGGAATATTTTACACAACTCGATGTTGAAGTCAATATTCTCTTTCAATTCATATTTCCAAGGTCAATCATTGTAACTAGAAAGAAGTTAGAGCCCTATAATTGCTGTATCGAATTTTAGTTACCCATCATATTGGACTTTTGAAACCCTAATCTTTTTTTATTTTTATCCTTTTTTTTTATGAAATATTTATAATTTTTAAATAGAAGTCGGTGTCATATTCTTAACGTCTTAGGGTGAATTAGCGCAGCTGTACTTGTTTTTACCCTAATTTTTTTAAAATTTTGTAGGGACTTTTGCTCAAATTTTTTAAAAGTTTGTATGGCAACCCTCTTAAGACATAACGATAGGAGGTAAGTATGTTCTAGGATTATGTTTGAGAGTGAAACTTAATAGGGGTCTGTGATGCATTTTGTTCCTCTATCGACGACTCCAGGGAAGTTGTAGGATTTTTACCTTATTTTTTTAAATTATATAAGTCAACCATCTTAAGGCGTTGTTATAGGGGGAATGTCTTAGAAATATGCTTGGGAAGGGACACTAATGGGGGTCGGTCAGAAACTTTATTTCTCTAAAGCCAACTCTAAAGAAGTTGCGGACATTTTTACATAATTTTTGTAAGTTTTATATGGCAACCCCCTTTAGGTGATGGAGATAGAGGGTAAGTGTGTTTCACAAAAATGTTTGAGAGGACAAATTAATTGGAATCGGTCTTACATATATCCTTTGTAAGAGAACTTTGGATTTGAAAAAAAATTTATAAAGAAATAATGAAACCTTGTATGGCAACCCTGCTAGGGGGCGGAGATAGGGTATTAGTATGTTTCAAAAAAATGTTCGTGTCGAATAATTAATGCGAATTGGTCTTACATTGCATATTGTACAGGGCAACTCCGTGGCAGAGGTTTCTATGTACAAATTTTTGCGAATTTAACAGAGGTAGTCTTGGTTTTTCGTTTACATTTCGATCAGTTATTGAGCGATTTTTCTGGATTTCAGTAGTAATTTTTTCGCAAATATTTCTGATAGTTTGGTGTCATGCGACATCGGGGGACTCCCGAAAGTTGATTTCAATCACAACACGGACAGACGGACATGGTTTAAGAGTCCAGAAAGAAAATTATAATTATAAACAAAATGACAAACTTATATATTCCCTCTTCACTTATGTGAAGAGTATAATTATGCTTGTGCTTTGTTTACTTAAAAATAATCGCTTTAAAACATACCATCCGTGGAAATTATAACACTTTTTCAAAACAAAATTTTTTAGTTGTTTAAATTGTAAGCAAAAATGTTGACAAAATGGTCACACCTGTCACAATAGACTTGCCTATTATTAAACAAAACAAAATATTTTTTTCATGGTAAACACCTACTAACTGAAACATTTTTTGAAAACGATATTTTTAAAGTGTGTGTTAGTTATATTTAGTAAAAAGGTTTAAACAAAATATGCATTGGCATGGTTGTGGCATAAAGAAGAGTTAATTTTTCTTTTATTTTTTGCAACATTTGTTTCATATAATTTTGTTGTTGTTTTTTCTTTTAACAACAACCCTTAATGAAAAACTCAGTTTGAATTGTACGTATAAATAAATGTAAAATGTTTTTAACATTTTACATTTTATATCCTTCGTTATATTATTTGTTTTTTTTTTGTTTTTTTCTGCTTTAACATTCCTTATTCTTTTTGCAAGAAAAACTTAATATCTTAAGGGACCACCCTTATCTCTGGCAGCATGTCTCTTAAGCCAAAATGACTGCTAAACCTACCACCATTATTACTTTTTCTGTTATTTTGTTTTTTTGTAAAGCTATAAGATAAATGACTTTTGCTGATTAAATTTGCATAGAGAAAGTGAAACAAATAGCCTGAAATGGGAATAGAAAGGACTGAAGCAAGTTATATTACAAAATAAAATTCCCTCTTCCAACACCACAAGTGCATTCAATTTTATTTGTCTAATGGCAGACTTTTTTTTAATTTTTTGTTTTCCCATTGTGTTGAAGTTGGCAAATGTTATGGAAAAGTTTTTTTTATTTTTAGCTGAAAAGTGTCAGAACGTTAATTTCTCGAGTTTTCCTTTTTCTAATTGAAAATTGTGGCAGCAATTTTTTTTAGCTCTAATTTTTTGTTTTACAATTATTCAAAATAAGAATTGATTAGTTGTGGCAAGAACAAAAAATTTTTAAATTTCAATAAGTGTCAGTTTGAAAAGACAGATAAACTGAATTAATTTAAAAAAAATTTTAAGCGAAAGTTTTTTGCTTCATTTCTCGTATTATAAACATACATTTTAAAAGCATATTCTTAATTAAAATTTCTTTTTTTTTATTAATTAAAATATAAATGTTTTTATGTTAACAAATTGACATTGAAACACACACATATTTTTTATTTTAAAACTTAATCAACTGTAATGATTTATTAATTTGTTTGATTATAATGATCATATTCACGTTGCCAGTCGTCATTTACAGAGAGTCAGTATTCAAAATGATGACGCAACTGACACATTGCAAGTTTAAAAAATTTAAAAAAAGATCCTACAAAAAACCTTGAGCCGGTAGGGCAAACAACTGTTGCATTTCTAGTAATATGACGTATACCAACACTTTCATATAAACAACTACAAACAAATTAATGCCAATAAAAAAAATTATTGCCAAAAAAAGACAAGCGAAAAGGATGGGAAACAAAAAAAATCACAACATGAGAAATGGCAGTGAAGGCAAAGAGTTAAAACTATATTATTTTAAATTTAACTTTAACTTTTTATAAAGTAAAAAGGTTCCTGAAAATATAATGTAGAAAAAAATAACATTTAATTAAATTCGTAACGTTTGTAATTTCTGTTATTAAAAGTCCAGTGTTTGGTATTACGATTAGGGTTTTTTCCCGAAAATTCCCGGAAAATTCGTCAATTTTCATTTCCCGCTTTCCCGGGAAGTCTGTGTGGGAGTCCCGGGCTTTACAAAACCTCGCATTTCAAGTATTTTTGTAACATATTCACAATTTTTTTTTCTTTTTCCTCATTTTTGGTTTATAAAACATTAAATACTAACCACCATTATCATAAAAAATTTAAGTTTGGTTATTAAGGGCTTATTTGAGCCTTCTATAATTATTATAAATACGACCGTAAACATGTAACAAAATTGGATTTTTGCCTAACCAAGGCTTTCCCGCTAATGTCATTCCACAGTGGAACACTTAAACAGGTAATACGTATCAAGAGCCCAGCTGACTATAACAAATTTGACATTTGTACTTTTTAAATATATAATTTTGTATGAAATTTTTAATTTTTTTTAATTCCACCGTTCAAACACAGAAAGTAAGTGTTTTCAAATTCGCTGCCTTGATATTACCTGGTTAAGTGTACCCTGGACCGAATTGTTAAGTTTCACTTTGATCTCTTTTATATTTTTTTTTAAATTCGTAAGTTTTTTATATGTATATATTTACTTATATACATTTTTTTTAAATAAAAAAAGTTTTTTATAAGTACAACCTGTAAATAATAAAAAACTCTAATTGCGATGTAAATCATTTTACGAACATAAAGTAGATCATTGACGAAATGCATTACAGGCACAACAAAAATATAAAACCATGTTTTTAGGTAAGGTTAGGTTAGGTAGAACAGGCAGCCGTTGAAGAAAAGATTACAGCTCACTTGGGTCCGCTTAATTCGGTCGCTTTGTGTTACCTGGAGAGGCAGATAGAATAGGTTGAGATGGAAGGAAAGAAGAAATTTTAGAAAGAAAGAAAGAATTGAAGAATGAAGCAGACTTACCAGGGTCTCTGGTGGGAATCGAACCCACAACCCCCAGACTGGTAGGCTTGTGCACTTACCACTGACTTACCGGGGCACCCTTAAGTTCCCTTGCCTTACGCAATATCAACAACATATTCTGCCCTTCTAAAAAGGTGATTCTGATTTTTTTTCTTAAAAGTATTACCACACCGCCAGCATAGCAAACTGGGTCAAAATCTCAGTGAGAATCAGTGAAAATCCCTTATAAACTGTATACTGTAGTAACCCACAGAAGGGATAGAAGGATGCCGATTTGTGAGGTTTCACGTTCCATACTGGCCTCAATTGTAGCACCATAAAATCTGCATGTTATCCTCCTGTTCCCTAGCATGCAAATATTCCAGTCTCTCAGTACCTGATAAACTTAAAACTGGTTTAAGGATTGGATAAATATGTCGGTTTCACGGTAAAAATGAGCGTATTCTATATAGTAAGCGTTTTACTTTTCACATAAAAATAAATTGATATAAGACCATATTTAGAAGCAGCAGTTCTGGCAAGTTCGCACAACTTAATTTGTTCCTTTAGGGCTCTGCCACATATATTGGCTTCCCTGCACTAAAGAGCAGCAGTTAAATATGAATTAAGTCAGTTCAATACGATTAATTTTTTGTTGTTTTATTTTTTTATTTTGCAAAGTGTTGTTGCTGCCGTCATTGCTTTTTTTCCTTTTTTGGAAATTATAAATGTCCCGTTTTTTAATATTGTTTTTTTGATTATTTTTTATAGTTTTTGTAAAATTTTTTATTTTTTGGTTGCACTTTTGTACTTAATGAATGAATGTGTAAATTTGCTCGCAATAAAAAATAAAAAAAGAAGAGAGGAGTGCGTAAACAAGTGCGTTTGTGTGTGTAAAACATGTGAATGAAAAACATAGCTTGCGGTGCATGCACTTGTATATGCGTAATGCATAAGCAGGTGTGTGCATTTATACTAATTTTCACACACCGACACGGCTGGACATAACTGCACGTGTAGTTTCTCGTATCAATTACATGCAAATAACCTGCGTAAAGCTCATCAATGTAGCATATTTTTTGGGGCCGAAATTTTATTGTTGTAATTTTTTTTCCTTTTATATTGGCTTTTTACGGTGCGTATTTATGTCAGTGTTTTGGGAGGGGAAAACAGATGCAAAAGTTTATGAATGCGAGCATGCATGTGCATGTATTATATAATTTTTATTTTTCTTGTTTTCGAGCTGTTTATATATGCAATTTTATGCCGGCTATACATATGTGTGATTTTTTAACAGCGCAGACTGTTTTTTAATTTTTAAATATTTGTTTTTTTTTAAGGGCTTTTTCTTTTTATTTGTGTAAAAAATAATATTATTTCGATGTTTTTTTTAATTTTGTTTACAAACAACGAAATTTAAACTGCATATTATGTTAAATGCTCTGCCAAAAAAAAAGCAAAAACAAATAAAAAAATTAAATCAATTTTTACAAAAAAATATTGTAAAAAGGCGCTTAATTCTAGGTGAAGGACACACTGATTCTTGTGCTTTTTTTAAATTCTTTTGTATACTATTTGAAATATGTGTCTGAAAGTAAATTAACCTCCTACATACTTTGTATTATTAAAAATATATTACCTAACTACAAGTAATATAAATATTTTACAAATTAAATAGTTTATTGGTTAACGTAAGTAATAGGAGCCATTTGTATGCTTGGACTGTACAAGGGAGTGTACTTCTTTTAAATATATATAAATTAATAAAAATTTATAAATTTCTAAGTACAACAGTGCGCATTCAAAACACATTTAAAAGCAGCCTTTGTTGTAAAATATAATTCCAAAAAACAGTTTTTGCACCACAATTAGATATGTACTGAGCACCTATTAGCATTTATAAGATAAGTCTTGAGGGCACATTTCGGTTTTAAGCAGTTGGTAGTAAGATATTTTAAGGTTCTTACAAAATTATTCAAAATGAAATTTTTTATGAAACTAATTACATTGAGTTTTATGATTCGAGACGAGAACTGTTTAAAAGTAGTGAGTGGTCTTAACCCTTTTCTTCTACAACTAAAAATTTTTTGATTAAAGTTTAAGAAAAATTTCATCGTATAAATGTATGATGCGACCTACAAAAAGAATGCAAAAGAGCAGAAAGATTTATTTTCTTTAGTATTTTACCGATATACATTTCATTGGCAACTTGTGAAAGTTTTTTTTATTTACAAGATTTTTAAAACTTATATCAATAAGTTCTTTAAATGTACTGAAATTAGCAACCTTGCAGAAAAAGTGTTTGAAAATATTTAAAAATCTTTTTGTTTCATAAAAAATTACAAAGGCATGCATATTTGTTTTATATACTATAATATGCAGACAATAAAAATTATTATTAAGTTATCAAAACTTATAGCTGTAACCAGTACTGCATTAATTTCTCTTTGCCTGAAATGTATATTTTTCGTTTTAAAGTGAAAAAAAGTATTTCAATTAGTTTAACAAACTTGTTATTTTTTTATTAGCACTAAACGAATTAATATATTGATTTAATTCAATAAAACAATGTCCGTTTAGCTTACGTTCTGGTTCAGCCAAACAAAAAAAAATTTTACTGATTTTCGGTTGCGGGGTCAGTTTGGTATGATTTTTTGAAATGTACTTTCGACAAGGACTACTGGTCAATAAGTAGGGATGCATATAGCAACATTTTTATTTCTTTTACATTTTGTGCTACCATGTTTTTCAGCAATATTATATGGTTTTGTAAAGCGTTTTGGTGCATATTGAATAAATAAATGAAAAAAAAACATTAAAAAGGCACACACAAAAAATTATCTAAGAAAAATTTACTTAAATCAAGCTATAGCGGTGTCAAAGGTACGGTGAGTACGGTTTTTCTTAAATTAAGTACGAAATTTCTTACTCCAAGTAAAATTTTTCAAGGACGAATTTCTTACTTTAAGCCACAATTAAGCCAAAAAAGGATTGGTTTAAGTTCGGAACCGTACTTGATGTAAGCCAAAAAAAGATAGATTTAAGCCGCAAACGGGATTAATTCGAAAATGAAATGTCATTTTTTTGACTTATAAAGCTTTATTAAAGAAGAAGAATTTTATATTTTATTTTTATTTTATAGAAACTTAAAATTTACAATTTAAAAATTTAATTTTTTGTACTTACCGAAGCTGAGATTCGAACCAGGGATTTCTGCACTGCAGCACAAGCGCGTTACCTCTAGGCCACCGAGATACTTTGTTTTCAAATGTAAAATATTTAATATATTAAAGCAACAAGCTTTTTTCTGCTTGATTTGTTGAAGCAATCCGAATAGGCTTGATTTAAGAAAATGTAAGTACGGATCGCACTTAAAAATTTCAAGAAAGATTTTGGATAAATTCAAGAATAAAATTCTTGATTTTAAAAAGCTAGTTTTCTTTCTGTGCACTTCTGTAAGTCAGTTGCAGTAAGTTACAGGTGTTGATGACAAAAAAAAAAAATAAAATCGAAATTGGTGTAGGGTATACTTTGGTCGGACTTGACGGTTTTTTTGTTTTTCACTTTTTCCCTTTTTCTCTTTTTTACTTTTACATTTGCCGATCCATGGTAGGTATAAAATTTTTAAAAATTAAGATTTTAGAATTTTACTCCAGCTATATCTGCGTATGATTAATATTTAATTCACTGGAATTTTTAATATCTCTTATACGCCTACAACAATCAATACGTATCTTTAAATCGAAATATTACTTAATATAAATATTTTTTCATGGTCATAAAAAATTTAAATTTTTTACACGTAAAATAACTACCATTAATCAAGCTTAACAGCTAAAAGAATATTAAAAAGAAACGACGG